>CAXHWN010000019.1:0-438054 GCA_964020975.1 Hermodice carunculata | reverse complement strand
ATATATATATATATATATATACATATATATATATGTCCTTGTAATTCTTTTCGTCATCATTTCATACTAATGTATCTAGGTGTGAACATAAAGCAGAGTTACCAATAACGTTTCATATACCTGTTTCCAGACCTTGATGCTGTAAAATAAAGAAGTTATGAAAATAAATTTTAGAATATGGACAAGAGCAAGCAATTTTGTGACCAAAAATAATTATCCTATGCCAGCGTCTCATATTATAGAACGCATTTGATTTGAACTTCATCTTTATGTTGTTTTGCTCAATTTTTGGTGTTGCTATCTAAATTGTCATGCTTTAGTACGGGCTGAATAAATGATTGTGTTGTTCAGCATTGATGTATGTTTTTGCGAAACGAACTGTGTGGATAGAGTTCATGCATGCATGCCTCTAATAACTGATAACACACGTCGAGCTTTTAGCGACATATGTACGTACAAAACATAATGTCCGCTCTGTCAGCGCTTATTACCAGTATGCACGTGTCGTTTTGGCGGCAGACTCTCTGGCCAAGCCAGTGTGCTGTCCTCGCATTTTATTTAACTTTGCGCAGGTAGGTTTCTCCACGTAAAGCCAAATATTTCGAAATCGATCATGTCGCTCTTACTATCGTGTGTTGTATGTACTTTTGGATTCTTATGTCTCACATCCAACGTTGCTGGTTCATCGGATGTAAGTCTAGGTAAGGGACATATGGAACCACTGGGAGTGCACCAACACCCGGAACCACCAATCGACGAGGTAGATGGTTTTGGAGTCGTCAGTCCACCTGAATTTCACGAAAAATACGTGAAGGGAAGTCGTCCGTTGTTGTTTCGAGGCGGAGCCAAAGTTTTTCCTGCAATGCGTAAATGGACTGATGATTATCTCAGGTAAGATTTTAATTTGTTCTTTTTATTTCTGCGTTATAGACAGTCGCATGGCGTACATTTGGAAATACCGGTAGTCATTAAATTTTTTATTGACTACATGCAACGCAGGCCCAGATACCCTTTGTTCACATAAGACTGTATACATGAAGGTGAAGATGATGATGAACACGACAATGATGATTACGACGACGACGATGATGATACAGCACGCGGCTGTGGCAACAGTTCATATTCAGATCACTTAGATATATTCACCCCCGAAATAAGACCCAGTCTAAATGAGGAAACCGAGTTGAGCGGTTACAGCTTGAACTGGACAAAGAGCTAATAGTATATGATGTGAGTGACCCAGATTCTTAATCTGCTGACCTTAACTTACTAAATTCCCGTTAAGGAATATGCCCAACCGTGTTTGGGTGGATCTGGTTTATGGTTCAGGAAAAAAGTACTGAAACGTTATTAGTCATGACAACGTGTATTCTTATCGATTATTACATATCACAAATTTTTAAAATCATGAAATAATATTAACGCTCAATGTTCATATTTGTTGGAGATCCAGGCAAGCTCTACGTCCCTCCCCCCCCCCCCCCACACACATACATACACAATCATAGCAAAAATGTTTTTGAAAAATATATCGCCGAAAAGTGCCCCATTGGATAAGCCTGATAAATATCTGACCAAGACACAAGCCCACCAAGTTTGAAGTGGATCGGTTTTAGGGTTTAGGAGAAGACAAGACACACACACACACACACACACACACACACACGCACACACACACGTCATTGATTAAAACGTGCTGCACGCGCCGGGTGTATCTTCGGATAACCTCAATCGGGACCCGTGACGCCACGCTCTAAGCTTTGCAGACGACAGTGGCCATGGCAGCTGCAAGCCGCAGGTTTCCCCCGTTATCAAGGATTGAAACATTTTTTGTCAGTTCATTAATAATACGAGATAGAATCGTTACTCGGTGAAGGAGCCCAGTTTACAGAATTATACAGTTATGGGTGACATATAATTTTATGCCATTTTTGATAGAATCCTTGGCTTCTGATTGGTTAATAGCTATGGTACACTCTTTGTATTACCCTTATTTGTGCATTAATTACTGCAAAGGTGAAATACAGCGCGATTCCTGAAACTGACCGGGGAATACAGCGGTATTCTCGTAACTGGCCGGGGAATACAGCGGTATTCTCGCTGTATCTCCTTATCTGGTTAGTGCACCGATCAGCCACCAGAAGTCTCTGTCATGCGATAGAAGCCTTGACGCGCTGCAAACAACAACATGATGGCGGACTGTGAAGTAAACTGCAGCAGCAGCGGGTCGAACATGTGTCTTTTTTAGGCATGAAATTACATCATCAAAAATGGGATAAAATCGTCATTCACTGTTTTAGTGTGAAATACAGGAAGTATCTCCCCCAAGAAAGCTGTATTACCCTCGGCTTCGCCTCGGGTAATACAGCTGTCTTTGGGGGAGATACTTCCTGTATTTCACACTGAAACAGTGAATAACTAATAATGTCCCTTTCGGCCTTAGGCCTCAGGACATACAGATGTCATCCACTGGTGTATATTTCTGTACCCTGGGCTCCTTCATGGAGTTACTAATAAGATCAATAAATCTGACTGCCTTTGAAGAAAGGCAACCAATATTGACGTGAACAAATGTTGTTTTCAAATGTATGCATGGCTTCCACAGAAACAATAATCTCAAGCTCGGGCCACACTCTCGCCACACTCTCGCTGTGAAATCATTGTTCCCAATTTGGTTATGGTTGATATCCATTGTAAAGAGACCACTCTCTCTCTCTCTCTCTCTCTCTCTCTCTCTCTCTCTCTCTCTCTCTCTCTCTCTCTCTCTCTCTCTCTCTCTCTCTCTCTCTCTCTCTCTCTCTCTCTCTCTCTCTCTCTCTCTCTCTCTCTCTCTCTCTCTCTCTCTCTCTCTCTCTCTCTCTCTCTCTCTTTTCGGGCTGTGGGTGGGGGTTAACCAAGATGATATTTGTAATGGAACAATAGTGTATTTCATGAACTGCGTTTACTGGAGGTATGGGGTATGACTGTGGAATGAAACAACATGTCATAATTAGAAGTAACTTGGAAATATTTTCCAAGCCCCGTTTCTGAATGCCAGTGATATGATTTGTATAATCTTTCAATTCGTTGTTGAATTTATATAATATTTCAATTCGTTGCAATTCGGTTGCATTCGATATGATTTGCTGCGATCCGGGGAATAGTCCCATGATACATACGTTTGCCCAATCTTTCTGTGACAGTGATTTGCAGTTTGTATAATGTTGTCTGGATCCTGTTTAATAAAAACGTGGACATGTGGCTACTCTATCGGAATCCAACATAACGAGGCGTGGGTGTGTAAAATAAGACACGTATTTGGCCGCTGGAATGAAGTAAAAGATTCTTCTACTTAAACATTTTCAGATAAGGAAGCTAGTAAAGCTTATGCGACAATTTGATCGAGGAAAATTAATGCATAAAAGAAGACGGACTACACTTGAAAGCATTGGGGAATTCATGTTATCGATAATAGATCTGATGATTGGAAAGCACATTCCGTTTTCAGTATTTCGATTAATTTTTGAACTAATTTATTGTACGTGTCCCTCATCAAATGGCATAATCTTTGCTAACTATTTGTGCCCCTGATGGTCTTGCCTAATTATCCTGAAATAATACTTTCGATGTTGGCATCTCCTGGGGTACCCTTTGGGCATTACTCAACCCATCACAACAAACATACATACACACATACATACATACATACATACATACATACATACATACATACATATATACATACAAAACTATAAGGAATCTAACATTATTTTAAAAATCATATTTATCCTCAAACTTCAACTTTATTTTAAAAGCAAATAATGTGATGATAAATATGCTTTTTAAAAAGTATTTTGCACCCCACATCATCCCCTGCTTTCTACAAATATTTCCACGCTTTTAAATTTTGTGCCCCCCCCCCCTTCCCGACATGGTGCTCTGACCTTCGACTGTGTAAATAACAAAGACAAAGACCCCCAAAGGCTCATTCCGGATCAAGTTTCTGGGCAATCACATACTGTTGGGGGAAACCTTTTTATTTGTCATTTTTTTCTCTCCTTTTTCCCCTTTTTTCAACTAGTACTACCCATACCTGTTTTTACCTAGTACCCGCGCACACCTTTACCTGACAATGCTCTACACACATACATACATACATACATACATACACACACACACACACACACACACACACACACATACATACATACATACATACATACATTTAGATCACTTTTGACCTAGAATACTGTCAATCTACCAATCATGTGTTCAGTTATGACGCAGGGGGTTTTTATTGGAGACAAGATATCCCTTTTGTGTTTGTCAAAATAATTACTGCGCAGAAGTACTGACTTTGTCAAAAGGGTATGTCAGGTACACTATGCTGCTGGGTGGCAGCACCTCTGTACCATGGTATTTCGAGGACCTTATAGGAAGTTAAAAGTCGGGGTCTTATGATACGTGACCCTAACCAAAACCATACCCTTTTAGATGTAAAATTCAATTCAGCATCTCAAGATGTGGTCTCTAATATAAGGTATAAATAAAATGCAAATTACTGTTTAAAGTATCTTGAAAAGTTGGTCTGTCAAGGCAGTGAGTCTCACACACAAATATGGACAGGAATTGACTAAGGGCAGCGTTGTATTGCAGGCAATGGGAAGCAGTTGTCTTATTTAGTCTTTCTTTGTTTGTTTGTTTGTTTGTTTGAGAGAGAGAGAGAGAGAGAGAGAGAGAGAGAGAGACAGAGAGACAGAGAGACAGAGAGAGAGAGAGAGAGAGAGAGAGAGAGAGAGAGAGAGAGAGAGAGAGAGAGAGAGACTTGGCCACTGCATATTACTATACAAGAATATGGACTTGACAATTTCATTATTTCTTTTGATACAAAATAATATATTGTGTGTCCCCAATTTATACGATAATAATTTGGTGTCTATGATATGTGATATGCACCGAGACAGGAGAGTGTCATGTCATATTCAAAAGTAAATATCCTCTGATACGTGATACATAAAAACACTACAAGGGCCTCATTTTCCACCAATGAATTAAGCAGGCTTTCTTCATCTTCCAGTGTCTGTTCCTGGAACAGGTGGATACCAGGGGGCCTGTGGTGTCACCTACCGGCGATTTGCCTCGGTTACCACGGGAATGTTTACCATCAAACTGATACTTAATCAATGCTGATTAATGCTGTCGCTTCTGTGCGATTAAAAGAAAGTGAATATATGCATTGCATTGTTGAACTTTCGTAGACTGTCAGTTTGATAACAATAATGATACTGACATTGATGACGATAACAACATTAACAATTTAGAAGTACATTTCTTATTTTATAGAAACAACTTTGGGGCAAACGCTGTGACCGTCGAGCCAGAGAAGAAAGAAACAAGGAGTGGTCAATATTTATCGATGAAAATGTCAGAGTTTTTGGATTCTTACAACAACGAAGATATCTGTTTGGTCGACGATGCCAGGAGTAAAATGAAAGGTAGGAAAATGGGCTGTTTAAACAGTAATTATTTTGTCAGAATACCTACAAATAACGCATAGAAATACAAGTCTAAATTGCATCTCAAAATAAGAGGTTTCTGAAAATATTCATTTTGGGGATTTTTAATAGAATATAGATCTGCATATGGAGTATTTGATTCAATTAACGACATCGTATCCTATTGGTCTGATTTATTCTTGTCTACCGCCAAGGAATTTATTCCTTATAAAGAAATTACTATTCAGCCCAAAGATAAGCCTTGGATCACTACAGAAATCAAAAAGCTTATGCACCAGCGCAACAAAGCCTGGAAACGTTTCAAAAATCTATCTAATTCACCTAGACCTTACTCCCTTGAAGTTTGTGTTAAAGTTGACAGGTTTTGCCAATTTTACAAAAAGCAACGCAACAGGGTCGTCAACGCAATTAGACTTTCAATCAAATCTTACTTCTCAAAATAACGTGACCAATTGGATGACAGTAATCTAAATCCTAAACAATGGTGGAGCTTGTCTAAATCAATACTTGGTTCTAAAATATATGAAGATA
Source organism: Hermodice carunculata (assembly GCA_964020975.1). Taxonomy (NCBI): domain Eukaryota; kingdom Metazoa; phylum Annelida; class Polychaeta; order Eunicida; family Amphinomidae; genus Hermodice; species Hermodice carunculata. The sequence goes on along the minus strand of CAXHWN010000019.1, from coordinate 432,028 downwards.
TACCTCCCATTATTGAGGAAGGTAAAATTGTTTCTAGTATAACTGAAAGGTGTGAGGTTTTTAATACTTACTTTGCAAGTCAGTGCACTACTGCTGTCGATGTTGATGCTCCACCCCTGCCTGACCTCAAATATCGCACTGAGGCACGCATGGCTGATTTTATGATTAGCGAAGAAAGTGTGAGGAAAGTCATATCCTCATTGAGACTAAGCTCTGCATCAGGCCCTGATAACATACGTAACATTCTGCTCAAAAACACTGCTGAATCCATCAGCAAACCACTGCCTAAAATTTTTTACTTTTCTCTGAACGTTTCACAATTTCCGGACTCATGGAAGCGCTCCAACATTTGTCCCGTTTTTAAAAAATCGAACAAACAAATTAAAAGTAATTATCGACTTATATCATTGCTGTGTAACGTTTCAAAGGTTTTTGAAAGACTTGTCTTTAATTATCTGTATGAATACCTAATGGCTAACAATCTCCTGACTGACAAGAACTCTGGATTTAAAGCCAACGACTCAACCATCAACCAGCTGGTTAGTATTCTTCACAATATCTACAGTGGCCTCGAAAACTCCAAAGAGGCCAGGATGGTCTTCTTGGACATATCTAAAGCTTTTGACAAAGTATGGCACGTAGGCTTCCTCTTCAAACTGCGCCAACTAGGGTTGTCGGAAGCTCTCCTTAGATGGATAGACAGTTATCTCACATACAGATACCAGCGTGTTATCATTCATGGGCAAACCTCATCCTGGCTGCCTGTCCAGGCTGGTGTGCCCCAAGGCTCTATATTACGCCCATTGTTATTTCTAGTTTACATAAATGATATTGCCGATGATTTGACCTGCGATGTTCGTATTTTTGCAGACGATACTAGCTTCCTTGAGATAGTCCATGACCCGCAGTCTCGGCTCGCCACTTGAATAATAATCTTTCAAGTATTCATCTCTGGGTTAAATAATGGCGCATGATCTTTAATGCTGTTAAATCCATATCAGTTATTTTTTCTGCCAAAATTAATAAGCCTCATCACCCACCTGTGTTACTTGGTGGCACAGCTATCCCAGAGGAAGAGACCCACACTCACCTTGGCATTACCCTCGCCAACAACCTTTCTTAGCACGCACATGTCACACGCATCACAAATAAAGCCAGCCAACGCATCGGTCTTAGAAGATTCAAATTTAAGTAATCACGCAAAGCACATGAGAGATTATACTCTTCAATGGTAAGGCCAATTCTAGAATATGGCTGTGTTGTCTTTGACAATTGCGGAAAAGGTTTGAGTGACTTAATTGAATCGATTCAATTTGAGGCAGCCAAGATATGCACCGGCGCTCTAAGGCACACTTCGCATGTAAATCTCCTGCATGAACTTGGTTGGCCAACGCTATCAAGCCGACGCAAATATTTCAAACTGATTCTCTTTAATAAAATGTATCATAATCTAACCCCAACCTACTTGTCAAACTTGGTACCACTCGGTCCTGTGCGTACTGGTCGAACACTTCGAATTAATCGCACTAGGCCTACTAACGATGTACGCCCCATCAATTGTCGCACTCAACGATTTGGTAAATCCTTTGTTCCTGATGCTATCAACCTATGGAATAACTTCCCCTCAGATATTAGAAACTCGTTATCCCTCAAAATTTTCAAGTCCAAACTTAAAGCCAAGCTGCTCGCTGTTGATGGTACTCCCACTTACTATTATTACGGTCAGCGTTTTGCTAATATTTGCCACACTCAGTTACGATAAGGTTTTTCTAGACTCAATTCTGATCTGTACAGAGTTCGCATTATCCAGCCACCCACCTGTATGTGCTCCCACCCAACCGAAGACTTCAAACATTACTGCCTCTGTTGTATTTGTGTGTGTTGGCACAAGAAATTCTATTTACCTTGACTGGATAGCAGCTAAGGCGCCGATCACCCGGGTGTGAAAGAGAACCACGGTGAACACGTCTTGTCAGCTCGCTATATTCGTCTTGTAGGGGGAGAATTCCGGCCGGTTCCACAGGGTGACACTCAGCTCCCAAACGTCACTTCCGGTCATCTGCTTGGCCCATACAACACTCCTCCCCGTCATAAAAGGCACTCCCTTTATGCATTTTCGTTAAAATTCCAAAAAATACCAAAAACTAAAATTTTAATGCAACCACCAAACCACCACCACAGCTCTCATGCTGTTGCAGAGTCACCCACATGCTACTACAGCCACCATTATCCCATGCTCTATCTCCCCATGCTGTGCTGCAGTTCCTGAGAAGGGAGAAGAAAAAGCATATATCATTAATTTGCCATATCTTCCCGAGTTACATGTGGTCATCATAAATCACCAGGTAACAATATCAACATTCAAGACAAGTATATACATTTGCAAAAATGTAGAAAGTATCAAGCACACATCTATGGAAAAATATAAATGGTCAAACCCATGCAGATGCATACATGCAATTCATATCACATTGAGTGGTCATGGGGTGGGGGTATGTGTGGCCCATTAACATATTAGATATATACTAAATGTCCACATTATATTACCTCTCCCAATTTTCCTCACTACTTAACCAACTAGCCAGATAACAACCCGACCAGTTGGCCTGCTCTAAATAGAACCCCCCCCCAAAGGCAACCAATATATATATATATATATATATATATATATATATATATATATATACACGAGAAATTCCCCCTTAAGAGCCTGTAGTGACATCCTCCTATAAACTGTTGTAGAAGCATTTGGCTACTGAGCGGGTAGCCTCACACACTGTGTACAAGGGCATCTTTTTTGCCTTGGCAATTACCCTGGCTGCCTCCAGAATCATGCCTGGGTTAGAGTATCTTGCCCTGGACTTCATGCTTGGTGGGACCAAATATGGCGAATCTGTCTCCACCACCAGTTTCTGAAGAGGTATCTGCCTTAATACCATTGCTCTATCATCCCCACATCCATGGACAGCTGTAATGCAAAACACACAGGCAGGGAAAGCTTCCATCCAGGCACCAACTTCTGTGGCCGTTCCAGAAAAACAATGTAAATGCAATGGATGCTCTGGCGGTAGTGTCCTTTTGAGGAGCTCCATGGCGATGGTTGTACACTCCCCATTGTTACCTCCTCTAAAGTGTAACACCACTGGCAACCTGTGTCTTACAGCCAGGGGCAGGAGTAATTCAAGAGTGTGTTGCTGATACTCCTTCTGTTGATCCCTGAGGTCAGGACTACTGAAGTCCAGGCCTATCTCGCCCAATCCCACGACTCGAGACCCCTGTGGCAAACGCTCCAGTTCTCTCACTTGTTTCTGGCTGGGAGGACCTGTCACAAACCGGGGATGCATACCGATCGAGAAATACACTCACTCATCCCTGGCCAACTTCTCCATTCCCCTCACAGTCTTCCATCTATTATTAAAACACTGATTGGAGATTATAAACTCCAACTGGTAGGGTTCTCGGCTACTGGGCTGCCCAGCGAGGACAGACAAAAGGTCCGAACTGTTGGAGCGGTCCAGCAACTCACCCAGATGGCAATGGGCATCTGCCACAGCATACTTTTTCTTACCCTGACAGATGGAAAGGGTCCTTCCGGAAGATTTACCCATCGCTAGGCTGGGAGACATTTCCTCCATCTTCTGCAGAACCTCTCTCCTGTCCTCTGGTAGGGTCCCAAGGATGGCAGACAGGACTCTCCAGTGTAGCAAGGCAGCAATGATGTTGGGCAGACAAACACTAAACTGCGTAGGGAACAGGGTCCCAGTCCTCAGAGCAAACTCCTTCAACAAGGAGATCTCCACCTCAGTGGTGCTGGAATTCTCCCCATACAATTTCCTTGACCGCACATGTGGAAGGAGTTGCCTCACCTCAGACAGCCCTACCTCCTTGGTCAAGGCTCTCAAGAACCCAGCGACCAGCATAGCCCAGTTGTCCAAGTATTCATCCCCAAATGCTGATGTACCTTCCTCGTGTCTCTGGAAATGCTGGCCCATCCTCGCCACCGTGGTCCCTTGGAATCCACAGGTCCAACATGCACTGCAGGGATATGGGTACTAGGGGAGATGTGAACCTAAAACATGTCTCTTAACATGTGTGAACCGAGACGAACACAATGGGCACGGGTGATCACAACTTCCCTTCTTGGACCTTGTGCCCACCACAATTTGCAGATTAAGCCCCATGGCCTCCACTTTCCTCTCCGTCCGGCCTTTAGGTGATTGGAACAGAGCAGGTTGAGGGTCTACCACCCCATCCACCTCTGGACCCTGTGATGGTACCACTACATGAAATTCGGATGGCGGAAGAGAAGTTTCCTGATCCTTATCATGGTCTTCTGGCAGTTCATCTAACACAATCCAATCCTCATCCTGTGACGACGGACTTGCCATCTATCCAAAATTAAAGGAATGTTTTTACCACTTAAGGCATAATAATACGCTTGCCCTGACTATTCTTATGACCTTTATTACAATCCCCCACATGTGGAGCTCTCTTTAAAAAGAACAAAAATAAATATATACACGTGTTTCTTTAATATTCAAAAATGTTATATATACAAAAATGAAAAATTACACAAACTCCCGGAGATGAGCTGGGGGGACAATTCTCCTTCCAGTCCGTGTTCTCACGGGAGGGGGTGACGGTGGGGTCACTGTGGCTAATGAAAGTGGTTCCTGTCCATCATCAGCTGTCATGAGAGGGGGCGACGGTGGGGTCATGGGCACTGGGGTACTATTCAAGCAGTCTTCAACACTGTCACCTGGCCCCGTAGCATCCACATCCCCATGAGTGGTGAGGGTAGGATCTTCTGGCCCATCATGGTCGAAAAGATCACTGAGCATATTCTCCAAAGAACCATCATCCTCCTCCTGATCATAGGGTATTGTGTCATGCTGTCCAACTGCTCGTGCCTCATCCTCCTCATCCACATCGGGATAAAGCAATCCTTGCAGGGCTTTAGACGATCATGGTGAGCTACCCACTCCTTCCTACGACCCTTGATCTTGAACAGAACCGGGGACAACACCCTCCCTACCATGTATGGACCACTCCACACCTTCTTCAGTTTTCGTGATTGCCCTGGCTTGCAGGCAGACTCCAGCCTGTACACAAGATCACCCACCTCGTATGAGCGACTGCACAGTTTGAGGTCATATGTTTTCTGTTGCCGTCTTTGTGACACCTTAAGATGATCTCGAGCTACCTGGTGTGTTTTGTCTAGGATCTGCCTAAGCTCTTGGGCATACGCTGGTGCATCCTGCTCTGGTTGATCCCCAGTTAATCCAAACATAAGATCCCTGGGGCTGAACACTTCCCTCCCAAGCATCATCAAATTGGCCAAAAAACCGGTGCTCCTGTTCGGCATTGCACGGATTGCAGCAGCTAGCTGGGGCAAATGCTTGTCCCAATTCCTCTGGGACCCCTCAATACAACACCTGATCATCTGTAACAGTAGATGGTTATACCTCTCTACTTGCCCATTGCCACAGGGGCGATAGGGTGTGGTGCGTGTTTTAGTGATCTCTAGTAGATTGCATATAGCCCGTACTAAATTCCCGTCTACATTTTTTCCCTGATCACTATGGAGATAGAGAGGGCACCCAAACCTGGCAATGAATTCGTTCACAAGTTTGTCCACAATGGATTCTGCTGTTTGATTCGGCAGCGCATAGCACTCCATCCATTTGGTGAACTGATCGACCATCATTAGGCGTATACGTTCCCAGAGGCACTGGGGGTGAAGGGACCCAAGATGTTTATGTGGAGCCTCTCCATTGTAGCCCCTGCATTGTATCTGCCCAGTTGGGCTCTTGGCCATGCCTTTGGCTTCTTGTTCATACTGCAGGTAACACATGACTCCACATACAGCTTACAGTCGAGGCCCATTTGATGCCAAAAGAAGCTTCTCTTGAGAATCTGAAGGGTTTTGGTCTGTCCAAGATGTCCAGCGAACCGAACATCATGGCACTGCCTGAAAACCTCATCCCTCAGAGATTTTGGCACTACTAGACACCTCCTAGGGATCACGTCCTCCCATTTATAGAAAAGGACTCCATCCTCAAGGGAAAGTTGTGATCTACAAATCCAACAGTGCTTGGTAGCTGGACTCTTCAGCTGGAGCTCATCCCTGGCAGGATCTGTGTGTGCCTCTAACCATGACACTATGGGAGCAATGTCGGCATCCTTCATCTGACGTTCGCGCAGTGTCAGAGCAGAATAGCCCTCAAACCAGCTACCACTGCCACTTTGGTCTGCAAGACTTGAGGCATCTAGGTTGACCTGCTTTATGGCCAACGGCACTACATCATCAACCTCAGTCTTAAACCGCCTCCACTGGGTGTGAGCTCGGGTGCAATAGTTGCAGCCACCACATGGAAGCTGTTGCAATTTAACTCCAGCTCTGTAGCAGTCACAGAACTCTTCGTCATCTGGTATGCGAGACAGGCCATCGGCATTTTGGTGTTTATCACCTGACCTGTGCAGAATGACCATGTCGTATTGGCTGAGTTCCTCGAGCCACCTGGCTAATTGCCCCTCTATGTATTTGAACCTCATCAGCCAGGTGAGGCTGCTATGGTCGGTCCTTATCACAAATCTGCGACCCAAGAGATAATAGGGATACTGCCGTGTGAACCTTACTATTGCTAGTAGTTCTTTCCTTGTAGTGCAGTACTTTTGCTGTGTAGATGTTAAGGAGAGGCTGCCATAGGAGATGACCCTATACTTCCCGTCCTGTAGCTGGGACAATTCTGCCCCTATGGCTGTACCTGAAGCGTCGCAGTCAAGCATGAATGTCCCCTCGTTGCCCGGGAATCCCAACACTGGTGCATTGATGAGAACAGTTTTCAGTTTCTCGAAAGCCACTTGGTGATCTGCATCCCAGTGAAACTTATTCTTGGGGCCTGTGAGAGCATACAGAGGGCTTGCGATTTCCGCAAAATCTGGGATGTGTTCCCTATGGTAATTGACGAACCCAAGATATGCTTCCACATCCTTGGTGTTCTTGGGTTCTGGCCACTTTTTAACCGCAGCAATTTTATCAGGGTCAATCTTTATGCCCTCCAGGGATACCACCCTACCTAGGAACTTCACTTCCGTCTGAAACAACACACATTTCTGCAGTTTTAATTTAATTTGGTGTTGTCGGAATCTTCCAAGAACTTCCTCCAAGTTTTTGAAATCGCTGGAAACATCTTTCCCGAGCACCAAGGCATCATCGAGAAACGCTAGTACCACAGACCATGTCAGTCCCCTTAACACGAGGTTCATTGCTCGCATAAAGGTCGCAGGAGCATTACACAAACCGAAAGGCATGCTAACATATTCAAACAATCCGTACCTGGTAACGAATGCTGTCTTGTGAGAATCGCTGGGCTCGATGAGAATTTGCCAGTACGAACTGGCCATATCGAGAGAAGAAAAGAAGCGATTCCCCCCCTAGGGTGTCCAGACATTCCCCTATAAGAGTAAATGGGTACGCGTCTTTCACTGTGACATTGTTCAGTGCCCGATAATCCAGGCACCACCGCACCCCACCATCTCTCTTTCGTACTAGCACAGGTGCCGCTGCCCATTTAGATGAAGATGGCCGAACCACTCCGGCATCCAACATTTGTTTAAGATGTTTCGCTTCTTCATCTGCAAACCCCAAGGGAACTCGCCTCATTCGCTGTTTAATGGGCCTAGCATCTTGGGTGTCAATTTTGTGTGTCACAGCTGCAAAGCACCCAAGGTCCAGTTCATGCTTCGAAAAGACATCGGCATAGTCACTTAGTAACTGAGCCAATTGTTGAGATTCGACTGGTGTCAGATGGTCACATGAACCTTCCCACAGAGACTTCAAATGCTCTGGCACTTCAACATGTGTTAAAGTACTTTGTACTAAAGTACTTCCCCAATGTCCACTGCCCTTATATGATAATTTTCAGGGGAATTGGCATCTGTCAACTTTAACGAACGCCCTCCCTCTGATGATTGGACTCGGACTGAAGGATCAGTATCCATCAACTCTGACGAATCCCTCACCTCTGCATCCTCTGCACCTCTCAATTTCAAGGGTTTGTTGGCAATACCAGAAGGATCGATGCTCATCAACGTTGACGAACATGTCACCTCTGGACCTGACAGAACCTCTTGAGCCTGCATGGCACTGCCCACAAGCTTACCAGGCTTAAGGGTTATGAAACTATCTGACAGATTGACGAAATCTAGAGGAATGTTACTTTTACCAGACCCCAGCACTGTAGGGCAAATTAACTCATGTCCCATGCTTATGGGAGTTACCACATAATCCTCTTCTGTCGCATTTTCAAAACAGACCCTGCCGTGCACCCTTGTGTTCGGGGGTATCACTACTCTGTGTTGTAAGGTTACCTTGCACACTGTATGTGACCTCTTGCCTTCCCGACATAACTCCGCTGGGACCACAACTCCCCCAACAACCACTATGTTGCTTCGTAGGTCAACTGTGCACTCATGGGCTAACAAAAAATCTAACCCCAGTATAACTGGATCTGTAATGGGGGCGACATACACATTCCATGAGAAAGCATTTCCTGCCACTGTAATTCTTACCTTCTCCACAAGAAATGCTGACATACAGCCTTCTTTCGCTGCCCCCTTCAAAGTTACTTCCTCTGCTTGTGCTAAATCAAGACCGATTTGCTTGGCAAATTCCGTACTTACCACAGTCACCTGTGCAGCGGTATCTACCACTGCTTTGCATTCCACAAAGTTAACACCCAGTGGAATAATGATGTTGTACCCCTCCCTTTCCTGGAAAGTTACCTCCCTTAATGCCCAATCCTTTTTCGGTCCCACCTTTTCAAGTATCTGTTGGCCAACCGAATTGTTTGGGGTTGTTGAGCGACCCCCTCCTACAACCCATTGTTGTTAGGGGAAACTTCTCATCGGCTCCCTGGGGACACTGATCTATTTGGACAATCCCGGAAAAAATGTGTAAGGCTTCCACACTTAAAACAAGGTCCCCTTTCCCTGGGAGGAGTACCTACTCTATTTGGACTATTTGCCCCTGGCCCTCCTTGTGTGACCCTATTACCCGGGACTGGACTCCTACCTGGACTACCCTTTGGTGCTACTGTCTCCTGCCTTGCCCCAGTATCAATTTTGTCCAAGAAGGTCTTGAACAGTGTGGCCATACCTTTCATAGCCTCTATAATGCCGGTCTTTACTGCCTTGGCCACTTTCTCCTCCAAAATTTGGTCCCTGTTGCCTTGCTTTGGGGCCATTCCCTGAGAGGGACCATCCTCATAGTCGTCACTGAATGAGACAGCCCGTACCATTTTGCGAGGCGTTCCAAACATTAAATCAAAATTCTGCTCATGTATTTTCATGAGGTGTAGGGCGGTCTCCAAATCCTGTGGCTCTTTATTTAAAACCTGCAGAGCAGCCCGTTGGTGACTACATCCCTGTAAAAAGGCTTCCATAGCCATAGTTTGGAGAATTTCGATACCGTTACCTTGTGCCTCCGGGTAACTGTCCCTAGTCAATTTTTGCGCCCGCTCTGCAAATTCTTCCAGGGTCTCATCTGAACATTGCTTCAAAGTAGACAACTGTCTACGTACACTAGCAGGGGGGTCTTTACGGCCAAACCTATGGTCCAGTTTCCTTACCAGGCGTTCAAAATCATCATGTATTGCCCCGTCCAAGCTCCCAAAGAAATCCAGGGCTTTTCCTCGTAGACTGTCCACTACTCTGTCCAGTTTGTCATCTGGTGTCCATCCATACCTCCCAGCCATCCTATTAAACTGTAGGATATAGGACTGCCAGTCTTGTTTCCCATCGTATGTCGCCATTTTAGGGGCTGGCGGTTCCCTGGTGGCCATTACCCTCCTACCTGCACCTCTATGTGGGACCGGAAATCCTGGGGGTGTTTGTAATTCTTCAGGCACAGGAGACAAATGTTGGATTTGGACTCCCATGCCAGGGATCGGCCCTTGTGGTCCAGGAGAGACCTGAGGGACCTGGACCCCTATTCCTGGCATTGGTAATGGTAACGGTTGAAAACGTGGTGGTTTTGTTACAGTTTGGTATGATGGGGGTCCTTGGTATTGTTGCCATCCTGACGTACCAAGCGAGACCTGTGGGAGCTCCTGCGGAGCTACATATGATGGCATGGCCACTGAAAGAAATGGCAGTCGACCCGTTGTCCTAGTAACTGGCGGTGGCAGGGACGGCTTCCATGCTTGTCTGGATGCTGTTCCAGCCTCTGGGGGGTGATACACATCATGTGGTGCCACTCCCGACATTGTACTCAACATTGCATGAGTGAATGAGGATGGGGGTCCCTGTGATCTTGGTGACATAATTGGCCCCCCGGCCGTTGTTGATGTGGAGGAGCATGCCACTGGTGGGACTCCTGTGGAAGTCCGTGTTGTGGTTCACTGTGGCTCTTGGGGCATGCTCAATGGAGCCTTACCTGGGGATGATGCCAACCCATCGATTTGGCTTTGCAAGCGTGCCTGGTTTGCAACCACTGCATCCACCTTCTGTGTCAAACCGGACAATGCCTGCTCCACTACTTGCATCATCCCTGACAACAGCTGATCTTTATCTGCCTGGGTAAACTTTTCATGAGGCTCCTCAAAGGTAATCAGCCCATTTTGCAGCATCTTTTCCCATGCTTCCTCAGTCAATTTTGCCTGCACTAGCTGGTCAACTTTCAACAAGTGGCCATGCTCACTTAAATCATCGCGCAAGCTCAAAATTGTCTTGACCTTGTTCACCCCAATGCCTGGTAGGGTGGCCAAAGCCTTGCCAGTGGCATTGTGCATATTTATGGGTGCCATAATTGTACTTTTTGTAAGATTGTGTGAGCAGTTATGTTGAAATTTGGATATGTGACTGCAAGGGACCAGTTAGTTATCCAAAATAATTCCTGCTCCAGCAATGTATAAATATAAACAATTTTCCAAAGTGAGGGAAAAATATACAACCATATACCAATTAATTTAAAAAATAATCACAACTGGAACATGTAGTCTCCCTATGGTAACACTTAAATATGCTAGATAGATTGCTGTCTTTTTGTGCGTTTAAATTTCACTGTTATGTACCACCAGCAAGATTAGCAAAAATACGAATACAGCAGAATTACAGTAATTACCAGTACCAGGGCTAAGGTATGCAAGGTAATGTGCAACTATGTAAACTTTTTGCAATGCAGTATGTAATTGTGAAAGCTCAAGAATGTATCAATAAACTCAGAGCATGTGATAAGCATGGTCAGTAAATGAACACAGGAGGGTATGCATGTGGGGGATAGGGTTTTGAACACAGGGCAGTATCAATCATACACTTCACTATCTAACAAATTAAAGCATCCACTTCAATATCCAACACATGCACGCATACACTTTCCTATCCAGTAGTAGGCATCCACTTCACAATTAAACAAATGCAGACATACACTTCACTGCATGCATATAGGCATTATCCACTCAAAAAGAAAATGCTCTCCAAATGCTAACAAAATAATACGATTCCCATTAATTGTCATTATATTGCCAAGCTAATAAATAGAGCAATGCACTGCCCAATACTTGTAATTAGCAACTAAGAATATATCACTTTCCCTTCTGATGAAGCAAGTATGGAGGGGATACAAGAAAAAAGGAAAAGAAAAAAAAACCACTCACTTACAATGAAGTAGATATGGCCAAGAAGAGATTAAACAAAATGAAAAAAACTCTTCCTGTTATTAACTTAAGCAAAATCCAAGACACAAGTTAATAACTTTGCTTGATCTTGATTTCCAATCCACAATATTAAGTAACCGCAACACCAGGTATCAATGTTGCCGAGTAAAAGTGACACAATACCACAGTAATGGCTGCAGTGTAACAATGGAAGAAGCTTTCTGCGGCGGGAAATTCAAACAAGGAAACTGCAGTACTGGAAACCGTGTTCCCCACCAAGTCAAAATTTCTCAAAAATGATATTAAACAGCAAGAAAATGCTGCTAAATTTGTACTACCGTGTGAACAGATACTTCGGTTAGACACAAGACCAACCGAGATATGTCAACATGTTGTCATGTCATGAAACAAAACTGTCACACACGCTCAAATTTTGAATACACAAACAATGTCAATGGCCGCGAAAAGTCAGAAAAAGAATGGAAAAACAGTGATTTCTTGGTCTTCTTGATTTAGCCAAATCACAGCATTGGTCAGGCAATTACCCGACCAAATTGTATGTGAATTTTGAAATATTAGACTCCAAATGGGCAGTCACACCGTCGAGACATGAGACCCAACAGTGCACAGCCACCAGCAGCCAACAACACTTCAACCTGACGTCCAAATTTAGACAGATCCACGTAATCTATAGTCCACGGGGAAGACCTGGTTCTGGTACCAATTGTTGTATTTGTGTGTGTTGGCACAAGAAAGTCTATTTACCTTGACTGGATAGCAGCTAAGGTGCTGATCACCCGGGTGTGAAAAAGAACCACGGTGAACACGTCTTGTCAGCTTGCTATATTCGTCTTGTAGGGGGAGAATTCCGGCCGGTTCCACAGGGTGACACTCAGCTCCCAAACGTCACTTCCGGTCGTCTGCTTGGCCCATACAAGACCTCTACTGTCCCCAGTATGCACAAGAAAGAAAGAAACCTCTACGTTCCGCGGTCCCAATGATAGCTCCTGGGGTCCATCCAAACTTAATTCTACATGTGGCCAGTGACAGATTGGCTAATATCTTCCTTTATGGGAGTAAGGAACTTTCTGTTGATTGTAATATCTTAATCTTCAAGGCCATGCAAGACTTTATCGCTGGTACTAGACGTTTCCTTTCGTAACTGAGTTTTCTCATGCCTCGGCTAAATACCATTGATTTGAGGTTATATCTTATGTATAATTTGACCACATATCACTGTAGTAAATATGCTCTAGTGTTCAATTTATTATACTTATAGTGTCTAATCTACATATGTAGATGAATGTATGTCCCAGGTAACCTATTTTGGCTCGTTATGTTAGTACTGTACTTGCTGCAGGGGGGTGGACAGTGACAAGGCGGTGAAGGAACACCCGAGCTGCTGGGTGCAATGGTGGCTCCACAGTGGCAGTGTGCGTTTGCCACCATTGTGCTTCGGCCGCGTCCAGCAGTCTTCGGTTGAAAGTCGGGCAACTACTTCTCCTTCAGCCCGCCACCTGCGGCGTAGGTAATCTGGGACACAAGTGTGAATTTACTCAATATGAACATACATGTATATTCATAACATTTATATTTGGATATATATATATATATATATATATTCATACATGTAATGTATACACAGATTACTTAAATTGCTTCTCGGAGCTCCTAATCTATGTATTGTGACCTGCATAGCTTTTCTGTATCTTGTATTGTTCTGTGTGTCTTGTATATACATTGTGTGTCTCCGTGTCTGGAGAACCCCTCGATTGGTCGATTTGTGTACTATTGGGCTATCCAGTGTGAAATAAATATGTTTAAACTAAACACCGCAATGGGCGCGCCTATGAACAAGGGCCATGAGATCAAGAGAGATAGAAACATCCTTTCCCGTCGGTTTACTGGCTCTAACAAAAATAAATATTTGTTTTATGTAATACAAAAATTTGTACATTTTAGAAAAGAAGCGAACATTTACCACTTTGATGAACGAATGTGGATGAATCCACGCGACATCATGTCATTAATGGTTTTTAAGATGAAACTGCGAAAATCTCGAACAAGTTCAAATCTATTTTGATTTTGCCGGGGCTCAAAATCACCACGCTTACTGTACGCCATAAGTGTTAAAAGACGTGCCACAGATTCTGAACACTTATTCATATATATATATATATATATATATATATGTATATATATATTAACACGGTCACGTTCCAGTCTAATAAAAGTGTTCATGGTCTCGACGTTGAACATTGATATGTTAAATTATATGATAGAATATGGCACCATGTCTCCCGTGTTCAGCATTGGAACAAAACGGACCAAAATACTTCGCACGCACATGTGTTATTTTCGAACATTTGTTTAAATTTTGAACACGTGCGTTTAATTTTTTGGAACATACGCATTCAGAATTTTATACGATAGTGTTTAAGTTTCCAACGCATGTGTTCAAGTTTTAACAGACGCGCTCAAAAGTAACATCGTCGTCGAGCGTTATAGAGCGTCCTTTCTTTTCAACTTTGAACACTGTGGGCATGTAGAAAAAAATGATGTGTAACTTAACACGTAAGTGTTAAAAATATGAGAACATGTTTGAAATAATTTTCAAAACTTGAACATGAATTTGTTTTTCAATACTCCTGCTGAGAAAAAGAAAACGTTTCCAATGGATCGTTGGAACTTGTGGGTTATTTTCAAATCGCTTTAAGTGTATGCATGTGTATGTATTTGTTTTTTGTATGATAGTCAGATAAACTTGTCCTGAGTCCTATGGCATGACAGTACATTATCTACCCAATGCAGATCCAACTAGAAACCCGGCATGCAACACCTCTTTGTTTGGATCTGTCAAAATATATTTTGAATGTCGAAACGCATTAATATGGCTTAATCTTCTCTTAAAACTCAAATATTGAGCCGCTTTTAACTCATTTGGTCTCGTTCGCTGCACTTGTCCATTTGACAACAACAGTGACATTTTGTCACCTGCCAATGTATACTGAACCAAACAAATAACGCAACTTTTTCATTTGGGTTTATTTTCACATTGGAACTGTATTTAAACTTCAGAAATATATGAACCGTTGTTAAATCAGTCTAAAATAATGCACCAAGTGGTGTGACCTCAAGGTCGAGTACCCATACCTTGCCATGGGGTCATTGTCATGAATCAAGAGTGACTACAGCAGGCTATTTTACGCAAGTCTCTGACACCTGAAATTAAGGTTGCCAAGTCTTTGATTCTGGGACAGGAAAAGGTCACATTAAAATCAGCCCAAGCGTAACTGTGTGCGAGGATATGAGGCTTTCAAAGTTTGGTGGTTGTGCTGAATCAAGGACAACTGCAGGATTCAGTGTTACCCACATGACTAAAACATTTGCACCTTTACTGGTTGGGTGTAGCCCCTCACAGACAATAAAAGGGCAGTATGGGATTCATTTGGCACAGTATTCCAAGAACTACGGGTCGATTATCAACAGTGGATCGGGAGAGAGGAATTGGCATGCTACAGGCTGGTTTATCTGCAGCAGAGGTGGCAAGAAGACTGCAAGTCCACAAATCCACTATATCCAGACTTGCTACAAGATTCCAGGAGACTGGGTCCACAGCTGATAGACAGCGTCCTGGGAGACCAAGAGAAGCCACACCTGCACAAGACAGACACATCAGGGTGTCACATCTGCAGAACAGAACTTGACCAGCCACTAGAACTGCACAACAGACACCTGGCAGAACCAATAACAGAATATCTGCCCAGACAGTCCGTAATAGACTACAAGAACACCATCTACACGCCAGGCGTCCTTACAGGGGTCAAATTTTGACACAGGCAAGAAGGCAAGCCCAATGACAATGGGCTACTGCCCATACTTGCTGGACCCATCAACAGTGGAGGGATGTGCTATTCACCGATGAATCCCGCTTCACCCTGTGTCATGCAGATGGTAGGACACATGTTTGGCGACGAAGGGGAGAACGCTACTCAGATGCCTGTGTGCTGGAAACAGATCGATTTGGAGGTGCATCAGTGATGGTGTGGGGTGGAATTTCATTCACAGCCAAAACCCAGCTAATGTTCATTGAAGGCAATCTTAACACTGCCCGTTACAGGGATGAGATCCTTCAGCCTGTTGCTGTCCCTTTCATTAGACACCACCAACTCCAGTTACTTCAACAGGACAATGCTCGGCCCCATGCCGCTAGACTGACGATGGATTTTCTGCAAGGAGAAGGAATTAACGTTTTGCCATGGCCAGCCTTCTCACCTGATATCAATCCCATTGAGCATCTTTGGGACTACCTTGACCAGCGTGTTCGGAGACGGAATCCAGCGCCCGCCAACTGCCAGCAGCTTTGCCAGGCTCTTCAAGAAGAGTGGGATCGTGTGCCCCGGCAGATGGTGCAGCGGCTAGTGTCATCCATGCACTGACGTTGCATAGCAGTTACAGATGCTGATGGTGGTCACACACAGTATTAGTGGACATGCCAATTTGTGAACTTTACAAACCAATATTGGCCTGTTTATTGCCAGCTGGTCACGCCCTCGTTGACAGTTTCAAGTCTTTGTTTTTCACATGTTATGCCAAAAAGGCTGCAGAATATGGATCTAATTTGTTTCTGTGATATGAAAGTAACAATAAATATTTAAGTTAAAAAGTTTAAGGGTTGCGTTATTTGTTTGGTTCAGTATATGTTTCCTATGCTGATTACTTTTCTCGGTTCTGTTGTGCATGGTTGGATTTTTGACATTTTGTGAGGGCGATGTTAGGGGGTGGGGGTGGTCCAGAGACACAGGTAAAGGATAAAACGGGTACAGAAAATGGATTACCTCTGGTACATGGTGTAGTGAGTAACGTACATTTTACACCACTAAAAAGATTCAGAAGGGCTTACTGGTGCATGACTTATAACAAAATTAAAAGCGATCACATATGTCCAAATAATGTGGAAGTTATCGATACAGTGTTACGCGTTCGGAAACGGACATTAATTGTGCCGGGTACGTGTTACTGAATCTTGATTTTGCCAAGTACTTGATTGTTTTCAAAATAAAATTTGAAATCAGATGCTGTTTAAGACAATTTTATGGATTTGTTGACATCAAACTTCTCTTAAATGTCATGGGATCACAAGAACTTCCAAATATAATAAACGGCTAAAGAAACTCTGGAGTTGCTAGCAAACAGTCTTTGTAACAAAATAAGTAGACTGCTTGGCAGACAAAAGATTTTTGTTGTTGTTGTTGTTGTTGTTGCTTACACTTTCGTGGGAATTTTATTCATTCAAGTACTTTTTACCATAAATTCTATTCCCACTGACAGATGACCTGGTTATTCCGAAGCCATTCGTTTGTGGGGGGTACGCTAATCTTGTGCAAGCTGTCGTTGTATGGTTCAGCAGCGGCGGTACAAAGTCATTGCTTCATCATGTTGACACGGATAATATTCATTGTCTGTTTGATGGCAACAAACGTATCTTTATGGTGGACAAGGTTTGTTAGCGTTGCATGATTTTCATTATAACCTCCTAGAACCTCAAAGTGAGAAAAATTAACCCTGAGGCGCCTGAGACCGATGAATTACGTGTAACATTCTCCCTCTAACATTAAGGCAAGAGTCTAATGTCATAAATGTCATTTTTTTTTTCTTTTTTTTTTTTTTTGTTGTTGTTTTTTTTTTTTTTTCTTTTTTTTTTTTCTTTTTTTTTTTTTTTGAGTTGTCCCCGATCTGGGACAACTCCAAACACCGTACTCATACTGGATTAAACACAATGCACTGGGTTGTGTCGTTTATGGCACCCACGCACGCAGACTCTCATTGAACCATTCTGTCATACTTTTATACGAATGGGGATTTGGTACAGTTGGTATGTGCAATTCCCAGTTTTGGCCAGGTGATTGGCGCCGTAGGTTACTGGTTCGAGACCCGGCTGTTCCGTGGTCACAAAACATATAAATGTCGCTGACTGACAAGCAAGCTGAGCAAAACATTCACACAGCTCCAAAATTAAAGGTGCAATCATGGACGACAGACGACGGATGGACGGACAAGCCCATCACATAACCTGTGTTGAGTGACGAGTCAACTGAAGTATAAAAAAAAAAAAATTGTCATTTGACTTCTTCTCTAAAACTGTTGTAGAGTCACTCCAACGTGGCAAATATACACGTTGGGTGAGGTTATACTGAGTGGTGTATTCAAATGGTCACGCTTCAGTGATTATTGGATTTTTCATGATTTTATCTATTTGTTTATTTTGTAAATAAAGTATGTTTGATAAATGTCCCCCTCTTGAACAGCTTCGCCAATTGCAAAGGGACATTAGACCAGTTGTGGGTTTTTTATTTACTTTTCGGAAAAAGAAATAAAGTTCATGAATTTCTGGAAAATCAATTTTGCAGGTTTTGTAATATTACATGGCCCATTGTTCGGCAAGCGTATGTTTAAAAGTAAATATATACATCGTGGTGGTGCACTATGACAGTGGTATTGGCTAGCTTTCTTGGAGCACCACATGCTGATAAATCCTGGGCACCATTATTCAAAAGAAAAAAAGGACGGCCCAGCATAGAAACTTCCAGTACTTTATACAGACACATTCTTCTCTTTGTCAGACAGTACACAACAGCACACATTTTGTAATCTGGTGAATTGCCAAATCAGTCACGAAAAGGGCCGTATCATGGGTCTTTTTAATTATTTAGTTGCCAAATTCAAATATTTCCATATATTCTCGCCAGTCCATGAAAATTTGCTACAAAGGAATTTTAAAGCCTTCACTGTACCAAAGCTTTTTAAATTAGAAAGTAAACACTGAAGACATACATTACAATAATATCACCTCACTACATTTCTTTGCAAATACGATTACCCCTCTTCCAACGACCTTGTCATATTGCACTTTCTGTACACCAAAATGATACCATTGTTAACAGGCCTATACGTTCCACGGACGTGTCGATTAAAACGTATAATTTGGTCCTTTTTGAATCTGAAATTCAATTATATAAAATATTATGCCACATATGTTCACATACAGAGACAGAAGGACAAAGTTCAGAGGAACAACTGGATATATTCAGGCTCCCATAGTCGTATTGACGTGGAGAAAGTCGACATGGCGGCAAATCCTGAAATGAGACATGTGCCTTGGTATAGAGTGATGATGAACAAGGGGGACTGTCTTTTCATTCCCAGAAGGTAGGTAGGGTAATGGAAATTCGGAAGATAAGTATTGAATACTGAAATGTTTTCGTCAGCTGCCTGACTAAATATTTTATTTGCCCTTCTAGAACAACTGTTGGTGCTACATTGTTTAATTGTGTAATCAAGTTTAATTTGCAAAGAAAAAGGGAGCCTGGCCCAACGTTGGTTGGCCAGTACGGAATGCGTTGTTTCATTTTTATTGTAGTTCGCTAAATCTTCTTGGGCTGTCATGCCAAATCTGCATTTCTGAGCGCATGATTATTGTCTGCTTCCTTACTTCGTACCTTTGAGAAGAGATCGACCTCTTAGGGGCGGTAACCATCAAACATAAACTTTCCTCAGCTCCATGAGTGCAAATGCATGTAGGAGCAACGGAAGTTCTTGAAAAAACACGCATTGCATTAAACGTCAATCAGGATCTCAAATTAGTTAATGAAGCTGATACATTAGGCTCTTGGATAACGGAGCTACTTCAACCTCGAAGAGCAAGAAGAGAGAGGTCATGTACACATTCCGCCGATGGCACTTTACTCAGTGGGGTTAGTATGGTGTTTTCTTGTGACACTTAATAACACAAAAACCACTGTACAATGGAATGCAATATTGCCATGCTAGGTCTACATGCATAACTTTAATGATTCTGGAAATTTTACCACATTTGACTTTAAAATCATCAGTCTTTTCAAGGCTATTTCAACATATATTCCAGTGAGGAAACACCACTCTAACCCTCAACGCTTTTGTGTATTGGGTTGAGTAATTAGATGTATACACACGAACTATCCACCAATTTTAAGTTGACGTTTAGTCATGGAGTTGCAATCTGGCTAGAAAGGCAACCGTATTTATTGATCAGCATAATGCATTTAAACATATTCTGGAGCATCCCACGCTACAGACGTAAACTAAATGTTTCTGTACTTAAAAACTCATAGTTTAATTTCTCATATGCATAATATCCATATTTTTTACCTGCAGCTAACAACAGAACAGTTGATACTACTTAGCTTAAACCATCTATCCGGGTGTGACAAAAGGGGAGAGCAAGAACGGAAGCTTCTGTTGCTGTCCTGTAGAGGCCATTTCAGTCACTCGGGGCTAGAGTTGTGTATTCCCACCCCCTTTCATTGTATTTTACAGCTTAATAACTTTAAAACCACCCGTTGCAGAAACAGCAAAATCTGTGTGGTAAAATTATGTACATACCTGATATGTTCATATAAATTTTATTCTTCCCACTTTAAAAGTAGTCTCATAATTTGAGTAATTTAGTTTTGATTTTAATATGTAGCCTTGAAGAAGTCTGTGTATTATATTGTGTATTCATCTGAATACACATATAATTGTCAATTGTGACTTGTCTTATTTTGTGTTCCGTCATTTCCATTACAGATGGTATCATGCTATCAACTCAAGTCCAGCTCGAAATCTCGCAATAAATTTGTGGATTGGCCATTTGCATCAAATTGACAAGACAGACTGTGACAAAAAGGGGTCAGAGATCCCATTATTCGAATCCATGTCTAAGTGGCACGTGACCTCTAACAAGGAAAATAAATATGCCGGTGGTGCTAATCAATTACCGTTAGAGGAAACAACAGCCAGTGATGAAGAAGTTTGGTATGCTCTTTTTTACCCAACGTTTTGAAATTTGTTCATACATTTTCCTGTTTTAGGGGCTAGTACACTTAATGACTGTTTTGTAGAAATATGTAACTATTTCATTCGTTTTTCATGTAGGACTATCAAAAGTATATGTTTTCTGAAAGAAAACATTTGAATAAATTTAAATTTATTATTGAATTTCAGGTTTTACAATTAAAATTATTTGAATTTAATTCAAATTAAAATTTGAAAAATTTATATAAAAAATAAAAACAGGATGTTGAAAAATTAACATACGAGTTAGTTTGTAATATCAAATTAACGCTAGCATCTGTGTCTAAAATGGTAGGTTGCAGGTAACAATATGCTCTGTGTATTTTCATCAAAACCAAATATTTATCTGCAAATGTGTTTGTGCTATCTTTTTTGTTTATACTCGAAATATGAAAAAATTAATTGTAATTTAAAAACTAATTTAGATTTTATAACTGAAGTGACAAAAGATCTGCTGCTGATGTTACATTCATCAAGATGTCACCTATCATAAAATAAATAGTTTTTATGGGTTCAAATGAAAATTATATAATACACATTATTATATTCAACAAAAACTAGCATTTTCTTATTCTCTTGTTGGAAAGTGTACTAGCCCCCCTAACTGCATGAAATACATGAAACAGGCCTACTACTTGTTTTCAAGAATTATTTGCTACTATTAAATTATTAATTGTGTCTCCCCGTGCAACGCTTCTTCTTGCTCTTCTTGTTCTTGTTCCTCTTCTTGTTCCTCTTCAACACATTGTTGTGTGCGTCGCGGACGCGATAACTCAAGAAAGATTTGACTTGAGAAATGTTGAATTTTTTTGTGAAGATGTTCCCATATAAAACCTTGCTTGGGATTGCAGATTTATCGAGGTCACATGGGCAAGTCGTGTAAAATTGACACGGACGCAATAACTCCGCAAGGATTTGACTTAGGATGTTGAAATTTTGAATGCTTATGTACCAAATTATGAACTAGGTTCGGATCGTAGATGGGTGACCTTGACCTATTTTCAAGGTCATATGGCCAATGTTAAAAATCATTGCAGATGCACTCGAGAAAGATTTGACTTAAAAGAGGCTGATATTTTGTGTGGAAATGTGGTTCTATGTAAGATTTTCGTAAGACTTTGCTTGTAACTGCAAATATTTGACCTTGACCTATTTTTCAATGTCACGTGGGCATGTCATGTAAAATTGACGAGGACGCAATAACTCCACAAGGAATATCTTTAAGAGGTTGAAATTTTGCATGATAATGTACCATAATATGTACTAGCTTGGGATTGCAGATGGGTGAATTTGATATATTTTCCAAGGTCACATGGGCATGTTATGTAAAATTGACGTGGACGCAATAACTCCACAAGGAATACACTTAAGAGGTTGAAATTTTGCATGATAATGTACCATAATATGCACTAGCTTGGGATTGCAGATGGGTGACTTTGACATATTTTTCAAGGTCACATGGGCATGTTATGTAAAATTGACGCGGACACAATAACTCCGCAACGATTTCACTTAAAAGGTTGACACTTTGTATGATTATGTACCAAATTGTGAACTAGATTGTAATTGTAGATGGATGACCTTGACTGATTTTCAAGGTCACGTAGCCACTTTTAAAAATCATTGCAGATTCACTCGAGAAAGATTGGACTTAAGGAGGTTGATATTTTGTGTTATTATGTTTTGTATGTAAGATTTTTTTTGGGTAAGACTTTGCTTGTAACTGCAGATGTATGACCTTGACCTATTTTTCAAGGTCATGTGGGCATTTCGTCTAAAATCAATGTGGACGTGATAACTCAAGGAAGATTTGACTTGGGAAGTTGAAATTTTATGTGAAGATGTTCCTATATATGATCTTGCTTGGAATTGCAGATGGGTGACCTTGACATATTTTTCAAGGTCACGTGGGCATGTCATCTAAAATTGACACGCATGCAACAACTCTGCAAGGATTTGACGTAGGAGGTTGGAATTTTGCTTGTTTGTGTTCCATAATACCAACTAGGGGGGAATTATAGATAGGTGACCTTGACGTATTTTCAAGGTCACATGGCCACTTTTTAAAAATCATTGCAGAGGCACTCGAGAAAGATTTGTCTTAATGAGGTTGACATTTTGTATGATTATGTTTCTATGCAAGACTGTTGTAAGACCAGACAACTGCAAATATATGACCTTGAACTATTTTTCAAGGTCACGTGGGCATTTTGTCAAAAATCAACGTTTTTAAATGTCAATTAATAGTGTACCTTCACCATATATGTAGATCACTGGAATCGGTATGCCTATTTATAAAAATAAGGGTGACAATAGTAAGGGCGCACGGGGAGACATTTGATTTCTGTTGGAAAATTAACCTGTTCTAGTTTTACCTGCATTTTATCTTTTATATATATATATATATATATATATATATATATATATATATATATATATATATATATGGTCAATGATAAGTTAAGCGAGCACTAGTTATTGAATAACTTTACTCAAGTGGTCCCCATATTCTCACAGCTGTCACAAGGATGGTGAAAAAATTTCCTTGACAAATCAACAAGTGATACCCTGCTATGTGTTTCCCGCTTTACAAGGTACCTACTGTGAACAAAATCGCAAAATCGTGTTGGTTAATGTACCAATGCACACAGTATGTCACGAGTAGGTAGAGTGGAAGGAAAATCAATTTCACCATAATAGTCCGGAAGCCAAAAGCCAATACAAGAGGGATTTATATAGGGCTCCGCCCTGTTTCCCAATTGTGTTGTAATAAAATATGTTTAAACCAAATCAAAAGCCAATTTGGGGGTAAACCTGGATCCGGCGGAGAAAGTTTTTTACTTTGTGGATTCTGGTAGCCCACGTTGTCCCATTCAAGAATCCAGTGAATGACCGTGCGTCACTGTTGAGCATTTAGGGGAATATGCAAATTAAGGTGGCCATTACTTAAATTCAGTTTTTTAGCAATGCCTCAAGAAGTAAGCATGCTAGGAAGATAAAATTTGTGTCTATACCAATGTTTCCATGGCCAAAGAATGAGATGAGGCCACTCTTGAAGAGCTGTAGTGATTGCGTAATACAGAATAAAAAATGGCCACCGGGCAAGGTACACCGACTCATCAAAATACAGTTTTTACTACATCTGCCTTCAAATTACAGGTTTCCTTTGAAGGAATGCTATCTTGCTAGTCATTGTAGGGTACTAAAGTGCCGTCTTTAAGAAATTAACTCCATTATGACCTGAAAACTAACCACATAAGGGGCTATGTCACTTGTCACGCTTAGTGGCATTTGACGGGGGGGGGGAGGATCATCACTTTACAGGGGAGATCCTCCTGGTCAAGGTTGACCGCCCACATCTTGTGGTCACTTTCCATGGCCCTCTTTTTTTCCTCATAAATTAACATGGAGAATTAGCACATATAAATTGAACCTCTCTATATGTTGTCAAATAAGCATAAAACTGTCATTTTATCACACCTAGATGTGTTTGATAGACAAAAATATGTACTTCAGGTAGATTACATGATGATAATTCCAAAAATCGTTCTCATATGCAGGGTGACATCTTTCAGGTTCACTGTAATGTAATGGGCTTTGCTGACCCACCTGACCGCAAGTAGCATTGGTTGCTAGGTGTCACAAACATGCATCATGGGATCAAAAGGCTGTGTGTCAAAATATTTCACCACACTAGATCACCCCTATTTGCACACAAAATACAGACGTTGCCACAATACCATCACTATATAGTCCGAATGTTACTGGGACATTTATCGAATATTATTATTAACTTTATTATATATATAGGCCAACTGTGTCTTTGAACCGGAACAGGGTCTCTTATCCTTCACTTTGAATAAACAATTTGAATGAATGTTGCAAAGAGGTTTGAAGAGAATAATTAAACCATAGTCAACAGCTTTCCTTGGTGTACTCTGAGCATTAAGCATCCTGAAAGTGCTCAAGAAAGTTGTTGATAAATATAGAACCATAAGTGTGGTCTATGGTAAGCCGTGGACCACACTCGTGGTTCTCTTATTTCATGAAAACAAATGAAAATGAAACTGAGTGTCAGGATCATGGATGCGTTCATGTTTTGTGAGAGAGTGCTTCCATCTGGTATTAACACGGTAAACCAGTTGTTTAGCTGAAGAGGACTGCCAATCAATCACCAAAGTGAATTGGACTGTTGACTTAAGGGGCCATATCACTTGTCACGCTTAACGGCATTTGACGTCAGACCTTTCGACCTCCCAACCCCACCCCTGCCCTTAACATCAAAAGTGATCTTCCGTGACACGCAGCAGATCTTCTCCTTGTGCATCATGAGTCTGCTCTAGACCATTATAGTTGACCCAGGCCTAGGACTGGTCTTCTGTTACACTTGGTATTAGGCCTATTTATCATGAAGCCCGACAACAAGTTTATAGATTTCCTCTTATAATCATTGTTTATTTATTTACATTGAGCAACATTTCATCTCTAATCTTTATGATGCAATCGCGGGTTTTGTCTCTGACCTTAGCCAGAGAACAAACGTTGGTCACGTTGGCCTGCTTTTGCTGAGTACAAAAAAAGCGAACCATCAATATTAATGTGGATTTAAGGACAGCAGAGAATAATTCATCGCGCAACTTCAAAGGCATAAATTTGCTGCTGCCATGTAAAACAAAATATTGATTGGCAAAGACAGCCTGTGTAAACATATGTAATTTAATTTAAATATCTTACACTTTAATAGAAAGAAGAACTTTATATTTAGTTTACCCATAAGAACAAAAATGTCAAATTTCACTTTCATTTGGACTGAGTCAACAGCTTGCCCTAGTTTTTTTTATTGCACTACGCACAAAGAGCACCCAGAAATGCTGTAGACTGAGACCACGATTTCTGAAACTGAATTTAGACTATAGGCATGCTGGTACTTGAATGAAAGGTCTTTCCACGTAGATTTTGAATATTAAATTATCTCATGGGTGTAAATCATCTGCATTACTAAAGTCATTTATAGCAGGGAAAGAGACATGATTGACAGTTTTGTTACTGTATTAAAAATACATCTTTACACCTTACTATTTCACATTTTTACACTGAGCATTTACGACCAGGGGAAAATACACCTACTCCCAACTTTAAAATCTTGGCATGTGTTAAGGCATCTGGAATGCATAGAATCCGCGAATCCACAGCCATTAACCCTAGCTAGAATATAACCAAGAAAAAAGTGGGAAATACTTGTCAAAGTGTGTTTATGAAGAGATCATTGTTTTTTAACCCTTAAATCGTCATTTTATATATTAATCAACAGCTTATCTCAGCACACTCAGAATACTTTGTTTAATTATTCTCTTAAAACCTCTTTGCAACATTTATTCATATTGTTTTCTTAAAAGTGCAGGATAAGAGACCCTGATCCGGTTCAAAGATACAATTGGCATATATCTATACAAAGTTAGTTATATAAAAGCTCAGTCCAACAGATTCTATAAATTTGCCAGCAACATTATGACTATGTGGTGATGGTAATGTGGCAACGTCTGTATTCTGTGTGTATATTGCAACCTGGAAGTCGCTTTGTTTTCCGATTTGTTTCTCACTTTTAGATTGCTTGTCACACTTTGAGCAAATTAACGTAAATAGGTGAAGACCCCCCCCACCCCCTAACGTCAAATGCTGTTAACTCATTCCATACTATGGTGACAAGCCTTGGTGAGTGGCTCTGGCACTGCCTTGCGGCAGCTGCAGCATGACCTGCCAATCAGTGCCAGAACCATTGACTGAACCTTGTAGGCAGGTTGGTACTTGAATGAAGGCTCTTTTCATGAAGAATTTAAATATGCAATTGTCATCATACGGAAAAATCAGGGATTGGTAAGGAATGAGTTAAGCGTGACAAGTGACATGGCCCCTAAAGTGGTGCGTTTTCAGGTCATAAAAGACTAAATTTCTTCAAGATGGCACATTAGTACCCTACAATGACCAGAGAGATAACATTCCTTCACATCAACTCTGTAATTTGAAGGCAGATGTAGTAAAAACCGTATTTTAATAAGTCGACATACCTTGCCCAGCGCCCATCTTGAATTCTGTATTACTTAATTACTACAGCTTTTCAAGAGTGGCTTCATCTGATTCTTTGACCATGAGAACATTGGTATAGACACAAATTTCATCTTGCTAGCATGCTTACTTCTTGAGATATTGCTAAAAAACTGAATTTAAGTAATGACTGCATTTGCATATTCCCCGAAATGCTCGACAGTGACGCATGGTCATCAACTGGATTCTTGAATGTGACTACCTGGGCTACCAGAATCCGCAAAGAAAAAAAGTTATCCGCTGGATCCAGGTTCAGCCCCATGACCCCCTGACTATAACCAACTCTTTATCTCCAGGAAGGCAATGTTCGGGGAATTTGATGGATATCCTGATGTGAACATACGGGATTTGCAAGGACTATTCAAGGACACTGCTGGCAAAGAGGAAATTCGAAAGGTATAAATACAATTCTATTATTATGTTTGTGTGTAAACACACACACACACACACCCACTCACACACACACACACACACACACACACACACACACACACACCCACTCACACACACACACACACACACACACACACACACATATATATATATATATGCGTGTGTGTATGTGTGTGGACCTTCCTCACTTTCTGTCTTCGTTTTTCTCATTGTAGCTCGATTTATGAACAGCGCAAAACTGAAAGGATTTATAGCCTAATTTTATGAAATTCCTTTTCCATATGTTACTTATGTTGTGGTAAAAGAATAATATTTTACTCGATACCTTGAATCGCAAAGTGAAGACACATTCCCCCGATAATTAGACGCTAGATTTCCATGCTAAAAGAAGCTTGAAATAGGTTGGACATGCGGAAGCGTTTGATGATGTTGGAGTGACCGATGACCTAGAAACTGTACAAACGTGATGCCCTTTTCCGAACTGGTGTGCGGCATTGATTTTGCAAGTGTCCTCATAAGGTGTAACTCAGGAAGAAACTGCATAATGCTAGGCAATTCTTAGATTTATGGACCAAAGCGTTTTTTTTTTCTTAAGTAGATTAAAGCTGGACAAAGTATATCACTGAAGGTCGTCAATCGTGCCTTTCAGAACGTCAGTACTGTAGAAACACTGTCTTTTTACGTCTTGGAACAATTAACTGTCTCCAAGATTTTCCGACAACGTTTTTTTTTTAACATAGATCGCGCCGTAAAGTTTTATTTATTAATATTTTCTTATTATTATCATTTTTTGTCGGGGTTGGGGGGGGGGGGCAGTCAGATACGATGCAAACTGCGACCAGTTAATTGCACCTTATACCAGGCTCTCCATGGCGATCAACGTCAGGTATCATCCCATTACATGATATTATGTATATTTGTAATAGCTATCATTCTTTCAGCATAAAAATTGCATTGAATTTTTTTCGCCTTCCACAGTCTGCGTCTGCTTATTTTCGATCCGAGTTAAATGTATGCTTGTACATATTTTCAAAACTAAAATTCAAAACTTTATTGCATGTTTTTCGAATGGAGATAACAAGGATCACTTTCAAATCAAATATTAAGGTTCAATATTTTGATCTGAACTTTAACCATTTAATACAAGCAGCCATCTAAAAATCAGTCAATAATTGCATTGTATTGATGTCTTTTTGTCCAGAACCATCTCTCAGTAGTCATTCCCCTTTTCCGCAATCCAAACTCTTTACTCTCCTTACGCTAACCTGTCACTGTCTAACCTATATACAAAAAGAAGCACTATAGTCCATACTGCGCACGTTCCTCTGTTGAATTTTGACATAGGCTGCATTAGCCCAAATAAATTAAGGGGTCATCTGCGGTTAACTACTCAGAACATGTTTCGGAGCATATACCCGTACATGTCTCTCTGAATAAATATGAACGTGGCAAATTTAGCAATTTATGGAAATAAAATATTATCATGGTAATAAAAATATACAATGAGCTCATACTCAAGCGTTAAACCCTTAAAAAAACCAGTAAAACACACCATTACACATATAAGGATTTTGAGTTTTGGCAGATATCTTGGACACTGAGCTTATGTCCAAGTTTTATCAATTGAAAACTTTCAAGAAAAATGTGATGTACCTTTTTGAGGCAGGTCTTGTTTTCAAGTATTATCTTTGATAATAATGATGATTCTAATACTAGTAATAATGATAATAATTATAATGATAATGATAATGATAATATTTAATGAAGATGATCAATTGGTTGTAGGCCTTCATGGCTGGGATACACTTTTTCCACTGGAAGGGGGGGATTACTATACATGTCAGATTAATTGGAGTAAAGTTTTGCTGAAGAAGATAAAATTTGCTTTAACGAAATTCGGCAGCTTTAGCCAAATTAACTAAAGTGTAGAAGTCCCAGCGCTAGCCCAGGGCCCGTTTGCTGTGGAGGGATTACAAGTTCCTCAAGGGAGTCTGACGTGAAGGCAAGGGTGTTCCTTACTTCTAATCTTTTTAATGTGGTTAAATTGTTTAGAAGTTACTTTGTATTTGTAATTGGCCCTTGATGTCATTCCCAAAAAATCTTTTGTATTCAATTATTAAAACTCGATAAGAATACATTTTAAATGTTGGTCATATTTGCTTTATTGATTAGGATATATTTCGTTAATATAATCTTCATTTGAAGTCGAACATAGTACAATATTAAAACATTATCGCCAAGGCACTATTACTCGACCATTACATCTGAGGAATGGAAAATGATTTATACAGTGGACACACAATGAAAAGATGCTTGCACTTGGTACATGTTCGCAATGGAGGTGACACAACTAGGTTCGGCTGTAGCATAAGGCTAATACAGAACAGAAGCAGGAAGGGCCAAGCCATGCGTTTATAAGTCTTTGGAATTGGGATAGAGTTGTCTGTTTTTTCTTTGATGTCAGGATGGAGATAGTTCCAAAGCTTGGCCCCTTGGTACCATACAGAATTGTTGCCATAAGTAACAGTGTTATAAGCATGCTGCTCAAGCTTCATTTTGTCAGGTAAATCATACTGAGTTTCTTTTCTTGTAAATAAGTCAGAGATAAAATTAGGACAGTCTTTGATATTAATGTTACAAATTGCAATAGAGAGCTTTCGTAATCTATTCAAATAAAGTGAGGATTTTCTTGCCCAATATAAAATGTTTGAGTATGAAGAGGTGTAATCATTTAAGACAAACCGCAATGCTCTTTCCTGAATTTTTCTAATTTTGTCGAATCAGCTTGATTACATAGGTGCCACACTAAAGGACAGAGTTAGAGTTAGATAAGATAAACCTGTTAAATGTCTGTATTTTTTACTTTTTCACTCAAAAGTTTGGAGAATCTTCTTAAAACACCTATTTGTTTGGAAGCCTGCTTACATAAGTATGATACATGGTCAAGAAACTTGAAAATATCATCTATATAAACGCCAAGCAGTTTAACAGATTTTTTTCTGGCCTTATTTTGATACTATCTATTTCAAAGTAAAAGTCATCAGGACAGTATATATTATTTGGTAGAAATAACATAGACTGGAAATTGATCTATTTGCTTTCATTTCTTTTTCTTCAAACCATTTAATACCAATTTGTGCTGCAGTCTCTAAAGTATTTTTTACATTGTGCAAGTCTATGTCATGGGTGGACAGTGTATTGTCATCTGCATAATTATATAAACTGGCAATACCTTCGATACAGTACAGAAAATCATTCATAAAAATATTGAAGGGCAGTGGTCCAAGAATGCTACTTTGGGGCACACCTCTTAAGATATTTGTCCACTCGCTAAACGACCCCCACATTTAACTCTTTGATGTCTTACAGATAGGTAGCTGCCAATGAGATCACAAGCATTTTTCAACATTTCATAGGATTCCAATTTTCTTACCAAGAGATCATGGGGAAGGCAGTCAAATGCCTTGGCCAGGTCCATTAGGATTACCTCTATAATTTCATGATGGTCAAGAGATAGTTTTCATTTTTGTACAATTTTATTAACAGACTTTGGCAGTTGTATCCTTTGCAAAAAGCACAGAACAAAGATTTCATATTTATCATTGAAAACATCTGTCATTTGTTCATTTAAAATACCTTCATAAATTTTAAAGAGGCTAGACAAGAAACTTTTAGGGCGATAGTTAGATTTGTTGAGAGAGTCTGACTTTTTATAGAATGGAAGCAAATTTGCTTTTTTCAGATCTGATGGAAATTTATTGTTTTGATAAACATATTAACGATCTCTGTCAGGGAGGGAGACAGTACCCCAGCTCCAAAGTTAAGAAGTTTTGGTGGGATGTTATCAGGACCCGTACCCTTTTTCTGATTTAGTTTTGAGAGACATTTGGACACTTGTTCTTCATTAACCAAATTAAATTCAAATTTAAGTTGACTATCTTTCATCTTCTCATGTATGACATTAATACTTGAATAAGAAGTCTTACTGTCGCTAGTAGGTGGGCTAAGAGAAGTGTCAAACACATTTTGCTAGGACAAAGACTTCAATTTAGATTCAGGCTCAGCCGCGGCAACAAATAAATTGTTAAATATATCATATACATCTTTTTGGTTCATGGAACAGATCTCCATTTTCCATTAGAATAATTAAATCAATGTCACTTCTCTAATTTTTTTTGTAATGAAAGGCCGAAAAGTTTTCCAAGAAGACTGTTGTGTGTTTGAGGGGCTACATCTGTCCGTGAAGTAATGTTTAATTGAGTTTATATGCAGGGAGGTTACTTTATTTCTTTGAATGAGGTAAGCCTGCCAATTCCCCTTTTATTCCCTACATTGTATATGCAAGGTGTGTTTGAGGTTTATGGCCCATCTCAGTTCCCCATTCATGAATGGGGCATTGTTCTCCCTCGAGTGCTTTCTTTTCTTTGGAGCATGCAGGTCAATAACTTCTGTGACAATGGAATCATAGAACCATATACAGTTACGCTCGCGTTCAAGTTAACAAACGTCAAACGCACCAACGTTTCCCAAACGTTTCCCAAACACTTTCAGTGAAAGTCAAACGTTTTGCAAACGCGTAGCAAACACTTTGCAAACACTTTCCAAACGCTTTTCAAACACTTTGCCAAACGCTTTCAAATACTTTTCCAAACGCTTTCGAACACTTTTCCAGACGCGTTTGGTGAAAGCCGAACGTTTTCAAACACTTCTCCAAAGTCTTTCGAACACTTTACACTTTGCGCCAAACGTATGTGATACAAGCACATGTACACTTGGGCAATCTAATTCTAATGACAGGAATATTTTTAACAAGTGTCTAAAAAACTTATCAGCACCTAAAAATCCCAACAACATGTGTATGCCTTCATTTATGGATAAGCCAAAAAGCTCTACTATGTATTTTTTACAATAAAGTTGAGATACTGTATTGGTCCTTGGAGTAATTATATATATTTTAATTGAAAATTAGGAACTATTTCGGACTAAATTTATAAGCAATATCATGATCAGATCATGAATCATGATCTGATCATGATATTGCCTATGGATTGACTCCAAAACAGTTTTTGAAAGATGAAGTATTCATGAATCTTAAATGAAGAATTAAGTCTTTAATTAATTTTAGTTGAATTAGACACTTGGGTAAACGTATTTGGATCGTGTTTTATATTGATATATACAACCTAGAATGCTGGATAAGTGCACCTTTACAGGTAGGTACATCATATATTGCTGGACCTGTTGAAAATACGTTTGGAGATTCTTCATCATTTAAATGGAAGTGTTTGAAATGCATAGTGTTTGAATGCGTTTGTCAAATTGTTTGAAATCGTTCGGGTAATTGTTCAACGCGTTTGGAAACGTTTGAGCGCGTTTGGAGAAGTGTTCAGTGGCTTTGTGAAAGTGTTCGAGATTTTTCTCAAACGCTTTCCAAACGCTTTCCAAACACATTCCAAACACTTTCCAATCACATTCCAAACGTTTTCAAACGTTTCCAAACACAAGCCAAACACCAGCAAAACGCCAAAAAAGCGTTTGGCTGTTAACTTTTAGCCGGGC
Source organism: Hermodice carunculata (assembly GCA_964020975.1). Lineage (NCBI taxonomy): Eukaryota > Metazoa > Annelida > Polychaeta > Eunicida > Amphinomidae > Hermodice > Hermodice carunculata. The sequence goes on along the minus strand of CAXHWN010000019.1, from coordinate 399,443 downwards.
ATAACTGTAGCATCATCAGCATCATCAAAAATAGCAGCAATGTGGAGGTGGGCTGTATCAAGATATGTAAAGTTTGATCTATGAATTTTTGAACATTGCATCTTTGTGCTTTCTTATACCATGTGATGAAAATCACCAATGCCAGTATCAATGTTTGTTGCTCCACCTACTCTGTTTGGACTGTTTGCAAGAATGCCATCTGCATAGAACGGTATCTACACAGAGAGGATTTATATATGAGACTATCCTATTTTTCACGATTTGGTGATATTCTTTATATGTTCCATTGTGATAGATGGGTTTAAATATATTTTGATCGGTGAGTCATAACCATAGAAATACTTCAAAGGCCAATCCGGGCATAGATAAGATAACTGCTCTATTCTCTAAGTGGTAATTTATGCAAATTAATAAAAGCATGGTCTTTACCTTTCCCTGGTGGGGACGTTTTAGGGGTTGGGACACATATTGAACACAAAATGCATTGTTCACATGGATTGCAGTACTTATATGCATCTATTACAGTGTATAGAACCTGCATTTTAAGGGTTCTTCTGGAAACTATTAAATTTAGGTTTGGTTTAGCTTAATGTCAAAAAGTGCATGATAGTCACAATTATAGGAATAGGAATACAGCCAAGTGAGGACATTTACAGAACAAGGGACAGTAACATACTATTTTGCATATGCGGAGCAAGGGGGCGGTAACACTCAAACACTCATACTTGGGGTTGACTTGCTAAGATCCAGAATTCACCCTACAAAACATTTATAATTACAGTATTTAAGATACATTCAGGTTTAGATTACATATATATTTTTTCATACTTTGGTTGCCATTCCAAAATGGGGTCACAAGCAGTGTACAAGCACTCATCAACTTTCATTGTCTTGAACACCCAGGCATGGCAGCCTATTGTTCACACCTCAGGGTAACAGAGTCTGGAAAAACAAACATGCCACTGTAGTCGCCTAACTGTTTGTCAGATGTAAAAATGCAATCAAGTATAACATTTTCATGATTTGGGAATGACACTTGAAATTTAATAGAAATTGCAAAGTAAAATAAGGTAATATATAATTAGTAGTTTGAAATATGACATTTGACACTTAAATAATGTGGAGATCAATGCAGTTGACACTTGTTGCCAAGCAAGTGTTTGTTTAGGGGTGACATGACAACCTGCAGGGGTAAAAGAGTTGGGTGCCCCAGACAACAGCAGTCACATCGAGTGAGACCAAGCAACAGTCTACGGAGACAACAGAGAAGGAACCCTTTTTCCATATTGGTCCTATGGCACACATGTTTAGGCAAGGGCAAATAAAAATTTGAAATGGACATATTTGCTTTGAGTTAGAGCTGATTCCTCAGAGTGTACATTTTACATCACTGCACAATCTGCACTGCAACAGATGGTGAGAGAATCCTCTGACACAACGTTTAAGCTGGTGATGTGAACCTGGCACCTATGCTGAATCCATCAAATGGCCAAGTGATCACAAGATCACACCAGCTGGCAACCACAGTTACAGAAAACATCATGGACAAACTCATATTCAGGGTGCCACTGGATAGTTATAATGAAACAACTGATCCAAGTTTGTGGATTGTGAAGTTTGAAGCAACAGCTAAGGCAGGTAGCTGGATTGCAGATAAAAAACCTAACCACTTGGTCATGTGTATGGAAAACCAAGCTCACAAATGGCTTGCGTTGCTGAGTGAGGCACAAATAAACACCTATCAAGAGCTGAAAAAGTTGCTTGTTGAAAGATTTCAGACATTTGGCAAAAGCAAGCTTGACATGCTTGGTTTGTTTAATCAAAGGAGGCAACAACTTGGAGAGTTTGTTGAAGACTATGTTGAAGAGATGCAAAGAAGATGTCAGTGTCTGGACAAACAACCAGCTGACATATGTGATCAAATAATGTTGGGACTGAGGCCATATATCCGACAACTGGTGCTTACGAAAGAACCCAAGCGTGTTGCAGATGTGGTAAAATATGCCAAATCGGTGCAAATTGACAGGGAGTCTAGTTATGCAGATACAACATACTAGCCACCAATATGGCTGGTATGGGCATGGTGTCCCTTAAAACCAAGAGGATGTACAGTATCTAGGGGGGCCAATGATTCAAAATGGCGGAATTTGGCCAACAAGTAAACAGAAACCCTTGCTTCAGGTGTCTTATGAAAGACAATAGGCCTGAAGATTGTCCACACACAGCTTCAAGTTGTTTTAACTGCCAAAAAGTAGGACATGTGCAGAGGGCTTGTAGAAGTGGTAATCAGAATCATAATATCTGTAGCTAGGGGCTTGAGCCTATCTCTAGACAAAAAAAAATTGGTGATACGCATAGTGGTAAGTCAGTGTCTGATGTTAAAGAGCAATGTGAAAGTAAACCAACTGATAAATCTGTGCAAAGGTTCGGTTTTTAGCCCGGGTATAAAATGAAAGTCAAGTTTTGAAACACAGTGATAAGGTGAACTTGGAAATGCAAAAGACACATATCAAAAAAAGTTGATGGAATTCCAAAAGTGTCGCTAACATGTAAACAGGGAGAAAAGGAAAATGAAGTTCTAATTCATATGGGTGGTTTTACCACATTTGCATCGGTTGACACTGGAGCTGGCATTTCATGTTTATCACAAAAGTCCTTTGATTTAGGTAAATCAAAACAGGACATTGTAGAACAAACAGATATTCCTGTTTTCAAGGGTGTAGTCAACCATCTTTTACATGTGACTGGAAAGTTACATTGTCTGTTATGATGCACAGACATACTTCCCCCACACCTTCTGTATTTTGCCTAAAACAAATCATGATGTTATTCTTGGTTTGGACTTCTTGCAAGAACAAAATGCAAGGATAAATTTCTCAACCAGTATGTTAGAATTAGAAAATGGTTTGACAGAGGTGGAATTGCCCCATGAGAAAAAAAGATCTTCCCTTGTAACAGTCATTGGAAATGTAACTATACCACCTAGACATGAAATGGTAATTCCAGTTGCTATTAGACAGAAATTAAAACAGCATGGTGTTACAGGCCTGATAGAACCAGTGTCTTCACTTATGACTGAGAACAGCTTAATGGGAGCAAGGTGTTTGGTAACATCAGAAAAATAAGAAAACTTCACACAGGATTTTAAATCCTTCTCATGTGGAAGTTCACTTGAAAAAGGCCAATGCATTGGAAGATTCTTTAACTTACTTGATCCAGAATCTGTTTGCATAGTATCTGACCATAGTGCAGCCATTGTTACAAATAGGAATTTTGATGTTGAATATGTCAAAGTAGACAATATACAGGAGCACATTGACAAGCATTATTTGGATATTGCATGTGACTTTGGTTTAAAGCTTGAAAATTCTGACCTTAGTGAGGCTCAGAAACTCACTTTGTTGGATTTAAATTGGAAGAAAGAGGGATGTGTTTGCAAAAGATATTAGTGAGGTAGGTACCACTGATATTTCTCAGCATCACATAGACACAGGTGATGCAGTGCCAGTCCATCAGTCATTTTACAGAACTAGTCCTGATACCAAAAGGCAAAGAAATGAAATGTTGAAACACAATATCATTTCTCATGTGTCAGAGTGGCATAGCCCAGTGGTCATGGACAGTACAGATTTGTCGTTGATTACTGAAGGCTAAACAAAGTCACACGGCTAATATGTTTTCCCCTTCCTAGACTAAGTGATATTTTTGACACTGTAACAGAAGCCAAAGCTTCCATATTTACAGTTTTAGACTTGGCATCCAGGTTGTGGCAAATCTGAATGGATGCAGCTTCAAAACACAAATCTGCATTTATTACACACCAAAGAGTGTAATAATTCAACCAGATGCCTTTGGTTTAATGAACAATCCGATCGCCTTTGCCATGGTGAATACCAAGGTGCTCCAAAACCTCAATTGGAACTGCTGTATCGTCTATATAGATGATATTTGGCTTTATAATTCTGATTTCTCAGCTCATTTAAACCATTCACAACAGGTCTTTTCAAAACTGAGGCAGGCAAATCTCAAAATTCAACCATACAAGTGCAATTTTGCTGCAAGACGTGTTGTATACTTAGAACATGAGATCTAAAAGCACGGTATTGAAATTGACAAAACAAAACTGTCAGCTGTAATATCCTTTCCTATGCCAAAGCGTGATAAAGATGTAAGAGATTTTCTAGGTCTATGCAATTATTATAGGAGATTCATTAAGGGCTTCTCACACACAGCAACACCCCTGAATGTATTGTTGAAAACTGGTGCAAAATTTGTATGGAACGATGCATGTGAATCAGCCTTCAATAAACTCAACATTTCTTTGACCAGTTCACCCATTCGTACATATCCAAATTTGATAAAAAAATTATTCTTTATACAGACAGTAGCAATTTTTCTATTGGTTATATTTGGGGCCAGAAAGATCAAAATGGTAGGGAACATGTGATAGCTAGTGGTGGACCGGCATTAAAACCTGCAGAACAGAAGTGGCCTACTCATGAAAAAGAAGGCTTGGCATTTGTTGAAGGTATTCATCATTACAGTGTGTACCTTTAACCAAAGAAATTACTGGTATATAGTGACAATATTGCCCTTTAGTTGATCCAGAAAATATTCCATGAGAGTGGCAGGCTAGGTCGATGTTCTCTATCTTTGCAAAACTACAATTTTGACATTATTCATAAAAAGGGGAAGAAGCACCTAACAGCACACAGCCTTTCAAGAAGTACTTATCCTGAGAAAACTATGCCAGAGACAAAAGATAGGCATGAATCTCTTGAGTCTATTTTCCTAGATATTCACCTCAAATGGATAGTGTAGTACCCTGAGATGGAGATCCTGTGACAGAGTTTGGTAAGTATGGCCTCTCATGCAAAGCCAACTCTGTGGAAACACCATCGAGTACCACCTGTCATATCCAACAGTGGAATCTGTTACAAAAGTAAATACACTCAGTGTATTGGCACAGTCTGAAGATGCATACCTAAAAATTGATCTGTTTGTTCTTATACAAGAAGTGTCTGAAATACCCAAAGAAGACCTTGGTAAGTTGCAAAGATTAGATGCACAATCAGGACTATTTTTCAAAAACATAGAGAATGGTGAGCTCCAAGATGATATAGGACAAGATAAAACAATAGTTGCAGAATCACACAATTATGCCATAGTTGACCATGTTCTGTATCATTATTATTACCCACGTGGCTAAGGTCACAAACTTGATGGGGTATATAGATGACTTGCAGTACCCCCTGAGAGATGACATACTGCGCTCATATCATGATTCACTGCTCAGTGGTCATCAGGGAATTGATCGAACCTGGCTTGCTATTTGCTTGAAGTACTTTTGGCCAAAAATGCTTAGTGACATACAAATTTATATTCACACTTGTCTGCCTTGTCAACAGGCAAAGAGGTATTATCATGCAAAGAAAGCTCCATTACAACCTATTCCCCCAGCTGAAGCATTTGAAAGATGGCACATGGATATTATTGGGCCAATCACAGAGACAGCATATGGTTGTAAATACATATCACTCATAGTTGATTCATTTTCTCATTGGAGTGAATGTTTTGCATTGAAGTCAATAACAGCTTCTGAAATGGCCAGTGTTTTGTACAATTAAATTTTATGCCAGTATGGGTCTCAAAAAAAGCATTGTAACTGACAGGGCTGCAAACTTCATGTCCAAGCTTATCTTGCAGCTGTGTAAGATCGTCCAAATTACCAAGGTGCATACAATTAGCTATCACCCTCAGTCAAATGCAGAATTTAAAAGACTGTATAGCTCAATTGAGCAAACTTTGAGAATTTTTTGTAACATAAATCAACTGAATTGGCCTCAACTGCTCAACAGTGTCGTGACTGTTTATAGAATGACCCCAGCTCCCCACTCTACCATGTTCTCACCCTTCTTTATGTTGTTTGGAAAGGAAATGGAGTTGGGAATAGATCAGGAGTTCAACCGACCTGCAAAGGTAATTGAAACACACCAAGAACATTTATATAGGATTCGTAGACAGCTGAAGTTGGTTAGGCCAGTTGCAAGGGAGAATGTCTTAGAGTCACAAGCCTGAGCAAACCAATATTATGATAAGGCCACAGCACCTCCTGCATTTAAGGAAAATGACAAGGTTTGGATGTTTTGCCACTGTACTGTACCAAAACGCCTCCAAAACGATCTCCAAAATGCCATAAAAAGTGGCTAGGCTCCTACAAAATTTCCCAGTGTCATGACAAATACACATATACATTTGAAAGGTGTGAAAATAACCAACAGGTAGCTTCTCCAGTACATCTAATAGGCTTAGGCCTTACCATGATCCATCCACCAGGCCAACAAATACAAATATCCATGATGATAATTCAGCAGATCTCACTCCTGAAGAAATTTAGAATGAAGCCCCAAAACAACATCGTCAAGAAACAAATTCTGGTCCCATGTCTAAAATAGACAGGTGCTTATACATCCGGGGTCACAAATACTACAAGGTAAATATGAGGGAAAAGTAAAAGGATATTTGTTGCTGCGTGTGATGTTGCCGAAACCTTAAAAATGCATCCCATAGCTAATATACCTTTAATGGAAGAAAACATAGACATAAAAGAGTAACATTAAGGTCAGTAGTCACATCTCAAGAAAATGTTGTTGAATATATAATGTATATAATGAAGAGAACTATGACCTCAAATAAAACAAATGAGACCCTAAATGTTTATATTGTCCATGCACAGGTAAATATAAAGCAACTATTAGCTTCTTGAACTCTTAATTAGGACGCATTTTAACTCCTATCATTCAATTTCAACCTACACTGAGTCTCTGACCTTTCAACTTCAAAATTTCTGTCACAAGTCATGTCTTCCTTTTAATCCAAATTTCCATGGCACCATTGCAGACTAAAATTTTGTTTAAGTGTTTAGGTATCTTAGTCAGGTTATATTTGGATCGCAATTATTACATTTTCATTGTTATCCTGAGCTTTTGTGATGGGTCTGCCGTCCATCGTCTGTCTGTCCGTTGTATGTCCATTATATTTTTTGCAGAAGTAATGAAATTTGGATTTTTAGTGGTTGGGCCCATACATATTGGAAACACTATAGTCTGTGTTTAATGAAGAATATTTCAAAGGTTGAGAGGAACAGTTTAAAACTAACAGTTGCCTTTTGTGGGTGACTGCCTGTCTCAAATTTCAAGCGAAATTTGTTTCTTCACATTGGTATTGAAAGATGAATGTTGATGCTGTGGTAACTCTGGAATCTCTTTGCTGTCATTGTTGGGTTTGATATCTATGAATATGGGTCATGTTTTTCTACATAAGTGTATCATACTACAGACATCGGTAGGCCATCCATCATGCATCAACAATTCACATTTTCGACTTCTGCTCAACCACCATCAGCCAGATTCACTTCAAACTTGGTGCCGATGTGCCTTGGGTATGTCTCTACCAAGTTTGTTCAAATGGTTACACTCCATTGATTTTTGATTTTTTATGATTTTTTTTATTGTTCTCTTTGGGGGCAAATCTTAAAAACTGTTCTTCTCCAAGACCTCTCACCCAATTGCTTTGATATTGCACAGGGACTCCTAGTTCTTAATTTGTTCACCAGGTGATGCTGCGACTTTTTCTATTTTTATTGTTGTTTTTGTGTGTGATTATGCTATTTTTGACTTCTTCTACAGAACTGTCACTCAGATTTAGCTGAAACTAAAAGGGTCAAACAAAGTTGATCACTAGGTGGCTCTGCCGTGGATTCCTGATTTTTAACGATTTTTTCAATTCGGGTAATTATCGGTCAATGCACCTTTCCTATCGATTACTATGCAAGTCAATGGGCATTCTACTTCACATCCAGATTGACTTCATACTTGGTGAAAATGTACCTTCGGTGAATTTCTACCAGGTTTGTTCAAATGGTCACGCTCCAGTGATTGTTCGTCTTTAATTTTTTTTTTTTTTTGGACAAATCTTAAAAAATCGTCTTTTCCACAACCGTTCACCCAATGGCTTTGATTTGTCATAAGAACACTCCTAGGGACTCCTGGTTCTTAATTTGTTAATCAGGTGGTGCTGCAATTCTTTTTTCAATTTTTTTTTATGAATTTTGGTGTGTTTTTTGATATTTATGACTTCTCTAGATTCGTTACTCAGATTAAGTTGAAACTTTGTGGATATGTTCCTTGTGAAAGGGTCAAGCAAAGATATTCACTAGGTAGCACTGCTGTGGATTTCTGATTTTTAACGATTTTTTTTCAATTCTGATACTTATCGGTTAATGCACCTTTTCTATTGCTTTCTATGCAAGTCACTGGGCATTCTAATGGTACTTCACATTTTGAACTTCTCTGAAAAAACTGTCTTTTTGATTCACTTTAAACTTGGTGGCAGTGTACTTTGGATGGGTGCTTACCATGTTTGTTCAAATGGTCACGATCAAGTAGTTTTTTATGATTTTATTTCGAAAACTTTAAAAAAAAAGTTTTAATAAAAAAGTTTAACGTGGCAATTCCTTGTAATGGTTACAACTTAAATAATCTTGGCCAGATTTGTGCCAAACTTTGTAGGGATGTATCTTTTATAAGTGTCATCCGCAAGTGATGTTTGGACCTTGACCTCATTCCCAAAGGTCACAGGACAACTGACACGAAATTTAGTGTTGCACATGTTAATGTCTTCTCATGAAGGTCATCCTTAGACAGTGCATGAGTGACCTTGACCTCGTTTCTGGGGCAACTTACATGTATTTTACTCTTCACTTTAACTTGAAAACTACTTGAACTGGGACCTTGATGTTGCACATGTTAGTGTTCTTCTATAAAGGTCAGACTTACCCAACTCATGGGTGACCTTGATCCTATCCCAAGTTCACAGAGCTGCAAGTTTGATGGATATCTAGGTCAGCTGAACATGGGCTGTTCACACAGCCCTCTTGTTTATTACTTGACCTTATGTGATGTTTTATGTTTTCGATATGCCTATTCGTGAGCTACCATAACAGCTCATCAGGTCATGGAGCAGGGAACACTCTCTATTAGGAGGTGCACCCTGACTCCGTCATCTTCAATATGGAAAATAGAAAAAATGTATTCTTATATAATCTACAGCTTCGATCAGAAAATTAACGGTGATACATTTTTCCCCCTACTTTAACAGGAATGCTACCAGCATGTAGATTCTCGAGTGAAGAATTCATGCTATTATGTACATGAAATTGTTAATGTGTCAATACTTGGGTCACGAGATCTAATTTTTAGGCTGAAAGAGGTAACTTCGAAAAGGTGACACAGTGTGTTCCCTGGCAACCCTTGTTACCCTCGAATGAATTAAAATTAGTAAAATTCCTCAACTTCTTGGTCGGTGCCTAGTTGCCCATACCGAAGCCAGGATGTTGCAGTCTCATAACTTGCAGAACGAAATAAGAATATCGTTTGAAAAAAAAAGCTAGATCATATTGAAGCTTTTTACATACACATCTCCTTTTGCGATAGATACTTGGTGTTCCTGAGAATAAATTGAGGTCAAGAAAAATATTTTCCTGCAGGCATATATATATATATATATATATATATATATATATATATATATATATATATATATATATATATATATATATATATATATATATATATATATATTTGCATATAACATCCGCTTGTAAATAAAATACAAATTATTCTTACAGTTTTTTGAAGCCACTGACTCAAACGGAAACGGCATTATATCACCAGCTGAACTGGAGGCAGCTCCTGCTCGGTCTCTCTTGGATCGTTTTCCATGGGCTTTAGAAGCGGTAGACGACCCTGCTGGATATGTTCAAGGGGAAAGTCAGAGGGATGAATTATAATACACTTATGCATAAGTCAATACTTTTTAACAAAATACGATGCTTTATATTTGTCTTTTTTAAATAAAATATTTTCGTCTATTTACTTCATAATCGTAGGTAAACTTTGTAATGTGCTGGAGTTTTTAATTCTTTAATTTTCAATGTGTATCAAATATACTTAATGAATATTTCTGTGAATCTCCCGTAGCTGTCGAGAGAATTGGAAACTTTGCGTGGTCCTTTTGACTCAAAAGAATTGGAAAAATGTGCTCAATTTCTTACCAGCAACATTTTTTCTGCAGACACATGTATGTATGTATGTATGTTTGTATGTATGTATGTTTGTATGTATGTATGTATGTATGTATGTATGTATGTATGTATGTATGTATGTATGTATGTATGTATGTATGTATGTATGTATGTCGAAACAAAAAGGGACTGCCCCAGCACCATAAAATTCCTTTGAGTTGATGTGCATTTGACAAAGTACAATTTTACTTTTGACCAAGCCTTGTACGGTACTAATATTTAAGAACATTGTTGTATTTATTGAAGTGAGTGTTCAACTTTTGATTGTTTGAGGTTTGAAATTTGAGAAGTCGCTTTTTCACATGGCAATTACAGATTCGGTGTTCACAAACAAACAAATAGTCTTAAGAAACCTTTGAAAAATAATTTTGGGGAGACCCTACCTGTTTTTCGGAGTGATTAGACACAATTATTTGTGTGAAGCTGTCAGAAGATTCTTAATTGTTGATAACATTTCTCTGCAAGCAATGTTCAAATGAGACGAGCTCTGTTTCGGTGCTTTTGACGTTTAATCTAATCAAAGTAAGAAACACGGTGTCCATTGTTTATCATGAACCTTACGACTGGAGCCGTAGATGCCAATTTTATGCTTCCCCACTAACGGGAGAGGGATTATGTTTTAGTGCTGTCCGTCGGTACTTTCGCACGTCCGTACCTGCATACTAACAGTCGTTACCGTGAATTCTTCAAAAGGTCAGAAGTGACTTTTCTTAAATTTGTTGCAGAGGTGCATTATTTGACAAATGTAAGCTAATTAGATTTTCAGGTCACTGTGACCTATTTGTGGAACACATTGACCTACTTAGTGTGAGATGTGTTACTGTGGTACCTTCTGTGTATGTGAACGGATTTTTGTCAGAAATTAAGTACAGAGATGCATTATAAGAGAAGCAAAACAACATTTTTACAGGTCATTGTGTTTTTTTGTGTCATAACTCTGATGTAATGTATAGTTAATGTAACATATTTACAGTCAGTTTTACTTTGTTGCTGCAATTTCTTCAAATAGTAGGTTAGATTAAAACTTGTTGCAAAGATGCGTTCTAGGCAAAAAATAGATAACTAGGTTTTCAGGTCACTATGGTAACTGTTACCTATTGTGTGACCTATTTACAGTCAAACTGATTTTGCTACAGGGGTATCTTTAAATGGCTGGTTGTATTCTCTCAGATTTGGTATAAAAATGCAATATGAGACAAAAATTAGATCATTGATTTTTAGGTCCGGAGACCTATTGCGTAGTTACGGTAACTGCTGTGTCAACTTATTTGCGGTCAGTTTGACTTTGTTACCGCAATATCTTCAATGTGCCTGAATAAGATGCTTCTCAAATTAGGTACAGAGAGACATTCTACGAAAGGAAATAGTAGCTTAGATTTGCAGGCCACTGCGGCTAACTTTGGATGTAATGTGGCATATTTACTGTCAATTTAATTTTCCGACCACAGTTTCTTTAAAGCGCTTGGCTAGATTCTTCTCAAATTTGCTGCAGAGCTGCATTAAAAGACAAGAAATGTCTCATTAGACTTTTCGGTCACTCTGACCCATTGTATGATTACTGTGATCTTAATTGCCATCATGTTAATTTTGCTACTGCAATATCTACAAAGTTCCTGAATGGATTCCTCCCAAATTTAGCACAGATATATGTATTATGAGACAAATATTGGCTGATATGGTTATCAGGTCACAGTAACTTCTTGTGGCCACTGTGAACTATTTATTGTCAATTTGACTTTCCAACCACAGTTTGTTTCAAGTGCATGAATGGATTCTTCCCATATTTCGTAAAGTGATGCATTATAACACAAGGATTGGCTGGCTACATTTGCAGGTCACCGTGTCCTATTTTGTGGTTATTGTGACCTATTTCAATTCAATTTGACTTAAATGGGTTCTTCCCGAATTTGATACAGAAATATATAATTGCACACAAATAATGTGATAAAATGTTTAGGTCCCTGTGACCTATTATGCGGTTACTGTACTCCACGCTGTTGATTTGACTCTGCGAACACAGTATCTTTTAAGGGGTGGGATAGATCCTCTCCAAATTAGATAGAGATCCATTACAAAACAAGGAATGAATGATTATATTTTCAGGTCACTGTGACCAATTGCGTGGTTACTGCGGCCTAGTTATAGTCAGTTTTAATTTATAACCACTATATCTTCAAAGTGAATGGAGTGTTCCAAAATTTGGTAGAGATACATTATGGGACAAGTATTAGCTGACATGAGTATCAGGTCACTCTGACCGATATACGGTCAATTTGTCTTTTCCACCACCGTATCTTTAAAGATTGTTCCTGTGTGGATTTTCCCGAATTTGGTACAGTGACATTATTTGGAACAAAGATAAACTGATAAGATTTTCAGATCCCCCTGACCTGTTTTGTTGTCATGATGGAAACACTACTTTAGAGGAAGGATACCTCCATACCCCTAGTAGATCAAAGCCCAGGACGGGTACAAAGGGGGGGGGGAGGGTACAGGTTAAGCTTTTATCTGTTCCTTGGCATGCACATTATACTTATTATGCAGATAAGGACAGCGGGGTGCTTACTATACCTATATGATAGACAAAGCAAATGATAAACATCTGCTGTTATCTGGTACTGGGTCACTAATTAAATGCCTCTCCGCTCACATTTTTATCAGTGATAAAGCTGGACTGCATGCTGTGCCTGTACATACAACTACTTGTTCCCAGTTCTAAGAGAAAGTTTCCAGCATGGTTACTGTCATTTCGACTTTGCGACCACACTATGTTTAAAGCACCTGGATAAATGTTCTCAAATTTCTTGCAAAAATGCATTATATGACAGCAATTGGGTGACCTTATTTTGTGACTAATTGTGTGGTTACTTTCACATATTTATAATCAGTTTGACTCTGTTACTGCAATATCTTCAAAGTGTCTGGGTGGATTATTCAAAACATTTTTTATAGAAATACATTCTAAGTAAAAAAATAAAATATCTACTAGATTTTCAGGTTTTTGTAACCTAATTTTGGTTACTGAAACTTATTTACAGTCAATTTGACTTTGTTACTGCAATATCTCGAAGTTGCCTGGAAGGTTTTAGTTGTTCGAATCTCACTGATCAGTGTTATTAGGAGTAGGAAAAGTCGTTAGAATTTAACTTTAGTGCTACATATTGATGGGTCACCTTGCAGCAGAGATGGATTCTTTGCAATTACAGATATCTAGTTTTTGTGTAAATCAGTGTACTGTTTATCAATTTGATCAAGGTAACACAGATGTTGATTTGTGATAAATTGTTTGATGGTTAATAATTACGCCGTACTTCGCATAATGTAGCCAATCATATGCTTTTGTGCTATAAGCAATGGTAGCACGTCGAAAAGCCAGTGGTTGTGTGGGGGTGTTGTAGGGTAAGTGGATTGTAGGTGGTTCATGCGAACCACCCTATTACACCTGATAGTTTTTTCTAAATGTATTCTTATTGTCCCCATTTTTAATGGGAATGGAATTATTTCTTATGCAAATTCTCTTAATTGTGTTGCATGTTCAATGTTCGATTATTTGGCTGATGGCACAAAACAGTGAAAATAAAAACAGAATGAAATAGTATTTTAACATTGGTTGAATAGTACACATGTCTAATATAATAAAATTAAAACTTCTGTTAAACTTATAATGCAATTACCGTTATAAGTAAAATACGTGCAAAAGAGTATATTTACAGATCTGTATTACATCCTGTATCATGCCGGTTCCCTATGCATCTGTTTGCGATTCATATTTTGATAAATTCATTGGGTTTCAGTATGTTTTGATCCCTTTTTTGATCCGAGGTATTTGGTCTGTTTCATACATGTTCAGCGGAGAGGTCAATCGTTTATCGTAGTTGTCTTATTTTGCCCCCCCCCCCCCCCCGCCTTAGTCAGAATGAAATGCTTTTTGACTTGTATAGTTTTCCGAGAAGTTATCTATTTCATACATTATCTTCTATATATCAGGTCACCGTTTTGTTACTTTTTGTGTTACCGCTTGTTCGTGTAATGCGTTTGTTCTACAAGAACGGTTGTTCGATACTCCGAACAAACTAGTTGTCCAGACCAAGCATTTTTTGCAATCTTTCTGGACTTATAGCTTTTTAATGAGTACAGATTGTATTGCAACATGTCAAACTAAATTGAAACTGGCATCAATCACATCCTCGAATTATCAGATTGTTTCATCAGAGTATCATTAATATTTTTTTGTTTTTGAATACTTTTTGAAATGAAATATTAGACTGGAGTATATGTGTCTTTAAACTTGAAACATTCTGCAAATTTCTATGCATGTTCATATCGATATCTATATGGTCTGTTAGTCACTTGTTTAATTGACAAATTTGTATTAGCCAGGACATGCAAACAGCAGTAGGCACTGAACAAGCGACCCATCGTTTGAATGTACGTCCTAATGAAATCAAATTAATAAAAGTTTTGATATCTATCCATATCAAATTGTTGTCTTGTGCATCCCAGCCATCTTAACTCTTTTGGTGTCGACTTTAGACTGAGTCAAGTGCTTTGCTCGCTGCGTTTTCGGGAAATTGCGCCCGAAAGCGCCAAGAGGGACGCTTTTATTCAAAATTTATTTTGTCCGCTCTGTGTAACCCATATGAGAACCAGAATGTTTTGATGCAGTCAAATGTTCACGAGGCTTGGAAAATATGGAAAGACGCATTCCTTAGGATCAGTGACCGATTTGCTCCGATCAAAAAGATGCGTCTAAAAATTATAAAAATCCATTGGTTACCAAAGATATAGTAAAATTAATGTATACCAGGGATAACCTTCATGACAAGTTGAGACGAAGAAATATTTTGAAAACAGTCTTTCTCAAGAGAGCAAAAATCCAAAACGTTTTTGGAAAGTCATCCGAGAGGTATATCCAGATCAAAAAAGGGTAAATAACGTACCTTTAGATCCAAGTGCTGATGATTTTAACAAATATTTTTCAAATATTGGCCACGAAGTTGTCAATCAAATGACGAAGTGTAATCAAAAGGAATGTTTATGGAAAGGACCGACATGACTAACTACAGACCTATTTCAGTTGGAAGTCATGTTGGTAAGATAATTGAGAAATAAATACAGCATCACTTATTGGATTATCTGGTGGAGCATGCCTTTATTAGCCCAGATTAGTGGGTATATTTAAAGGGCCACTGACCCAAGACATGTTTACATAAGGTTGTCTGTGATTGGCTTGAAAATTTGAATGATGACATGTTAACTGCAGTATGTTTCTTTGATATAAAAAAATGTTTTGATACCATAAATCACAACATTTTGAAATTAAAGCTGGAAAAATATGGAATTGTTGGACAGGACCTTTCATGGTTCACTTCATTTCTATCTGACAGAAAACAAGTTGTTGTTTGTAATGATAAAAAATCTGAAACCAATGTTATATTGATCGGAAGACCTCAAGGTTCACCATTGGGCCTGTGCTCTTTCTTCTCTATGTCAATGATATTGGACAAAATAAGCTCAACAAATAAAGTAAGTCTCCACTTAGAAAAGTCCACATAAAAACAAATAAACACATATTTTTGTAATATTTCATATTTTTTATATCCGGTATACACCTTACATTCGGTTTCAGACACAAGTGCAGAACAAATGAATCTATGCTTCACTGCACAGGACTTGAAAACAAACAAAGTCTGTGTCACAGATGCGCAAGATTGTCCATATGGCAATAGCATTCAATGTGAAAGGGGCACTGTAGTGGGTATCACAGACTCTGCTTAAGTTTTATAATGTCACATTTTTACAGGAAGGAAAAAATTAAACTGGTCAGTAGAATGTCTGATGACTTGATGACTGTTAATGGTTGACTTTCGGTCAACAGGATGCATATCCACCATGTTTGTTGACACACTGCTGGCAGCGCTTTCTCATGCTGTGGATCAATATTCTGATCAGTCTCTGGGGTATACCGCCCACTCCTCCAAAAGATAGCGTCTTAGGTCTTCAAAGTTTGACTCGGGACCTACCCTCTGGTATACATTTTGCTTGTTTTGGCTCCAAAGGTGTTCAATAGGATTAAGGTCAGGGGAGCAAGCTGGCCAATCCATTACCCTAAGAACATCCCTTGCCAAGAATTCGCTAACTTCAGCCACAACATGAGGCCTTGCTTTGTTCTGCATGAGGATACAATTTTGGCCAATGGCACCAGCATATGGCACAACATGCAGTTGCAGGATCTCTGTGACATAACGTCTGCCAGTCATGGTACCATTCAGGACAAGGTCTGTCTTCCTATGGCTCTTGTTCTGTCCACTTCAGATAACCGTGGCATGATGTCTTGACCACAGATGGACAAATCCATACCCGACCCTGGGTCCCCATGCTTTTATACCCATGCTTATGCCAGTTTCTGTCCACATTACACAAGTAAAGTTCACTAAAACAATGACCCAGTGTGCCCAAACAAGGACAGGGTACCTCACTGGAACCACCCCATTCAAAATAGCCTTTTTGCAAAGTGTGATTTCTGACTTCTACCCAATGTAGAAATCTAAACTAATGCAAATATTTTTTTTTTTCAAAATAATGCAAATTTGAGGCAATTAAGTTAAATATCTAAATTGTCCTCGTCTTCAAAATTATTCTAGATAGAGGTCCCGTTCTCAGTTCATTGTATGGGTTTGTGTTATGGGCAACTCCTGTGGCAGGCCAACAAATGATGAATTTCAGTTTGCTGAATTTCCCCATTAAACATGTCCTTCGCTACAAGAACATGTACTTGCTGGTTATTGTAATCGATGTTTATGCTGTTATACAACCGTTATGTGTGCATAATTAGTGAGCGTCCACTGTCCAAACCTGTCTTCCAAGCAACTTCCTATCCGAAGTACAGTTGACTGCCTGCTTAGGTCTTGAAGCAAACGAGAGAGAGAGAGAGATAGAGAGAGAGAGAGAGAGAGAGAGAGAGAGAGAGAGAAAGAGAGAGAGAGAGAATTCTTGAAAAAACAAAATGTCTGGGTTCGCGCTCGCACATTACGAGTTTAAATGTTCATAGGTTTTTGGCAAAAATCAAAAAAGAAAAGAGAGAGGGAGAAATAGAGAGAGAGAGAGACTCCCAACAAGCCTATCATCACTTAAGTTCTCAATAAAATACAAAGAATCTCCCATTGGTTATGTTTAGGAGATCGGTGAGGCCCAAATAATTGAATGATCCCATCACAACTCTGCAACTTTCATATTTATAGTGGGATGAAGAAGCAATGTTCCTGCCGCCATCTCAGGTAACCCTTTATCCCAAAGAGACCACTGGATACCTGGCTAGAAGCATCCCCCGTCACAAGTAGTACAGGCGTGGTGACGTCTATTTGACCAATTAATGCAGTTTTCCAGTCCAATGAATATTTTGACAAGTTTTAAGGGTTTCATAATGACAAAACTAGTGAGTGCATCAGTGTCGTTTCAGTGTGATTTGCTCAAGCCTGCAGTGACAGACGTGTGTGTGTGTGTGTGTGTGTGTGTGTGTGTGTGTGTTTTCGTCTTTAACCCAGAGAGATTAGACACTCTCCCTCACTAATACACTAGTATAGTTAAGTGTGCGTGCAAACACAGACTTTTTGTTCACCCTGAAATACGTTACTCTTTATTTATTCATTAAGTCTGTGTGCAAACAGATACTTTTTGTTTCTCCTCAAAAACTTTATTTATTTAATTAATTAATTAATTAATTCATCCATCTATCTATCTGTCTTGCTGTCTGTCTGGCTGTCTGTCTATTACTGTGTGAATTTTATCCTCAGTTTTTATCGAAAACTATTGCCCTGAAAAGTACCAAACTTGGCATGGTAATTGATCTGGTAGTAAAAGGACGCACCTGGTTTGGATAGAATTATCATATTGAAGATTTTGCAAATTAGGGTAATTTGAAATTATAAAGGTAGAACGTCTTAAAAACTATAAAAGGTTGCGGTACCACTTTCATTTGTAACTTTTTATGATAGACGCACCCAATGGACCACAAACAAAAGTTGCGAATTATGATTTATGCTAATAAGGAGCATTTGAAAAGTTCAAATGTAGAATATGTTCGGAAGTATTATAGGTAGAAGTGCCATTCAAACACCAATATATAGGTTTCTTCTATAGCTGCATTCAATGAACCTGAAACAAAAGTTGTATGATTATGATTTATGCTAAGGAGGGGCACCTGAAAAATTAAAAATCTTGATTTTTTTTCCAAACTTTTAAAGTGAGGTACCATTTAAACTTGAAAATCTTCACAGGTTTCTGCTTTAGGCACGTCTAATTGATCACAACCAACAGTTGTAGTATTTTAATTTATGCATATTAGTAGAATGCACAATTTTTTTTATCTTGAACAACCTCACAGCCATTGCAGATGGATTTGTCCTTCCAACTTCAATTGTTAGGTTGGTTACATAGCTGTATCCAGTGAACAATGAATTCAAGTTGTGCCAGTAACATTTATGCAAATACAGAAAATTTCAATCTTAATACAACTGTTATAGATAGAGGAACCATTCCAACTTCAATTTATAGGTTTGTGACACAGCTTAGTTGATTATGTCTCTTTTGAACAGTTTAATGACAAATATTGATGCAGGAGTTACATAAATACTGAATAGGCCACCCTTAAAAGTTTTCTAGCCACACAGACTGATTTGCTGACCAGCAAATAAGAAAATCTCTAGGTTTTTTTTTGTTTTTTTTTTATTCCAGTGTAAATTTTGACCTCAATTTTTCTCGGACATTCTTTTTTCGAGAGGTACCAAACTGGCATGGTGATTGACCTAGAGGTGAAATTAAGCACCTGGTTTGGAATAGTCGCCATGTTGAAAATTATGCTAATTATGACCTTTGAAATTTGAAATGTTGAATATCTCCAAAACTATTATAAGTTGACGTACTATTCCAACTTCAACTTATAGTTTTGGGCTGCATGGGCATCCAATGAACCACAAACAAGTGTTGTAGAATTTTAATTTATGCTAATTGGGAGCACTTGAAAAGTTGAAATGTTGAATATCCTCAAAACTATTGTAGGTAGAAGTGCTGTTCCAACTTCTATTTATAAGTTTGTTCTGTACACGTATCCAATAAACCATAAACAAAAAAGTTGTATGATTATAATGTGTACTAATTTGGGGTACTTGAAAAGTTTAAATGTGAATATCTTCAAGCCTATTAAAAAGAGAGGTACCGTTTACAATTAGATGATCTTCATAGGTTTCTTCTATAGGCACCTCTAATTTACCACAGTCAAAAGTTATATAATATAAATTCATGTAAATTAGGATAATACCTAAAATTTAAATCTGATCAACTTCAAAACTGTTAAGGAAAGATCTGTCATTCCAACTTCAAATGATAGACTGGTGACATAGCCGCATCCATTTAAATATAAACCAGGGTTGTGGCATACAAATCTATGCTTATTAGGTATGCTCACAAAATTTAAATTTTGAATACTCAACGAAAAAGTTTTATAGATAGATGTATCATTCTAACTTGATTATATACTGTGACAGTGTAGCTCTCATTAACTTGTCAAGACAAATAACACTGACGTTTGGCATTAAAATGTAATAATTTGTCCAGGAAACTTGACTGATTAACAGCCGGAACCAAGTATCATGGTGTAACAGGTGGATACCAGGAGCTTGCATTTGTAATTTTGATTTTATCTGCAGTTGGTAAAATAACTGTGTAAGATGTCATTTTTACCTTTGGCACATAAAGTGCCGGGGGGTTTTGTCATTCCTTTCGTTGTCCGTCCGTCTGACTTGTCAATGTTACTAAGATATCTCAAAAGATATTCATCATAGCTGTACCAAATTTTTGTCACAGAAGGACCTTATAATGAATAAGGTTCTATCAAAAACCAGTTCCCGCTAATTATTTGTGAACTTTGTATGAAACTTTTATTATATTGGGTCAACCCTGATGATGTTACCGTGATATCTCAAAACATTTTGACCGCAGCTTTACCACATTTTCGTCAGTAATGAATCTTATGATGGACCGGAAGCCTGTTTGAAACCAGGTACCTGTGATTATTTTTAAACTTTTTATGAAACTTTTAATATATTTATTTGAAAGTCGTCTATGTGGCTTCAACCCTCACGACGTTACCGTGATATGTCTAAAAAAACTGGTCACAGCTTTACCAAATTTCTGTCAGATATGAAGCTTATAAAGGACCAGAACCATATTTAAAACCAGGTTTCTCTGATTACTTTTTAAAAATTTATTTTCATTTGTGATTTTTTGTCCAGAACCACTTCCTAGTAGTCATTACCCTATTCCGCCATCCGAACTCTTTACTCTCCATAAGCTGACCTG
The DNA here is from genome assembly GCA_964020975.1 of Hermodice carunculata. Lineage (NCBI taxonomy): Eukaryota > Metazoa > Annelida > Polychaeta > Eunicida > Amphinomidae > Hermodice > Hermodice carunculata. The sequence goes on along the minus strand of CAXHWN010000019.1, from coordinate 378,943 downwards.
TCACTGTCTAATCTATATACATGTAGAAGTACTATTGTCCATATTGCACACGTTCCTCTGTAGAATTTTGACATTTTATATAAGCCCAAAATAAATTAAAGGGTTTCAGCGGGTAACTACTCAGAACATGTTTCGGAGCCTATAGCCTCTGAAATGAATAGTTTTACCTCATACTGAAATTTTATTTTTGGTAGCAGTATGTGCACAAATAGCAATGGTCTGTACTTGTGGTTGGAGCGCAATTGAGTACCTGTTGAGAATATGTTGAGATTCATTAGAGTACAAGTCCTCATGAATGTTTTCAGCCGTAGCATGAAACAACCTGATTCGCCTAGCTTTCCGGATGCTGACGGTACATAGCATAGGGATGTACAAAAAATGTTTATTTCTGTATGTAAATACTAATCAATACTACACAAAAGGGTTAATACTCTCTGGCGTGGGCACCTCGCTGTAAGTGGGCGCTATGCCCTAGTCCCAATGGTGCCCACATATAATGATTAGACAAGCAACAGGTATACACACACACACACACACACGCATGCACGCACACTTACATACATACATTTATATATATATATATATATATATATATATATATATATATATATATATATATATATATATATATATATATTCCATCTTAATTTTAAACTCGAAAAAAAAGCAATATTGAGGAATTTACACTAAACCACAATTGTAACTGTTGCATTCTTTCTCCAATGCCTATCACAACATAACTGCTCTGGCGAATCTTATCTTGTCTCATTTGTTGCTATTCCGGAAATCACTATCCACTACTACTACTTGTATTAGGATGTTACTGCTTCGTTTTTACCTTTTTTTTCAGACTATGTACATTCTTTCTCATCAACATATCAAACTCGGGAACGTAATTGAAAACTAATGAAAATAACGTTTGTTTGGAAGCAACTTTTTATGCCTTGAAAATTGGTAAACCCTAAAATGCTTTTAATTTTTGTTCAATGATAATCCAATACATCTTAACACGAGCCTTTGAACTAAAATTATCCCTTCAGTTTTGACAGTTTTCAAACGGAACGCATTGAAATCTTCCAAAATGTACCTTATAAGCATCTATAAAAAAAACCCATAAAACTGAAGTTAAATTGACACCTCGATCTTTATTTCTTTCTGGACAAATGTTTGATTTGCCTAAATAAGCAGTTTGTAATGTGCGCCCGGAAAAGTAACTTATACTTTGTCTTCATGGAATACTGGGTCTATTTCAAACTTCCAATCTTGAACATCTTCAACGCTAGCTGCTACTGGTACGAGTATGGTAAATCTGGTGCACTCTATACAAATCTTGAGGCATTGAAATCATGATAATCAGAGATATTTCACATTTGAAAAGCAGAATATCATCACAAGTTTCTCTGATACTCAGATCTAATTTTACAGCAAAACACTATCGAGGCACCCTTAGGTCTGGCAAAAGGTTTCCACTGTAGGGAGGTGCCTATTCCAGAAACAGTCAGCCCTTTTGAGTAGTATGGCTGAGTAAGTGCATGCACATGTGCAACATAATTCAAATATACAGATAGAATGTGTACATAGTATTATAATCCACGGGAAATAAATTGATAAATGAATATGCGTGTGTGTTCCTTATCACATGAGCACACACACACACACACACATATATATATATATATATATATATTCACATACATACATACATGCATACATACAAGAAATAGTCAGATACTGTCACCAAAGCACCAATGGAGATTCAAGTTTTATTTTGAGCGAAACACAGCTTAATCTCCCACAGCAGGCTTAAGAAAACTGAGATGACACTAAGCCAAAGGCTGATTGTTTCAAACTGTGTTAACCAAATCCACAAAGTTGTAAAACGGTTTTTTGTGGACTAGAAGACAGTTCTGCTTTGTGCACAGTGCAGGTTTCCACCTACAGGTACAATGGTCTCTTGGAATTTAGGGTGGGGTAAGATCTATAGCTCCGAAAGGGAGCCGTAATGTTTCTACACTGATACACCATGAAACTAGCAGCAATGAGATGCAGGCTACTGCATTAACAGCAAGAGACTCCCTGTACTTGAGTGAGAATCTAATTTATTACACAGTTGCTGCTACGTTTTTCCTCATTTGATACACGACCTAAGCTCTTGAAGGTGAACAGTATTATGGGTAGCAAGCTTCTGGGAGACGTGTTCTGATAGTGTAAGCTAATTCATAATGCATGCAGAATGGTTGCATGATAGCATGAACGTAGACTATAGCAACCAGATTGCACATGTTGTGGTTGAAGGGGTGTATTGTAGGGAAATTCAGTAAATTTAGCATACATTTCTGCACCTTTTATTGCATGCCATAGAAGTTGCTTACGACACAATTTCATATATTGAAGGGAATGCAACCACTAGCTAGAATAGTTTTTAAGACAGAAATAAAACATTTCATTTGTCTCTAATTTGTATAATTTGCAAAATTGATTATTTAATCTGAGGGAATTTCAATAAAAGGGCTCTTGCCATGCACCATTTCGGATTATAGCTGTAGGTGTCTCCGAGACAAAATTTAGGGCAAAAGAAAAAAATAAAGCAAGAAACAATGAAATAAGCAATTTTGAGAAAACATAATGTTTGCACACAGATATGGTAAAACGTGTCTGAAGGTGTTTAATCACCCTTAATGTTCTATGAACATATGAACACTTCAGAAAGCTTACATATAGCCGAGAGATTTTCACATCTGGGCGCAAAAAGGGTCTGTATTGATACTCAATCTAAAAGGTAAAATATGCAAATGTTGAAGAGAATGTATCCTAACCTAAACAATTTGCATTAAAAAATTTCAACAATCTGATTTCAAATAGCACACCTGCTTGGAAATCGATTTAGACATATAATTACAATCATGCTAAAGTTGAAGTTGAAGTTTATTATGACGAAAGGTACATCAAATATTTACAACAGCCACATAGGAGAAGGAAACCCAAGTGGGCTTTTCTAATCTCCTGTTACAAAATGCATTACATAACTGTTTAATAATAGATTTCTGGCAAAGAATTATTAAGTAAAAAATGGCTTGATAGTAACACTAAACATAACTATAAGACAGTATACCACTCAAGCATAACAAATCTAAGACATGTAAGAAATTCAGTAACCCTTAAGCTTTGATTTAAATACATAAAGAGAAGGTGAACATCTGATGTTGTTTGGAATGCTGTTCCATACTAGAGCTCCATGATATTTGATAGAGAAATTATACAGGTTTGTTCTGGATCTGGGTACATAAAGATTAGATGATTGCCTAGTCGAATAAGAATGTATATCAGAGGTAAATTGGAATAGATTATGGAGAATTAGAGGCATGATGTTGTTTATAGCTTTGAAAATGAACAGGGCTGTAGCATACCTATTGAGTTGGTCAAATCTTAAAAGTCTAAGGTTGACAAAAATAGGATAAGTGTGTGCATTGAATTCAGAATTGCTGATTATTCTAACTAGTTTCTTTTGAATTTTTGCAAGTTTATCTTAATTAGATGGGTAATGGGCAGCCCAGATGACATTACAATAAAGGAAGTATGGGTATGCTAGTGTATAATAAAGCTGAATAAGGATATCTTTTCCAAGTTTCCATCTTATTTTTTTGAAAATGCCAATTTTACTAAGCTTACTCGATATATTCAGTATGTGATATTTCCAATTTAATTTGCTATCAATCCAAACACCAAGAAATTTAGAGTGGAATATTTGTTCCAAAGATATGTTATTTACTTTGATTGAGGAATTATTTTTACTTTTTGTTCCAAATATCATATAGTTAGTTTTACCTAAGTTGACAGATAGCTTATTTGAATGAAACCAATCGAGACATATCTTTAGGGCAGCATTAACATTATCAATCAAAATGTCTAGATTCCGCCCAGTAAAAAGTAAACTAGTATCATCTGCGAAGAGGAGAGTAAATATATTTTCAGATAAGGTTCCTAGGTCATTTATGTAGATTAAAAAAAGGAGAGGGCCTAATATTGAGCCTTGAGGAACTCCGCATGTTATATCAAGGGAATTTGATTCTTCGTTCATGAAACATAGATATTGTTTTCGTTTAGATATATAGCTAGTGAACCAACTGAGTGCTGATCAACGTATACCATAATGAGATAATTTGGATAGAAGAATTTCATGATTCACAGTATCAAAGGCCTTAGACAGATCAAGAAAAAATTGCTAATTTGCAATATATGACTTACATGGGCCAAATGTCTTGCATGCTGACAATTGAATCAAACGGAAACTGCACCTGATACCAAAAAATTAACTTTCCAATCCAAAGGTAATGCAAAATAGTATTTGAAGCTTTCCAAAGAAAAGAATAGACAAACATGTGTCCTTGAACGTTTTAAAGTTGTATGGACTGCTAAATGCGTAACAAATTTTCGAGAACCCAAGTAACCGTTTTAGAAAAGTGAAAAGCTATAAGAGCACCAATCATAACAGAGGTGGTTCTATACTTAATTGATCTTTGATGCCCAGACAGACATGGGCCCATGTCTGTCGTTATTCAATCATGCTAACCTGCCTTGAAGGCCATTTTCATAATCGATTAATCTACGTGCTGGTTCAATGGTTCTCAAGTGGACCCGCATAACAATGGCTCAGTGGTTCTAGGTACAATTTAAAACCCTCAATTCACTGAAGTGGTCATGCGGCCTCAGGAAGTGGGTCAAAATCAACCATGTGCATCTCATTGTAGCCTTTACATAGGAGTATGCCGATGTGGATCATTTAAGTTGTAGCTGAAATAATTCTCCTGATATCAGGGAAAAAGGTGCAGGTAACTAAACTATATTATTACCTAGGATACAGGACTCTGTGCTGTCAAGCTGGCCCCTTTTGGAGGGCCAGTGTTGTGTGCAATATCAGTCTTAACTCACACAGTTCTTGAGGCATCTCTATGATTTGAAAAAAGTGACAGGATCCACCATAACCTAGACATGAGCCAAAAGGTCAGTCTGACTTTTCAAGCTCACTTAAGGTCAAGATTAACAATATCAAAAGAAACACCACTGGTACTTTCATATCAGTGCTTATAGTACCCATGGCCTTGGGATCCATTATCACCAAGATAGAAGCCAATATATGAGTTTGACCTTTAAAGTGCACTCAAGATCAAATTGACTAACACCAAAAGAAACCCCATATTTACTTTCCTGTTAATGTTTAAACCTTTGAAATCGTCCAAAACTGCTTGGATGTAAATATTTGTCTGCTTTACTTATTTTAATTAGATTTCATATGAATAAAAACATTTTGCTGAGCATGCCCCAGGTCAATGGCTTTCTTTGGCACAACAGTAAGCAGCAAGTCCAACCCAACCAAAGGAAAAACACGGACCTGAAATGGGCTAACAGTAAACATGGGCCTAACATCTACCATTTTTGAGGTATAAGCTAAAGGTGCCTTGATCTTTTAATGGTACTCAAAGCCCCCCCCCACCCCCCACCCCCCCCCAAAAAATAAGAAAACCCATAAGTACACATGTATTAGTGTTTAATAATTAAAAAAAGGTAAAGACACATTTGTTTTACATTGATTGTGAAAGAAGTCACTTGACTTATCTAGTCACTGTCCATGGCACAGATGTTGGCGTATACTTCCTACCTTGTCTGTGGTGGAGGAAACCGAAGAACTCGGAGAAAACCACCCTTCACCGTTAAAGTGGTAGGACCTTTTTCCACATGCTGCCCAGAATTGAACCCAGTTCGCAGAGGTGAAAGGCGAGCGACTTACCGTGTTTAATAGTAACCATGTGCTCAGGATCCACCGAAATATAAACCACTGGGTCAGAGTTTCTGCTATCCTTAATTCCGCAATACTGCCAATGCTTATTTCATATATATATATATATATATATGTATATATATATATATATATATATATATATATATATATATATATATATATATATATATATATATATACATACATATATATATGTATATATACATATATGTATATATTGTTATGTGGTGATAAGTTTAAAAACATAAAGGTAAATTTGTTGTATAAAATGTATATTGTGGCTGCGGAATTAAGCTGCAGCAAGCACATTTTGAACTTGAAACAGTTAAAATGCCAAGTGTCAGCATGCCAGGAAGTGTTGAGTGATCGCCGATCTTGCTTGGTTTTGATTGGTTGAGAAAGATTTACTGATGGGTTAAGTGAGTGAAAGGCGATCACAATGGGGACAGGATTAGGCTTTCTCTCCCAAATAAAAAGGGCTGTGTACTGCTGTTTGGTGTCAGACATCCGAAATGTCTGATCCATGCATATAGTGAACAGGGTGCACGTTAAATTATTGGTAGTGTTCCTGCTGTGGCCAGGCATTTCAAGTAAGTATTGATTAGTTGAGAAATTGTGTATGCTCCAATAAATATGTATTATTGTGGATCTTGTGTAATCCACCAATTGAAATAATTTAGGCTTGTGGTTAAGCCATTTTTGAGCACTACTGTGCTCCAATTTATTTTGTTCTGGGAAACTTGTGTGTTTCCCCAATTTAGTAAGGTAGGCTTCGAGTTAAACCATTTTTGAGCACTTGTATGCTCCAATATTGTATTTGTGAATCTTGTGTGGTTCACTAATTAAATGATGTAGGCTTTGAAGTAGCCAGTTTTGAAGAGGAAACCAGTGTAAATAAATTTTCAGAGCTTTGTTAGCTCTCCAATGTGGCGTTTTGTGTGATATTTGTCAGGTGTTTGAAAATTGGTAAAAACTACACCACAGTTTGGGTCTGACAATGTAAAACGGGTTTTTACAAAATTACAAGATAATGTTCTAGGTTTTATTTTATTTTTCTGATACTGCCCTTTGATTCTGAGTTGCAGCCTGGAGGTCGATTGGACAAGCCAGGACACCAGACCCGGCAACCACTTTGTGTAAAGCCTATCAAACAAGTGTACAGACATTATAGACGAACTGCCAATTTCTATCGTGCTGTGCTTTTTGTGTAAAATGTGAGTCAATATATATTTGAACAAAAAGCTTTGTCTTTGTGTTCTGATCACGGCAGTAAAAGCGTAGCGTTTTCTGATTTCTTTCTCTTATTGAGGGTCAGGTTGGCACAACACGTGCTAAATAAAGACACCTCATAACAATATACATACATATATATATATATATATATATATATATATATATATATATATATATATATATATATATACATATCCTTACTGATTATTTCTAAATCCAAAATTCCTTCATTATCGGGAAATTTCTGTAGCAAAGTGTAGTGAACAAACTTTTGAAGTCAATTACAGGTACATTCCAGCCATATATGAAGAACATAACAGTTAAGGCCTTAAAACCCCTCCACACATAAAAGGGAATAAATAATATATGATCAATGTATTCTTATGAAAGTATATGCACAGTCACATACTCTGCAATATCGTGCACATGAACTTCAAAGTAATTTGATCTGGGCGACCTTAGAATTGAATTAAAGTAATTCATCTTCAAACTTGAATTCACCTTTTGATGGGAGATCAACTGTAAAAGTTTTGTAATCCTAGCTTCCCTGGTTCCTCTGATATTCATTGCAATTTTTGAATGGATTGACCCATGTGACTTTGATATCAGGTCAAGGCCACTGTCCGTCCAACCTGAGCTAGAATCTTACAAGGGTAATTAACTGTAAAAGCTTTATGATCCTATCTTATCCAGTTCTTAAGACCCCATGAACAACACGTTTTTAAAGGGAAAAATTGCTTCTGGTGGCCTTCAAATTAGGCCAAACTCACTGTCCTTCAAACTTGACAAACACACTCACAAGGGTGATGATCTGTAAATGTTTCACGACCCTTGCAATCCTGGTTCTCCTGATGTTGCGTGCAACAAATTCATCGAGAATTGACCTAGGGACCTTAAAATTGGATCAAGTTCATTGTCCTTCGAAAAACGGGATCAAGTACAAATGTTTAATGATCCCAGCTTATCTGGGTCTTCTGAAATGGCAAGCAAGAAGGGACACACAGAGATGCAGGCAGTACCAATCTCCCCCCCCCCCCGGCCTTTAAAGAGTGTAAAACACACAAAAAACATTAAAACGCAGAATTAAATCGCATTGCCACTTGCTAAACAAATAAGGTCACGGGATCTCGAGACGTGTTGCAATGCAATCTCAAAACAATTAGCCAAGCAGATTCGCAAAAGAAATTACTAAGGACTTTACAAAATAAAATAAAAAAAAAAAAAAAAATACTGGAGCATGACCAGTTGAATTTCAGTTAGGATCTTCCCAGTGTATATACCCACAAAGGTTGAGGTGACTCTGGCTGAGGGTTTTGGACAGGAAACGAAAATGTGAATCACCATTGCAATTCCCATTGATGTATATTCTAATCACAAAGAATGTATGAATCAAGCAAAACGTGGCCATATTGAAAAACAAAACGTTAGAAATCAGGGATCCAGAGTATAACCAGATAGTGAACAACGCTTTTTTACCCTTCCAAAAGAAACATTTGCACCCACGTTTAGCATAATTTCAGGATAGTTTTGGATATGTCCACAATTATAGCGAAAATACACACAAATTAATTAAAACCAAACAAAGATTGCGGCGCCAATAGATAAACATATTCAGGTCTAGGGGCACCTAAGTGTGTCCTCATACAATGGGAAATCTATTGGCAGAAGGGAGCACTTTTAGCAACGTTCGTGGGGAGAGAAAGAACTGCTTTGCCATGCGCCTGGTCAAACAGAACGAACTCTTTTCCCTGAAATAGCCCCAAAACAGGGCAATGCCAAACGCATGCGATGGAGCTATAGCTTTTGATAAAAATTTGCTGTGGTGACACAGTTAAAATAAAATCAAAGAAATGAATAGAAGAAAACGGGGTTTATATTACAAAACGCCAGAGAAATAGATAAGGCCAGAATTAGCTCCGAGGTTTGTATTCGCCCCAATACACAACTGAATACACAAACATTTGGTGGGCTAGAGCAGTATATTCCAATTAGTTTGTATGTGAAAGCAACCTCAAATAAACTGGTCACTTTTGTAGCTGTGGTTATATGATATTTGCGAGGTATTTATTTGTGTATCTTGATTTACTGTCTGAAATTTGGTGTTTCTATGTGCAGTAGTTTTCAAGTTACTAAGTTGCAAATTGAAATGTAAAGCAATGGGAATACACAACCCTAGCCCTCCACTGACTGCAGTACCCTATGTGAGTCAGTTCTTGAACCGTCCGTTCTTGCCCTTGCCTATTGAGTCTCTGGAATTGGAGAGCAGAGTTCAATGATTATAGCTCAAGCAATGTGGAATATGGCCGGTCATTAAACGTTGTCTGCTTAAGTGTGTTTTGTATAAAGATTTCATTTATTGTAAATATTTCGAGAAGAATTTATACATGAATCCTACCGGGATAGCTGCATGCTGCACGTCAACAACGTTTCTTGGTGTTTGATTGAGAATGTAGTGCCAAAACCCCAGAAGAAAGCATGACTCAGTCTTGTGTTCACTAAGAAAGGACTACAGTGCATCTGGTATTACTGTAAATAATAATAATAATAATAATAATAATAATAATAATAATAATAATAATAATAATAATAATAATAATAATAATAATAATAATAATAACAACAACAAGAACAACAATTATAATAATAATAACGACAACAAGAAAATGAACAAGTGAATATTTTTGTTAAATTAACTAAAGAAGGGTGCCTTTACATGCAATTCTGCTGCTTGACAAGCTTCTCTAATTTTATTCCATAAGTTATGCTTTAGGGTTTTTTATAATTTGCACTAAAATGCCTTTTTACCACAGTACAGGATTTTCAATGCAAAGTTTCCTGATTAAAAACAATGTCTGTGGACTGCGTCTTTACATTACTTTTGACGAGACAGATGACATATAGTCGTTTATTTGATACAAAAACATTCTTATTATATTCATACCTAACGTACACTCTTATATTAAAATTAATGAGAACACCTAACCAAGCTTGGTGATGTTACGAAACATTGGGAAGATACACCATTTTGACATGTTCTGACACTTATGACGAGAAGGTATCACGGCAACTGAACAGGTTTATCAGGGTTATTTTCAACCTGCTGGTCAAATATCAAGCAGTGGCGATGGCCTGACTAAAGCTACTTTTGGTTGCAAAGTTTACCAAAGCATTAAAACCAATGGTTGGAAATACAGTAATTGCAAAGTTAGATAAGGTGGAGATTGAGATTTTAAGTAGTATTTCTCATCCTACAATAAAATGCCAGTCAAGAAGGTCCCTGCACTTATGACCTAATTTCCATATAGTCACAGCAGCACGATTTGACAGATTTTCTTTCAGTGGAAAACAAAGAAAGTTCTGCATCTTTTATGTCATCCACAGCTGCAGCATCTGATGGGTTTGAACATGTTTTGTAAGAACACACGGCGGATAATATAATTCTTTGTATACATTGCTTTTAGCATATTTCTATATAGCGTAAACTTTTATAACCATCCCAACTCTTGTCAATGATCCGATTCCAAACTATTCTGGGTTTAAGGCAAATGATTCGACAGTTTACCGAATCATGAGTATTGTACAGAAAATATATAATGGTTTGGAAGTAATAATGAGGTGACAATAGTATTATTATTATTATACGTATGTAAGGCCTGTGTTGATGTGTGGCAAGAATATCATTCACTCAAGCTCCACCAACTTGGTTCTGTGAGGAGCTGGCTGCTCGATGGGACCGCCTGTCAAGTAGGAATATCATTTATAAATCCTGGCCAGCCTCCTATGTGGTTACCTGCCGAAGCTAGTTTCCTATAAAACCACGATGGGTCCTCGCCTCCTTGTAGTTAATGTAAATGATATGGTGAATACTATTTATTTGAAGTGATTCTTTAATTATTCACAAATGACATTTTAAAGTAGTAATTAATATAGTTCTGCTAGGCCCCGGTAAACTAAGGCTAATCTCCCATTTTGGGCTAAACATAGTGAAACGTATTCATACAAACCTAAGCAAATTATACGTTTCTGGAAAGGTCATAATCAATAGATCCTAAATATAGTGAATCCAAGATTTTTTTTTTGTTTATATTTGTTGTGTAAACATCCTCTTCTTTGTTCTGACATTGTGATTTGACATGGGTATACAAATGTGAAAATAACTTGTTACTAGATCACCAAAATTGCAATCTGTTTTCACTGAATTAGTTGCAACACAAATGGCTAAAAATGCGTCCCATACATTTTGTTTATTGATGTTTGTTCTGGAATTATGAAGGGCTAAATCTCATAAATCCAAAATGGACAAAAGCGCAACTTTGAAGCATTGTAACTGCAAAACGAACACAAATAACACAATTTTATCAGACGCCTTTTTAGCCACATATTAGGGTTGTATGAACACTTTTCACTTTACTTAGCCTCAAAATGAAAAGTAGCCTTATTTTACCGGGGCATAGCAGACCCACCTTACGAACCAGTCTGTAGTTCAAGACTTGATATAAATTTTGTCTAAATGGAAAAGTGGGCTACAATATGTAAAGTAACATTAAATGGTATAAAACTCACTGTTCTTTTGTTTTTAATTTTTGTTGAAAAACGGATTGTCCTGGACAAGCATGATTATATATATATATATATATATATATATATATATATATATATATATATATATTACTATCCAAGCTATGACTGTTCGCCAAAAATCTTTCAAAAATGGTTGAACTTCTAAACATGGTACATCAGCGGTGCCGTTGTATCATGAGCTGTACTGATATCTCCAACGATGCAAACTAGCTGGTCTTCACCAAAGAAATTCAAAAGTCGACTAAAATTTAAAACCAACTGTTTGCCAAGTGCGTTCGAGTTTTGGAACGACCAAGGAGGCTATATAGGGGAGAGCATTCCCCAAACCAGCATTTCAAAACAATCCAATTCACGTCAATTGTTACCTTTTTTAGAAATTTGAAACTGGAACAAATTTTAGACTTTCTCTTCGGTTGATGATGCCTGCGCTCATATATTTTAAGCCGCAAACACTTTAGGATCACAGCATTTTAAATACTTAACGTTAACACATTTATTCCAATGGACAAAGTATGTTTTTTCTACTAATTTATACGTTTGTGAGTAAAATATGTGTATTTTCGCTAGACATGCATGGGTTTGACTACGTTTTTCACAAAGTATGCCTGTGACAACACTGCATTAACACGTTATGCTTACATATCTCATTAAACCCCTAATTGCAAGTCACAGCTTCTGTTAATAGCAATCCATCCCGTGTCGTGGTCCTATTATCCTTGGAATATAGTACCCACCTTATCAATATATCTGATGGTGAAGTATTACTGACAATTGCACCAAAAACTCCTTAACGACACATCTGATCCCGAGGTCATATTAATAGACCCATTTTCCCGTCACCTTTCTCTTATCCATTCATCAAGTCATCTTCTACTCATTCATGACAATATATTTTCCTTATCCGTTAATATTTTATCACGGTCATATTGGTTGACCTTCCTTCCTTGCACATTTTTCTCGTCTATTCATCTGATAGCATGGTTGCGCATGCGTATGTTGGTTGACTTACGCATGTACACGACTCAAAGATCGTTGGTTGAATGAGGCTCTATCATTTCGCCTTTTTCAACTATCCAAATGCCACAGATATTTCTAAAGATTGTTTCTACGTAGAAAGTAAGTGTCAGAGACTTGGTACAATCAATAATTTATTGGAATCATATCCATCTGGTGGACTTTGAGACTGATTTTTCCTTTTGCTATCCTGGTAAAGCTCAGTGACAAATTCGCAACAAGACGGATTACCCTGCAACAGAAAGTTATTAGACTGTCTGGGTGGCCACTGTCTTCAATGGCACGGCGGACAAGTTGTGAACAACCTTGATCAAGTTGTGAACAGCGTATTGTTATGGCTACTAATTGAGCTGAAGAATATTCAACAATGCCTAAATGTGTTGGTACTGGTGACGGGGTTTGCCCGCACAGAAAGACTGGGAAATCTGTTGAACAATACGGCAATGATATATGGCTGTGTAAGAATTGCAAAGACTCCAGAGTTGCGGCTGGTGACACGACTGTAGTCAAAGCCTTAAACAATAAATCATGTCTAGCAAAGGGTGGTTTACCAGTAAACGGTGAGGACCAAGATACCAGCATTGATAGCAATGAATCTGAAAACAACACAAACAATATGCATGCAACAAACACTATACCCAATCAACACAATAACGCCCCACAGACCATGCTGCTTTAGCCAATTCTTACATATATTCAGTTTAGTTTTCAAAGTGGAACGCAAGATAGTGTAAAAACTGCTGCCCTTGGTCGTTTTACTGATAACGAGATTCTGGAAGCAAAACGCGTCACTGTATTGATTGATGCTCTGAGCTTCAGTAAAATACCTCGTTCACATCAAAATGAACTTAATATTATGTCCCTTGTGGACAGGTTGAACCGACTGGAAGAACGTTGTGAAAAAAATGCAAATTTCCATAGATGGTATATTATGTGAGAACATGGACATGAAAGAAAAACTCAGATCTGTTCATATTCCGATGTTGTGTCCTCTAGTATTAGCGCTTTGCCAACTGGCCAGGCTAATAACGGTAAATGTGATGATGCGCACATACCTAGCTTAGTCAATCGTGCCGCACAAGATGAGTGCATACAACTAGAAAGAGATGTGCCTGAAATCTCGAAAAGACCAGTCCCACCAACAGCAAGCATGGCACCCCAATCACCTATCAGTAATATTTCCAGCAAATTCTGTGGTTGGCGGCGTGGTCGTGTGAGAGTCATGGGCCGTGGCTTAGTGACCGGAAACCTGACAGGGAGCCTAGGTTTACGTAGTCAAGAAAAAACTGTGATGAATAGATCGAGGTCGAGGGAAAATATTCTTCACAATGCAGTTAGTCACTCTTCTATTACCAGTAGTATTTCTTATGTTGGTAATCAAAATTTGAATGATGAAACAAGAAACTCGGATGGTTTTTGTAAAACAGCCCATATAGCCAAGAATCACAGGCAACAGGAGAGACGCCATCAGCGTATCATAAACAGGCAACGTAAAACCAGCAAACGGGCAGTTTAAAGGTGCACCTGAACCAAACCGCGACTTGTTATCTATAGAGAACATCCTGATACCCAAAAGAGTGATTTACGTGCATACTTGCCTGGGTCTGGATGTGAAATACTTGCACTTGGGTGTTTATTCAATGAATGTGCCAAATTTAAGTCATTCTGTCTAGCCTTGTCTATATCACAGTTTAAAGAACTCCTTAATGACAGTCTGTGGCCCAATGGAGTGAAAGTTCGCAAGTTTATTCCTCAAAAGCAGTTCAATCATCTGTCGAGGCTCTTGATTGCCTTTCATCATGTTAATACGACACTTACTTTACCTATCATTTTCAATGGTTGGTCTTTCATTTGTCCCATACAATTCACACGGACATGGTGTCGGCAGGTGGGAATATGTAAATTAACTTGCCCCCAAAATAATGTCATTTTATTACAGGAGCATTGGTTACTGGACAAACAAATTGACTCAAAAACAAATTTTGTAGAAGATGTCAGTGTGGTAGGCATTTCAGAAACTGAACTTATCATTGGGAGACCATATGGCGGTTGCGCCATCTTATGGAGAAAAAATTTTAAATTTAAAGTATCGCCTGTATTGTTCCAATCCCGTCAAATATGTGGCATTATCTGTCAACACGACGCCTTAAAAACTTTGATTATAAATGTGTATATGCCGTGTGATAATGACCAGTCCCATGCATATTCTGACATTTCACATGAAATTAGTCTGAAATGCCAGGAATTGAGTATTGACAAAATTATCATGGGGGGAGGGATTTTTACACTGACCTGTTGCGACTTAGGTCATTACATACACAACACCTGGTGTCATTAATTCATGCTGAAAGACTTGTTTGTTGTGCAAACCACAACAATAGCCAAATCGATTATACTTTTGAAAGTGATTACACTCACAATAGTAGTATATTGTTGAATTATGCCACTGGGTCTGGTGGTCTGTCAAGGGTAAATAAGACTGTCCACTCAGCTGTTTGTATCTCCATGTGAAGTTTTCGTGCTATCAACACTCCATCTGCACAAGGTTTGATATCATCTGCTGCCGTCTGGGTAATGATGATTGTTGCAACTACGAGCATTAGTGCTCCATAGCCTTGGTAGATTCTTCGGTTTTGTTTGGAATACATGGTCTCTTCTGCAAAAGCAATTGATATTCGGCATGATCTAGCTGTCTTCTCTTGAATCTTGTAAAATATCTTGGGGTGAACTTCTCCTCTGGTTGTCTACTGCTCGGTCCCGATGTTGGCTCTTCTGGTTGATCTGTTTGTTCCTCTCCCTCAATCTCCTCTGGTTGAGTTCCAGGGTAAAACTGAGCTGTGGGTTGTGGAACTGCTGTATTTCTACTGTTCCTAACAAGACGTGGATGTATGTCATCCCACATTTGGATCAACCAGTCTAATCTTGTTCCTGTTGACAACTTTGGTTTTTCCAGTTTGCTGTTGACGTAACCAGCATACTTTTCCTCTGAATTGTATGACTTCATACTGGGGGTCCCATCTGGATGTCAGCGTTAGTCTCTCTTGAGCCTTGAGAACCACTGTATCACCAACTTGAATATCACCAGCATTGGACTTCTGATTCAATCTCTCCCCACTGAATTTTCTAGACTCTTCTAGATTCTGTTTAGCACTAGTTAGAGCATCAGATAAATCACTGAGACGTCCTTGTAATGTTTGAGGTCCCTTCCTCAACATCTTTGTTAAAGGCAATCTTCCTCTCCTACCATACAAAAGGTAGAATGGGGTATATGCAGTAACTATGCTACCATTATTCCTGTATGCTACTAATGCATTTGAGAGCTGTTCTTCCCATTTCCTGGTATTGTTGTTCACCAATCTTCCTCTCCTACCATACAACAGGTAGAATGGGGTATACGCAGTAACTATGCTAACATTATTCCTGTATGCTACTAATGCATTTGAGAGCTGTTCTTCCCATTTCCTGGCATTGCTGTTCACAAATCTTCCTCTCCTACCATACAACAGGTAGAATGGGGTATACGCAGTAACTATGCTAACATTATTCCTGTATGCTACTAATGCATTTGAGAGCTGTTCTTCCCATTTCCTGGCATTGTTGTTCACCAATTTTGCAACCATTTCCTTCAGTGTTCTGTTGAATCTCTCAACTTTGCCATTGGCCTGAGGATTATAAGGCGTGGTTCTTCTATGATCCACTCCCAATCCCTTCAGATAATCTTTGAGAAATTTGGCATAAAACTCCTGTCCTTGATCTGTAATAATAATTTCAGGAATGCCATGCCTTAGGAAAAAGTCTTTTGCAAGCGCTTCTTCGACAGCCAAAGATGTTTTGGAAGGCAAAGGACAACTTTCTGCCCAACCACTATAGTGGTCTATAATGTTCAGACAATACTTGTTTCCTCTGTCTGTAACACCAAACGGACCTATGAGATCCATCCCTACGATCTGCATAGGGTAATTTGGAATCAGCATTTCTCCCATCCTAGTAAGATCTTGCCTAAGAGTATGCACCGTACAAATTGGACAGTGTTTAAGCTGTTCTATGATATCTTTCCTCATTCCAGGCCAGACATAAGCTTCCCTTGTCCTACATTAATGGCTTATGCACTGACATGTGGCCTACATCTTTGTGACATCGTTCTACCACCTTTTTCCTGTATTGTTGCGGCAAAACTAACCTCGGATAACTAGCATCTGGAGAAGTGGGTTGTCTGGTTGAATGCCACAGTCCTTGGAATACTTCATAGGAAGTGTCTTCATTTTTTGCTTCTTGAAAGAGATTCTGAAATTCTTCGGGTGGTTTTTGTTTAACTTCCTCTGGATTCAACTCATCTGCTTCTAATGGAATTCTGTCCATTACGTCATCCTGTATTGCATTTGGGTCAATCCACTCTTCTGTATCAATAATTTTAACCTCATCCCTTCGTTTTATTCTCTATAAAACGTCTGCCCTGATATTTTTTTTTCATTTTAAGTACTCTATTTTGGCACCAAATTCTGCTAAAAGGACTGTCAAAGATGTCTTGAATCAGTGGTTAAGGGTAGCTATCTTTCTTCGTTACATCATTCAACTTTCGGTATTCCACACAAATTCTAGTGGAACCATCTGGTTTTGGTACCAAGGTCACTGGTGAAGCCCAAGGACTTGAACTTGGTTGAATAATGCCATCTTCCAACATTTTTTCCACTTCCTCTTCTTTAACTTTCCTTTCTGCAAAGGTGTCCTATATGCCCTTTGTTTTATAGGAGAGTGTCCTTGAATATCTATTACCACAGAATCTAAGTAAAAATATCCATGTGGGTCCGTCTTATCACTAAATACATCATTATAATTTTCTAATACATGATCTATAACAGAATGTCCTGTATATCTGTCTGTTTTTACTACAGTTGAATCCTTTTTATGTACATGTTTGTTTACACTGCTAATCCCATATCTATTCTTAGTTGTTAACGGCCAATCCTTCTTAAACCATGTCAATGTTCGTTTTGGACAGTTTACAATGCCCTGTCCTTTTTCCAAAAGATCATGACCTAAAATCATGTCATGAGAAATTCCTTTTACAATTATAATTTTGGCCACAGTAGCATTGTCAATTTGACCTCTGTTTGTCCCAAAACATTTCATTTCTCTCCCAAAACACTAACAATGAATGAGCATGGCTTAAGAAGTTTTGAAAGTCCAATACAGTGACACAACATGTCGAAAAGTCCTTGATGCAGCAAGGTAACACTAGCCCTAATATCAAGGAGAGCGTTACACTTAACTCCTGACAAAGTCAGCACAACATCCCACCTACTTCCAGCTTCTAGTTTAAAGACTTATGATTTGTTGGTCTCTGCGTTGCTTTGTGTTGTTGGTCCGCCATCTTTTTCCGACAGTCTGTGGCTCTGTGTCCCAGCTTATCACAATAGAAACATTTTCCCTGAATGCTTCCAGTTATTGACCTACACTGATGTGGCATGTTGGGTCGAATTTCCAACCTGTTGATTCGATCTGCTAACCTCTGTTGGGTTTTAGCAATGGTCTCCAGTAGTTTCAATACTTCCTTCATGTTGTCCTCCAGTCCTCCTATCTCCATAGGTTCCTCAGTCCTTTTCCTTTCCAGTCCTCGGCACAGCTCCAAACCAGCCTCTTGTTTTTCTGTGTACTTTATGGCATCTTCCAGGGTCTGTTGTCTTGATTCAACAATTAACTTCTTTGCTAATTCATCATTGTTCAGAGCTTTTGTGTAGGCTCTGATAATTGTCTGTTTAGCGTCAGCACTCCTATCTCCAGGATAGGCATGATGTGCAGCATCTCTAAATTTCCAATTAAAATGTCCGAGATTTTCGTATTCAGACTGTTCAATTTTGTCCAGTTCATTTTTCAGGCATTCATCTTTGTTTCCCGAAAGAAATGATTTCCGGTTACGTGCTTTCAAATCATCCCATGCAGTGGCATGTTGAGAAGGTTGCAGATCCAAATACCGCTCCACTTCCTTTTTCAAAGATCCCGTGACAGACTTGGTGATGACGTAGATCAAGGCTCCAGAAATGTCTGGTATGTAAGGGATACTCATGTCTACCCCATCGAGCCATTCCCATAAGTCAGCCACTACCTGTCTGTTGCACTTGCATATGGTCTTAATTATTGATTTCAATTTCTCTGTCCTCTTATTGTCCGAATGCCGTGCCCCCATGTCTTGGTTTAGGTCTTGGATCATCTTGGCGATGCCCTCCAAGAACTGTAAACTGATCTGGATTCATATTTACTTTGGCTGCTGTGTCTTCAACTGTTGAATTTGGTCTAAATGTGCGTCCAACAGATTCTGTTCTCTCGTCTGTTGTGCTGTAATTTCCCTTAGTCTATGGTTTTGCCTTATGATTTCCCCATTTCTCTTCCCTCAACTCTCTTCGTCTCTCTCGCTCCCTTCTTCATTCAGCTAGGCAAGGGTTCCTTGCTGCTACTGCTGATTCAGATATTCGCATACAACAGGACACTCGTCTGGTCTGCATAGATTGGTTTGAAGTACTGGGTTCTGGTTCTGGCGTTGGTGGAGACGTCGGTCCAGGCGTATGTTGATGCCCGTCTATGGTATCATCTTGTATATCTATGATGTAGCCATCGCTATCTTCTTCATCCGAACTACTCACCACTATGTAGGTCAGGTGTGCTTGAGCCATCGGATGATCCGAAGATACAAGGTGAGAATCCTGGCAAGCTTGCCAATTATGTAAACCACCCGGCCTGATGATGGTGTTATATTTGACTGTGTGTAGTTGACCAGGCAGTATTACACAAGGATGGACTTGTCCGCAAAAACAACTTCCAGGTTTGATCTCCAGTTCAAATTCACTATTCTCATTCCTTGTGCAGCAATAGATCTCCCAATCTGGTTAGCCTCCTTGGTTCACACTCTCATATAGCTGAGAGAACAAGCTCTTCCTTCAGATATCCCTCGTTATAGTTGAGAGAACAATCGGTGCCTACCGTGGCAAATGTACCTCCTTTTATACACAGGTATGAATCAGACACACTGGAAAATCCCATGTAAAACTGCTACGCAGCAGTTCTATCTGCCTAAAACCAGATACACCCAGTCAAATCCTGTTTATATTAGGTTCCAAGTAAAGAAGACATGGTTCAGTGATGTCAAAACCCTAAAATATGTTTCTACTTGACTGTACACTGGCTCCCCCTATCAGTTATTGTGTATATGAAATTTCCCCTCCTTCTATTCTCATACCGGAAATGACATATCAGGGTGAACAAGTTCACATACAAACATGATAGAAAAGACTACCTATTTATATGTACAGATTGGTTACAATTAGTACAATCTGAATCTGAACTTGAAATATTATTAAATTAATTCTGCAAAGAATTAATTCCAATTTTATGCAACACATTTTCATGTACCACACAACCTCCAATCCAACACTGTCATGCATAACTGCTATATCCTGTAAAAGTCCGCCACACATCCTGGACTAATTGGATCACTATTTTACTGACCGAGATAATGACTCAGTGCATCTAGGTTATGTTCTTGCACAATTCCTGTTCTGGCTTTTAGCGAACTGGCATTTCTACTGTGTCAAACAATGATTCACAATAATTTATTGCACAATATTACTGCATTTACACTCTGAGGATTTCCACTGTTCTGCCAATAATACATCAATGTTTAGGGGACTAACTAAAACTATGCTAGACTCTATACCAAAGGATAACAGAATGGCACTGAGTAATTCTGACAATTACCGTGGTATTGCGTTAAGTAGTGTTCTGGGAAAACTATCTGACTTGGTCATCTTAAACGATCATTCTGATACTCTGTGCACTTCTGATCTGCAGTTTGGATTTAAAACCAACAGTTCCCGAACTTATACATTGCTTGAATGTGTCAATTATTACACCTCTCATAATACCAACATTAATTTGGCTTTTCTCGATGCCACTAAGGCGTTTAATCGAGTGCATTAAGTTAAATTGTTTACGTTACTGTTGCAACAAAAATTACCTCCCATATATGTTCAACTATTGCTTAATATGTATACTCCACAAAATGTACGTGTTGTATGGCATAATGTAGCATCAGATGTTTTTTCATGCAGTAATGGGGTCAAACAAGGAGGTGTGTTGTCTCCTATATTGTTTGGTGTATATGTCAATGAGTTTTTAATACGATTAGAAAAATCAGGACTTGGCTGCCACATTGGTAATACCTTTCTTGGTGCCTTAGCTTTTGCTGATGATCTGGTCTTATTATCCCCTACTGTGTGTTCCCTTCGTAAGTTATTGGATATCTGTGCTAATTTTGCTAAAGAGTTTACTGTGTTACTTAACTCCAACAAAAGCAAGTGGATGTCATATTCCTGAACTGAAACATGCGACACATTATCTTTGGGCGGTGAACTCACTGAGAAAGTTCGGGAGTTCATTTATCTTGGTCATCTGATTGGACCAAATTCTACTAGAAGTAATGTTGATCGATGCATCAACAAATTGCATTCTGAGGTAAACTTACTGATGGTTCAGTTCTTTCACATACAGCCGATACAATCTTTTCAAATCGTATTGTATGTCATTTTATGGGTCTCAGTTGTGAAATTTTTCTAACAGGGAAATAGACAAAATTTTTGTAGCATGGAGGAAAGCTATACGTCTCATTTAGTGACTGCCTGCCAAGACACACTGGAATTTACTGCCGTTAAGTTCAAGGGACTTGTCTATTGAAATCTAATTGCACAAGCAATTCTTCAAATTCATACATTGTATACTTAATAGCCAAAATGAAGCTGTAAATTTATGTGCCCGACTGACTTTGGCTGGAAGCCATTCAGCTCTTGGCTAATCACTTAATGCTCTACTAGCCAAATATGAGATGGACAGATATCTGTTTGTAAATTGCAGCTCCTTCAAGCGAAATAATGCTATGATCATCAGTCATACCCAGTCATTGAACCCTTATAACCAGACTAAGGCGTCTCTCATATGTGAGCTCTGTGACATTCGTGACGGGCGACTTAGTGCAGTATTGTGTCATACTTAAATTGATGAACTTATTGAGTATTTATGCATCAGATAACTTTATTTATTTACTGTTTCTAATGCTTAAGTTACATCTGCTTGAACTGTGTGCCACGTTAGCACAAAAATAAACATATAGATGTATTCACCCTTTCCATATTTTGTCTTATCAGTGCACCTGATGCCAGGGTTTTGTGGATGCTTTAATTACAACACACTTTCAATTGGCAAGTCATTTGACACCATGGTCTTACTGACCCTGTCATTATCATTCCTTCATCTTATAAATGCGGATCATGTAAGTGTCTTGTCAACTCTTGTGAATTCGACACAATTCGTTTTTTTCTGGTGCCAGGGTCTTCATAGCCCTTCCTTTCCAGTGAACTTTCCCTTATTCATTCATATGATGCCAAAATCGTATCAACTCTTTAGTTACATCATAATTCATCTTATCTATACATATCATTCATTATTTACCCTGTTATCTAAACACCCATGCTCCCACGGTATCAGTTGTCAGTATCTTATTGACCATTTCATGCAGGATACGTTATTCTTGAAAACATATTATAGAAGAGTCTTATTGACCCTTTTACCACAAAACACTTTCTCTTATTCTAGCATATCAAGTCAGCCTTTCAATTGCCATTAAATTGCAACACTATTTTCGTTGAACTTAACACCATGATCTTATTGACAATTATAATGTCACATGTTCTTTTATTCTAGAATGTTACGGTAGGGTTTCATTAACCTTCTCATTTAAACACACTTCTCCGTGAACTTGATATATAAAACCTGGATCATATTGACCTTTTGTATACGGCAAAAATGATCTGAACTAGAAACACACCAGTTTCAATGCACTCAAAAAACCACCAATAATATTTATCCTGATTTGTTTGCTACCCTTCCATTGATTGTCAATGGTCAATACGTACTGAATACAAGCGATTAAATTTCTTTTTATTTTATTTTTAAATTTCATTCTCCATTTTTTCAGAAGTAAAAATGAATTTTACCTGTAGGAAGAGTCACCCAGTTAAAATCAAATTACAAAAGGACGGTTCATACAGGCACCTTAACAGTTCCATAAAGAATAATATGACAAAACCAAATATTTTACAATGGTAGAAATATGGACATATGTAAGTCCATTTACATGTGCTGATCAACCCATGACATTTGCTATGCTTGAGTATGGAAACATTGAATTTCAAATGTATCTTCTTATCATGAACATGTCTGTGAATTTTTCTGTTGTTCCAAGTTTAAGTCAACCATTATTTCAAAACTGATATACATGTAAGCATGTTAAAAGCAGTGCTGTAATACTTAAAACACAGTTGCCAAATGCAGTTACAAGTAAACATTTATATTGTAAATCGTATGTGAAATCAAAGTTTTAAAATGGACCGCTTTCTTGTCGGACAGCGAGCTACAGATTACCTTTCCATCCGAAAATAAAAATGCATGGAATGGTTGAAAAGGTATTAAAGATGCTACTGAGGTATTGGAAATAATTTGATATTCATTGAAAAATATCTGTTAATAGTCTATCTACAGCAAGCTGTTTCCTTTTTCTTTATGTAGACCTCACATGGCTCTTTGTGAGCTGTTGTCTGTAACTGCTGTTACAGCAGGTGGAAAGTCACATTTTTCAACTGACCAAAAACTGCTTATCTAACGTGCCATTTCTGAAAAAACTTCAGTTCACTAGACAAGATTCTCTATACTTTATTTCTTTCTAATATAAAAATTTTTTAGCAGTAGTCAATTCAACACAGATTGTACTATTTTTCCCCACTCAACTTGCTAAACCACTTCACTGTTTTACTTAATTCTTTGAGCAGTGACTTGAAAAATAAGGATTAGTATAGTATACAGCCTGCTGCGTAAACACAACCACCCAGTATAATTATCTACATTGTGTCAATATTCACCGCTCTCATTTCTTTGTTTACCAAGAGAAAATATTATCTGGTGACCTGCGACCTACTTGAAGGAAAAACTTCACCTGAGAGGCTGACATGGATCATTATTATGGGATAAATATGAAATAACTATGAAAATCTGAATATCAATATGTGTACCATCAAGACTTGAAGTAGATTTACGACATTCCGTTATGGTCTTGGTAAATCGGCATATATATGACATTTATATTTAGATGCATGGTAATTTTATCTAAAAGTGTGGATGTGTGCAAGTGAAACGTCCCGGATGAAACTCACAAAATATAATGTTATTCGTATTTCACACCCTTCAAAGCTTGAAACATTTTGGATACATTGCACTTGAAGCATGCCAAGGCAGGGTGTCGACCTGCATTATTTCTCTTAAACATAAAGGCTTGAAGGGTCTCCTTATAGGGCAGTTGAATCAGTAATCAGTACAATAACTCCAATGAGCAGGACTCCTGTCCTAATTTGCACTGAAAGTGTTTTAAAGCTGGGACTTTCACGTCTATCATGCAGCCTGATACCCATCCTATCTGGCCATGAGAGCATCAAGTTCGTATACTCATGTCCATTATGCTGCCTGGTACCGATGCTCTCAGGTCATCATAGATGATGGATGGTCCAGATAAATGTAAATCGTTTGGTAATTCTGGAATCTCTGCTTTTTGCTGTTTTAACTTTGGTGTTGTTGTTGGGATGAAATTTGTGAACATGGGTCACGATTTTCTAAACTTTTTATTTAGGCCTATACTTTGTTGGTTACGTTGATTCTTGTGCTATGGGATGTGAGAGTGGGCAAGATGTGGGCATGGAAAATTTGATATGGGACCACCAGATGGTGCTACAACAAGATGAAGATGCTACATGCCTGGGTCCATGTCCCACCCTATGATCGGTACTGGGCGATGAGGAAGGGAGCCAGTCACATCAGGCTCTGAAGTAAGGCTTGACTGGATGCACAGTGATGCCAGCAAATAACAACTTGGCTCAAGTCGTTTTCGAAACATGCGGTCTGATCCAGTCGGGTCCAGCAGCGCTGTACAATGTACACATTCTTGGATTCACGGTTGTTTATTCATGGTGAGTTTCAGATTTTCTATTCAAAAAGTTACAGTATGCCACGATTGATAGCTAGAGCGTCTTGCCATCAAGCCAGTCTGACATTGAAAAACTCTGCCGATTTGCTGGGATACAATGTACTTCGATAGCTTTCTTTGCCCATGTGCAGATGTCAGCTTTGCCGAATACAGCAAGAACAGTTTCCAATCTGTTTATGAAATTTTGTTTCAAGGTTCAAAATTGTATGTTGCTGCCTGTGCCGATATAAATGATGGCTCACCAATGTTGTTAGCTGACAATGAAAATCCGGAAAATGACCAATTTAATGTAAATTTGCCAACTGGACACACACAAAATTTCGGACTTAATGTGTCAATGCATTTAAATTGTGACCAGTCATGTTTAAACTGAAATATTTGAAGGGAGTGTTCAATGGGCACGCTAGTAATTCTGAATTTCTGTCTATGTCTATAGAAGATTTTCTTGCTTCCACTTTTCATATATCACAACTCTTCTGGCAAGATTTAGCGATGCTTCGATAGTTGTTTATTATGATGAAAACCACGACTCATATTTTGTTCATGATTCATATGCAGGAGACACTTTTGGTATGCAAAATTATGATGAAACTGCAGTTTTGTTGCAAATCGGAAATTCGGGCGAACTTGTCCATCATTTAACCATACTTTATGGCGGAAATATTTTCAACATATCACCAGTTATTACTGAGTTTCCGTGTTATAGTTTTGGTGAGCCTCAATCTGAATCTGATAACCCAAGCGGTGAGCAAGAGGGCGAATCTGATATGGACACAGGTGGTGGCAGTGGCAAGCAGGAGGGCCCAAATCATTCAAATAGATCTGAAGCTAATGTCACTTTGTTTGTAGGCAGTATAGGGCCCAAAATAGTACAGCCAAAGAACATGATCATTGGTATTTTATGGCATATGAGAAACACTTTTTACTTCCTGGAGGGATACATAACCATTCCTACAGTTTTTATCCAATGGGCTGGAAGAATACCTGAATTATCTGATGCAAACGTCTATGAGACTTTTATTAGGCAGAGACCAAATTACTTTTGCTGTTTGTGTAGTGGTGTACTTTCTCCTGAATAGGTTGTTTTTGCAGGCAGTTGTTACTGCAGGATTACGACCTTAAATTTTTTAAAAAAAATTCTCGCTTCTGTTCGTATTGTGCAACCGCTTTGAAAGACGATTTAATTCCTTCGTGTTCTGAAATGTACAATAAGTTAAACGCTGGAACTAGTCCTAAAATACTCATTATATAAATTATTCTATCCCATATATTCAGGTCATTGATACAGTGAAGAGTAATAAGCATCTTAGCTTACCAAGGTGTTTGAGCCAAAATTTTATATACAGCATTTTCAACATAGGGAGGATGAAGCATTTCCATGGCTGTTTCCATATGACATAAATGGATTGAAAGAAAACAGACCGTTACCTTTGACCATGTCGAAATATTTTAATTGTCGGTTAAATAAAAAATATAAAAAATATCCTAGGTGCCGTAAAGATATTGCATATCTTTTTTATTCTGTAAACTTTTATGAAAAACAAAAAATATTTAATGTTTTTGTTAATGTCAGAAAGCTTAGTGCTTCCTTTAATAATCAGACCAGTGGAAAATTTATAGCTGCTGGGGATATTAATAGTATCTCTGAGAGTCCTGATATTTTGCAATATTAATATTCTACCCGATACACAATCAACATAAATGCTTCTTGTCATAGATGTTGGAAGTTGTACACTAATGAGACAATACAAAAATAAGGTTGTTGCCCTTGCCTCTTCTCCTTCGCGGGTGCCTTCTAAATGCATGTAGTGGTCACAGCCAGTGGTTAGCAATTAGCTCAAGTCATGGGTCAAAAGTGACATTACGGCGCATGCGTGAGGAAATCGTGTATTATTTCAACATGTTTGCCATCTGCATCAGATGATACCAATTTGCATGAATTGATCAAATGAGTTCAAATTCACTCACAAATTCATGCACATACATTGCTTGCATAACAAATAAGCGTCATTGTCGGTTCGGTTTACAATTCAGACAATGTGAAAAAACAACTATACTGACAAATATTGATACTGCAACTTATAGAGGTCATTTCTATGAAACTGTGTGAAAACTATTGTTTTGTAAATGCATATAATCCTACAATATTGAAATTCTGGAGGGCAAACATGGACATCAAGATTGTCAGAAGTGCTGAACCTGCAGCTTATTATTATGTCTCCCCGTGCAACGGGGGGACATATTGTTTGGCGTCCGTGTCTTCTTTTTATTCTTCTTCTTCTTCCTCTTCTTTTTCTTCAACACATTGTTGTGTGCGTTGCAGACGGGTTAACTCAAGTAAGATATAATTTGGGAAGTTGAAATTTTTTGTGAAGATGTTTCTATATAAACCCTTGCTTGAGATTGCAAATAGGTGACCTTGACCTATTTTCAAGGTCAAGAGGCCACTTTTTTAAAAAATCATTGCAGATGCACTCGAGAAAGATTTAACTTAAAGATGTTGACATTTTGTGTGATTATGTTTCTGTGTAAGACTTTTGTAAGACCTTACTTGTGACTGCAGATGTATGACCTTGACGTGTTTTTCAAGGTCAAATGGTCATTTCGTCTAAAAACAATGTGGACGTGATAACTCAAGAAAGATTTGACTTGGGAAATTAAAAATATATGTGAAGATGTTCCTATAAATATACTACTCAAAATTTGATAGGGGTTGCTTTTTAAGATGATCAGCATTTCATTAATAACAAAAGAAATGCACATATTTAGCAACATAAAGTTGAACACAATATCACAGCATAAAAATCACATTAAGCTCAGTCACTGCATGTCAACACCAAAAGACTCTATATGTATGGTGCAATGAGCAAATGATGTCAGCTCAAAGTTTAATAATGGGTGTGACCTCCATGGGCTTGAATTACTGCCTGACATCTTTTTTGCATGCTGTTAATGAGTTTAGCAACTTTATGCTGGTCCAGGTTTTGCCATTCTTCAGACAAGGCTTGTCCCAGTTCTTGGACGGATCTTGGCGATATAGCTCTTGCAGACAGTGCAGTTTGCAGGGCATCCCACAAAATGCTCGATCGGGTTTTAATCAGGCGAACATGCTGGCCAATCCATTCTTTCTATTGTTTATTCCTGGAGATACTGCGTGACTACCCTAGCCCTGTGAGGTCTTGCATTATCATCCATGAACACAAAGGTAGGGCCCATGGCACCAGCAAAGGGTCTCACAAATGGATCCAAAACCTCATTTCTGTATCTCTCTGCTGTAAGGGTCCCATTCTGTACGATGTAGAGGTCAATGCGCCCTTTAGTGCTGATGCCGCCCCAGACCATCACAGAACCTCCACCATAACAGTCATGTTCCAGCACATTATCATCTGAGAACCGCTCTCCACGTCTTCTCCACACCTTGACACGCCCATCATTAAAGTCCAAGCAGAATCTGGACTCAACGGTAAACAACACATTACTCCAGTCCTTTTGAGTCCACTGGACATGATCATTTGCCCATTCCAGCCTGTGGATTTTTTATGTGTTCTTCAGAGGAACTCTTACAGGAGGTTTCATGCCTCACAGTCCAGCAGTATGAAGCATATTCCTCACAGTTTGTGTTGATACAATGACACCACTAGCATTTCGCAGTTGTCTATTCAGTGAGGATGCAGTTGCAGTACGATTTCTGCCAGAGTACCGATGTACGGATCCAGTGCAGCAGTTGTTTTTTTTTGCACGTCCACCCCCATGCCTCCTCATTGCACTCCCATACTGTTAAAACAGTATCCATGCAAGGAATATCACACTTTGACTGATACCTCTGGCTTCAATAACCCTCCTTTGTGATAGCCCACCTTGCAACATGCCAATTCCCCTTGAAAGGGTCTCTATGCTGTGATTTTGCCTGCGACGCATGCCTTCAGACTTCCATTCACATTGACTGACGTTTTTTTCCTGCTAGAATTAACAAATTCAAGCCACAGCAGTCAGTACCAGTTCAAGAGGTGTCAATATACTGGAGGAATTGCAATCTGCTTTCGGAGACAGGTTACTTCGGGTCACCATTCAATGGACACAGAAAAATCAAAGGGCAAGATCCACAGACAACACTGTGATCTTACATAATACAATAGTTATAGCATTTTGATATCAAAAATAAATCTGGTATTCTCCTAGCAAAAAGTGACCCCTATCAAATTTTGAGTAGTATATGTGATCTTGCTTGGGATTGCAGATGGGTGACCTTGACATATTTTTCAAGGTCACATGGTCATGTTATCTAAACTTGACACAGATGAAACAACTTTGCAAGGATTTGACTTAGGAGGTTGAAATTTTGCATGATTTTGTACCATACTACCAACTAGGTTGGGATTGTAGATGGGTGACTTTGACATATTTTCAAGATCACATGGCCACTTTTTAAAAATCATTGCAGATGCACTCAAGAAAGATTTGACTTAAAGAGATTGACATTTTGTGTGATTATGTTTCTATGTAAGACTTTTGTAAGACCTCGCTTGTAACTGCAGATGTACGACCTTGACCTATTTTCAAAGGTCACGTGGCCATTTCATAAAAAATCAATGTTTTAAAATGTCAATAAAGAGTGTACCTTCACCATTTCTGTAGATCGTTGGAATCGGTATGCCTATTTATAAAATAAGGGTGACAATAGTAAGGGCACACGGGGAGATATTTGATTTTCTGTCGAAATATCAGCCTGTTTAGTTTTTGTTGTTATGTATCAAAGTGTGACCCTGATAAAATTTAAAGAATGCACTATCAGAAGTACTATCTCATTTAAATGCTTCACAGATAAGTTTAAGAAATAGAGGGATACGTATTGAATGTTGCATGCTGAAGAAACGCAACCTTAGTGCTCAGGAAGCAACATATAGACTTAAAGGGTTAAATTTGGTGTGGAGCACAAGAGCTGTTGTCAGGTTAAACACACTACAATTGCATAAAGTATGCAAAAGACTGAAGCCTACATGTGACAGAGATCAGCTACAACAAGACAGTACAGGCATATTTGATCTTAATTTGATTGATTCTTATTATGACCGACTAGACATCTAAGAATCATTGTCTCCTTTCACTTTGCATCTTGGTATTTTCTGTGATTCAAGGCAGGGAAATTTAGCTTTAAGCTAATAGCACTGCCAAAATTCATAAAGAGATCAAGGATGGCTGTAATTCTTACACTCAAGATATCACAAAACAGTGATGACTCTTATTATTTATTCTTGCTATTACACTTACCTCATTTCTCTCAGGATAGCCCTTTATCTCCGCATCAAAATGCCAGGAATGCTTTTTGTTCATAAGTTCCTAAATTGCTGCACACAACATTTGGAAAACAGTTTCATTTCACACAACTTTCGACAGACTGTTCGTAAAATACGTGGTTTACAGAATATGGTGGCTGCAATTGTTGCTCCAAACACTCATGAAGATCAGAGTGATCAAAATTTGCCTTTTGCTGAAGTTTATGAATGTTTATACACAACTATTTATTCCAGTGAAGCAATGGCTGGCTCGTATACAAATACACATGAACATGTAGATCATGTTGATGATTAGTCATGGCACAGTGTGTTTGTATCCGCTGGCACTGTATCAGATTTAGAATTGCAAATGTCAAAGTTGAATTTAGATCAACAGAAAGTTATGAAAAAGCTTCATGAAAACTATCTGAATGATCAAGTTGACATATCTGATTTGCAGCAGCTGATGATCTATGTCAGTGGTGCTGAAGGTGAAGACAAAAGCTTTTTAATTGACATAATGGTCGAATGGTTAAGATTATGTGCTTCAAAAATTTCCGATACAGTGGTAGTTTGTGCACCTAGTGGTATAGCAGCTCGAAATATTCATGGTTATACCCTTCTTTCTGTATTGAAATAACCTGTCCAGCATTATGTTGGACCTGAATATTACAAAATTGGTGGCAAAGTACTTTCTGAATTAAGAAAAAGATATAAACATGTGCATACTGTAAATTGACGCGATTAGTGTGGCTAGTGCAGCTGTACTAACATACATTCATCGAAAGGTAATGACTATAAAAATAATGATCAGCTGTTTTGGGAGCCTAAATATTATAACTGTTTGTGATATTTTTTTTTCAGTTGCGACCTGTCCATGAAAAGTTTGTTTTTACAAATAAATTTCTTTGATATAATTTTCAGACATATCTCTTTGCACAGAATATGCATCCGGCCAACGACAAGTTATATGCTGAAATGTTGGTAAGATGTAGATTAGGTCTATTGAATGATGCTAATTTAGAATTACTAAGAAAAACGCTGGTAGATAGAAAGCACAAATTCGATCCATCTGCAATTTACATTTATGCAGCCAATAAATTAGTTTCGTCACTCAATGATAAGATTCAGCAGCTATTGCTAAATGAAATTTGTTTAGTGAAGGCTTAAATTATTTCTCACAGTACCATCCAAGTTCTGGTTCTGAAGTTCCTAAGCAGTTCATTCCTGTCGATGATCGGTGTGCTGAGGGATTATGTCAGGTTTTGAAACTTTTTGTTGGTAAATCTGTCATGTTTGTAACAAATATTTTGACAGACCAAGGATTAGTTAATGGAGCTATAGGTCATGTTGAATCCATTGAGTATTCAGATGAGAGTCGACTTAATATCACTTATGTATTTGTAAAATTGATGATGCAAGTATGGGAAAAAATTTCCACAACAGAAATCATCATGAGGCCATTTCTATTTAAAAATATAGTCAACAATATATTTTCAGAGGAAGAAGTATTATCCGAGAGCAGTTTTTATTAATACCTTGTTGGGCAAGCACTGTACGTAAATTACAAGGCATTTCTCTTGATAAAGCAGTTGTATCTCTTGGTAATTAAATATTCGAAAGTGGACAGGCTTATGCTGCTCTCAGTCCAGTGAAAAAAGTTATACGGTTTGCATATATTAAAACTAGATCCGGTGCGTATTTATTCAAATCAAGATTCATTTGAAGAAGAGCATTGCCTGCAGAAAAAAATCAATGCTGAGAATAGCAGCATTTAAGCCATTGAACTTTAATGACATCGGGTAACATACAGACAATAAATAATTTTGCTCATGTCATATAGAACTGTTGTGCCTAAGCTAGTCGTGTTTTATTTCAGTTTTCAGAATAAAGATTATGACGATTTCCGAGGTCGGGCAGGTAAAGTAATCAACAAATGAAAATTCTGATCCAGTGAAATATATCATCAAAGGAAAGGTTCTTTATCAAAGCCAGAAAAGTGATGACAGAATGAACTTCAGAGCCATCATTGTAGATGAAGATGGGTTTATTACCTGAAATGTCAGAAATATAAAGTACTATGAGAACTTCGCTGTTAATGCATACATCATGTTATATGATGTCCTGGTCAGTCAACGGTTTGTGACTGTGACTGTAGAAATACAAGTATTTGAAACATCTGAAATCAAAGTAACAGACAGTGTGAGGGGAGCAGATCTTAAAGCCAGGCAGTCCACCAAGCAGGAAACATCTAGAAGGAATGTTATGGAGAGCGGCAATTACTGTGAGCATTAATTTGTGAAAGGGAAAGTTGTGAAGGTGAGGGGACTGTATCGCTGTCACAATTGCAGTATTTCTATTAAGGCTATGTATAAAAATAATTGTTTCTGGTAACATGCTTCAAAATAACCAGCAGCAGATAACCAGGGACTGTGTGTGTGTGTGTGTAAAAAGTGTTTGATAATGAGCCTTACATTCGTATAGATTTAACAAGATCTGATCAGAAAGTTCGACAATGTTCCATTACAACATTTGAGATCTAGTTAATGAAGTCTATTCTCACGTCTATTGTTTCCAAAATGATCACTGCTTATGTGCAGAGGTTTTGATTTTAACCATGTTCATTTTCGTTTTCGTCAGTAGCTCCAATAATGACAATAATAAATGAAACATAAAATTGCCAAGACCAGCATGTAGCGAAAGTTCAATGTACGGCACTGTAAATAGTTGCCAAGAATAGAGAAGTTTTTAATATTTTTTGAATATGAAAGTCTTATAAAATTTCACTCAGTCCAACAAATTGATACTGAATGCTGGTCCCCCATGTCTTATGTGTCCCAAAACGTTTTTTTTTTTAACAGGCTACAGTTTGAAATTTGATGTTGCGGTGCCAGGGCGTACCTGAGACCTTCAAATTAGTGAAATTGAGCTTTTGTTACTTTTAAGATGATGAAGTGCTAATCGTTATCCATGCCAAATAGTTTCGCTGTAGCATGTATTCTTCTACGCAAAACTTTAAGATGGAAGAGTCTTCTCTGTCAGTACAAGCTTAATACAGCCTATGTCAAAATTGTATAGAGGAACGTGTGCAATATGGACAATGGTACTTCCATATGTAAATAGGTTCGACAGCGACAGGTTAGCTTATGCAGAGCAAAGTTTCGGACTGCGTAATAGGGTAATGACTACTAGGAAGTGGTTCTGGGCAAAAAGACACAAATACAATTTTACAGAGTTTAGTTAAGTTGCTAAGAATTATGAAAAGTGCAAGTACAAATATACTGAACCAAACAAATAACGCAACCCTTAAACTTTTTAACTTAAATATTTATTGTTACTTTCATATCACAGAAACAAATTAAATCCATATTCTGCAGTCTTTTTGGCATAACATGTGAAAAACAAAAACTTGAAACTGTCAACGAGGGCGCGACCAGCTGGCAATAAACAGGGCAACATTGATTTGTAAAGTTTAAAATTGGCAAGCCCACTAATACTGTGTGTGACCACCATCAACATCTGTAACTGCTATGCAACGTCGGCGCATGGATGACACTAGCCGCTGCACCATCTGCCGGGGCACACGATCCCACTCTTCTTGAAGAGCTTGGCAAAGCTGCTGGCGGTTGGCGGGCGCTGGATCCCATCTCCGAACACGCTGGTCAAGGTAGTCCCAAAGATGCTCAATGGGATTCATATCAGGTGAGAAGGCTGGCCATGGCAAAACGTTAATTCCTTCTCCTTGCAGAAAATCCATTGTCAGTCTAGTGGCATGGGGCCGAGCATTGTCCTGTTGAAGCAAGTGGAGTTGGTGCTGTCTAATGAAAGGGACAGCAACAGGCTGTAGGATCTCTTCCCTGTAACGGGCAGCGTTAAGATTGCCTTCAATGAAGATTAGCTGGGTTTTGGCTGTGAATGAAATTCCACCCCACACCATCACTGATGCACCTCCAAATTGATCTGTTTCCAGCACCCAGGGATCTGAGTAGCATTCTCCCCTTCGTCACCAAAACGTGTCCTACCATCTGCATGATACAGGGTGAAGCGGGATTCATTGGTGAATGGGGTCCCTCCACTGTTGATGGGTCCAGCGAGTATGGGAAGTAGCCCATTGTGGTCGGGCTTGCCTTCTTGCCTGTGTCAAAATTTGACCTCTGTAAGGACGCCTGGCGTGTAGATGGTGTTCTTGTAGTCTATTATGGACTGTCTGGGCAGATATTCTGTTATGTTATTGGTTCTGCCAGGTGTCTGTTGTGCAGTTCTAGTGGCTGGTCGAGTTCTGTTCTGCAGATGTGACACCCTGATGTGTCTGTCTTGTGCAGGTGTGGTTTCTCTTGGTCTCCCAAGACGCTGTCTATCAGCTGTGGCCCCAGTCTCCTGGAATCTTGTAGCAAGTCTGGATATAGTGGATTTGTGGACTTTCAGTCTTCTTGCCACCTCTGCTGCAGATAAACCAGCCTGTAGATGCCAATTTCTCTCTCCTGATCTACTGTTGATAATCGACCCATAGTTCTTGGAATACTGTGCCAAATGAATCCCATGCTGCCCTTTTATTGTCCGTGAGGGGCTACACCCAACCAGTAAAGGTGCGAATGTTTTAGTCATGTGGGTAACACTGAATCCTGCAGTTGTCCTTGATTCAGCACAACCACCAAACTTTGAAAGCCTCATATCCTCACACACAGTTACGCTTGGGCTGATTTCAATGTGGCCTTTTCCTGTCCCAGAATAAAAGACTTGGCAACCATAATTTCAGGTGTCAGAGACTTGCGTAAAATAGCCTGCTGTAGTCACTCTTGATTCATGACAATGACCCCATTGCAAGGTCAGGGTACTCGACCTTGAGGTCACACTACTTGGTGCATTATTTTAGACTGATTTAACAACGGTTCGTATATTTCTGAACTTTAAATACAGATCCAATGTGAAAATAAACCCAAATGAAAAAGTTGCGTTATTTGTTCGGTTCAGTATAGATTGGCAAATCTATATTACAATCCTTTATTACAGGAGATAAAAAATCAGTCACATATTAGGTCTCAAAGAAACTTTTCTTTAGAAGGTAAGGTTACTGTGTTGCCCTCTCGCAATTAATTTGTTATGACAGTTGTATCAAAGCCCTATTAGTGAAAGAGTGACACCAGATTTTTTCAAAAAAGTTGAAGCCGTTTTGTTTATTTTTTTGTGGAGTGGACACTTTCAAGATAAAATTAAACGTAAAACTGTGATTGGTTCATATGAGGAAGGTGGTCTCAAAATGGTACATGTCTATTCTCAAAATCAAGCTTTGAAATTAAGCTGGATAAAAAGAATTCTTGGTTATGATAATGGAAAGTGGAAGGCTACGATTTCGTCAAAAATACCATATTTTCAAAATATTTGGAAATGTAACATAAATATTAAAGACTTTGCAGTTATTTTCAAAAACTTGGTTAGTACATTTTTGAAAGAAGTAATACAGTTGTGGTGCATTGTAAACCATTTTGAACCAGAAAATGCAACAGACATTGTACATCAGTTCTTATGGTACAACTCGTGGATAAGAGTTGAAAATAAACCTATATTTTTTACTGGTTATAGTAGAGAGGGCATAAACAAGATGATTGATTTGCCCAGTGAAACTGGTAACTGTTTATTATACACTGCTTTTTGTAATAAATATCCAAATATTCAAACCAAAGTTTTTATTTATCAATGTTTGATAACTGCTTTACCCAGACAAATGGAAAAGTAAAATAAGAGGTATTCAAATAGATAGTCTTGGATCGGATACTTATTTAGTTGACAAAATGTTAAAAGCTGAAACGCTTCAAAATTTTTCTATTCTATTTTGATTGAAAAAGTTTTTATACCTCCTAAAAAGGCTTTGAATAAGTGGCGGGAACAAACTGGTAGTGCCATTAATGATGAATATTGTGAACTTTTTCTCTCACAAATTTATAAATGTACAATATCAGCACCAATGAGAGCTTTCCAGTATAGATTTCTACATAGGATTATATTTACCAATTCTAAATTTTTTAAATGTGGCTTTAAAGACGGTTGTGTTCATTGTGTAATGAAGAGGAAGAAACTCTGATACATTACTTTTATGAGTGTATAATTGTTGAACAATTTTGGCAGGATGCATTTCAATTGTTAAAAGATCAATTGAAATGTGACATTCAGTTCTCAAAAGCTGAAATTTTGATTGGGTAGCTGAAATTAAAACAACAGAGTGTAAGGTGGCACTGAAGAATGATAAATTGAAGAAACATGATAAAAAAAATGAAAAGCATTTTTGGAGTAACAATATGTTTATTTTGAGTAATTACAATAATAGTTGTATAATTATTTACATTTGTTGTATAAACATGCATGTCCCATTAGGTAGGGGGGAGCTTGCTCTAGTGCTCAGAGTTTCGGGGCCCTCGGGCTGGCTCGGCCCACCAGGTGTCACCATAAGTAGTACACTAATATACTATTTTCAGTTTTTCGCACTATGATAATTCAGTGGCATTTGCCATGCTTTGGTTTTTTCCATATTGCGTACATCGCATTTTCTTAATTTAATTCATTTGTTCAAACATGAGGATTGAATAATTATCATCATCATCATCATCATCATCATCATCATCATCATTATATTATTATTATTATTATTATTATTATTATTATTATTATTATTATTATTATTATTATCTTTATTATTAGTATTATAGTTATTGATACTATTAGTACATTCAATGCAAATTACTATTTCTTTTCAAACAAGTCTGCATTATAAACAAGGTTAATTGGTCTAACAACTCTGTAATATTCTGCACTTAAATACTATATCAATTCAAATGAATTTGCATGTTCAGTTGATATTTTAAAGTAGCATGGCAACTTTTTAGCATTCACACCAAGTGGGAAGATATCCTGTTTCATTGTAGCATTACCTTGATATGTAAATTTTGTAGGCATTGTGTTATCATGCAAAGTTACATGTATCGAGGACAGATTGTACTATGCTTTTATTCGATTCTAAGTTACATGTTATACTGTACCTTCTTGGAGAATATATATATATATATATATATATATATATATATATATATATATATATATATATATATATATATATATATATAATGTAAAAATACAATTGTACAGAACATCATAACCAAGGGTAATAATGAGGACTTAAAAGGAATTGAAAGACAAACTTTAAGGAAGCTAGTACATGCGTCAGTATGCCATGTGGCGCAGTAAAGCTAATCTGTGTCAAAATACCCTTTGAAGCTTGGTATCAACACATTTATATTATTTGGCGGGTTTTCTGTGAAGCTAAGCCACACAGACATGTATTCATATTAATTTTGTAGATTCGTGTACAGCAGGTGTACTATTGCCTTTAGACATGACAACTTCCAGGGGAGGTAGGGTGGGGGAATATTCCTATTGGTTGCAATGTTTTCTCATTTTTCAGGCTAGGTTGAATAACCTGGCTTTCACTCAAATTTTCTGTACAAATTTTTCAATTATCCAGTTTAAAAAGAGGTCCATTATTATCAAACAAAACCAACTCCATGCCTTGCCAATACGGACTAATATGATAGGCAAGCTAAAAGCCTTGAGATCTTTACGAAAGCTAACAGCTGTTGACAATGATTTCATCTTGTTCATTTCCCATAATATTACACACACCTTTAAAGGCTTTGATCCGCATTAAACTTCACGTCTTGCTCCATCCCGCTGATTATGCACAGTAAACACAACACAATAGTAATAATCGCATGGGGAGGTACAGGACACAGATGGACGCACACGTTGCTGAGGTGTACTGGACCCAAATGAAAAAATTAACTTGTAAAGAACTCTTTCACTTTTTATATGCATGTATCTTAACCATTATCAATTGAATAAAACATTCCCTATCCTTATATTGTATCACCAAATTATCTGGAATTGCTATTAAACCGCAAAATTAAAACACTACACCCAAAACCCAAGATAGAAAAGAAGATATGCTTTCAAAGCCCATCTGTCTCAGACAAGGTGCTGTCACAAATGTATAATTAGCATACATAAAAGTGCGACAACCTTTCAGTTTTTTTCCTTATGCAGTATGAAAAATATTTTTTGCATTGGCACAAAGACATAAAATATGCAGTTGCCTGTTTCTGAATTGGGGAAAAATGCAAATTAAACCATGTAAACAGTTTTTCATATCCTTTAGGCGTCCATAGCAGGTTAATACGTATTTGGCTATGGGAAACATATTTCACTGACAAAAATAAAATGGCGCCACTCAAAACTTCCAATGTCACGTCATTCTTAGTATATGGCAAGTTATGAAGAATTTGCATTAAATCAGTACAGAATCAACAGGTGCAACTGGATTTGTAAACATAACCAGAAATGCCCGACATAAATGCATGTAATGGGTAGCGCGTGCTTGTTACTGCTGTGAGCTTTTCCTAATTTTGTGGAACAGAAGCAGCCATTTCTTTCAAATCGCCTGTTGTAGGCCTATAACAATGAACGAAACTCGACATAGGTTTCAAGGTTTATTGACAATCCATATTCAGGATAAATTTCTGTTTAGGCACGGAGCCATATAACAAGCAAAACGAGTAAAAGTACATCAGATATATAAAACCATTTACATTCAATCTAACTTTTAACATTGCAAGTATAGGAGTGAGCCTGGTGTGTTATGAGACCGTAACACCTGAGCATTGTGTGTTATCGGACCATAACACGTGTCTGGCCGACATTCCAATAAGCAACACCCAACTGGGTTTCCGGAACTCAACACTTGAACAAGCTGGGCAAATCATTTTCTGGTCGTTTCTCTCAATTCTGTTTAGGCCTACTAACTATCATTTAATCGAGCAGAAAATTTAAGGGAAAAAAATGTAAATATAAGCAATGAGGGCTGCTTTGTGTGTGTTATGGCATAATGATGCGGGTGATTGAAGCTGGCATTGTGCGAGGCAGACTGCCGTGCGCCATGCCACAATATGCATGGCTTACTATATACGTATTGCACATGCGGTTTCAATAAATGGAGCAAAAACTTCACCAGTGATTGCTACATAGGCAGTCTCTAAAAGTTCTGTGAAGATCCGAACTTTTTTTCATATACTTGTGCTCTTGTTGAAGTAAGTCCGAGGGTTTAAACTGTATCTCTTATGAAAAATATCCCAGCACAGATCGAGGAGGGTTCATTTCAAGAGGGAGTAAAACTAAGCAAGATTGAAATCCAGTCAAATTTATGCTCTGGATGATGGTCATATAAAATTGTGATTCTTTAACAATTCCTAGCCAAACAATGATCGTGCAGAAAGACTGCAATGAAAACATTGAAAATCAGTTGCACTATTATGGAGTAAATTCCACCATCACATTTCATAAAGATTCAATATCGCAAGTTACCCCCATTGCAATGGATCCCAATTTCTCTGCCAATGTTTCTCATAATTTTACCAAGAATCTCATAACTATATGGATCATCAATTCAGGTTCCCCCACAACTACTTTGCAACTGTTTTCTTGAGTATTTACAGTACATTAGAAAGTAACATACCGATTACTCGGTATAAATAAAAGTACTCCTTATGATTTGGGCACATTTTTTAATGTCAAAAGTCTGTCTTTTTTCTAGTGGTCCTTAACAACTGGTACATAACCGTGATGTGATATCTTTACCTGTTCCACACTGAATACATATTTTCTCGAACAAGCATTCATTTCGAACTTCAATAAGTTCATCTACACAGTTCCTGGTGTCAGTTGATTTTCTCTCTTGCAGTCCAGATATTATGTGGCTTGACAGAAAGTCATTTCTGGACTCCCTGATTATCTTGGTCTCTCCTTTACTCATGCAAGTAAGCAGTCGATCTTTCTGTGATGCTGATGGACTCTAGAAAAACCAGTTGGATATTCTTCTTTGTAACTCACCCTGCAATTCACTTTTTCACCAACAGACATGTATATCTTACTAATAATGATTGACATAGGAACTTTGTTGTCCAACGCAACAGAGTATTGTTTTCCAACCACTTGCTCGTTGTCTATAACAACACACACAGTTCCACAGGGGACCCCAAGTATGTTTGATGAGGAATCACTTAAAGTATTCATCAGATAACTTTAAGAGCCACCTGCAGACACTAACCTAGAATAATATGTCAACAGTTTGCTCCCAGAAACATTGTATATGTGCATATTTTCAGGGAAACTGTATGGCAAAACTAACCTAGAATTTGTGGAAGAATACAAAAGTTCTATAATTTTAGTTACCACGCCTGCTTCCTTTTTATCTGTACTAATATCCTCATCACCATAATACAGGTAGTATATATGAGGCACTTATGCTTTAGGCAGCAGCTGTAGCCAAGCTGTCGCTTTGTATGAACTAACTGCTGTGATGTTGGTATGTTCAGTTTTAACAAACTTTGTATATGTCATCATGTATCATTTCATCAAATAAACTGGAACTTTTTTTTTACTCTGATAAAGATGGCTCTAGTTGAAGTTAAGTTTCAGTCTCATCTTCATGGGGCTGTTCTTTCATTTCAGTATCTTGCAGATGCCTCCATGTTCAATTTTTGACAGCCTTTATGTCTGGAGTTTCAATTAGATTCAAGCAGTCATCACAAATAAAGCCAGTAGCACAACTAATGCAGAGTGAATCATTGCTGTATATGTTTTGCAGAGTTTGCA
Source organism: Hermodice carunculata (assembly GCA_964020975.1). Lineage (NCBI taxonomy): Eukaryota > Metazoa > Annelida > Polychaeta > Eunicida > Amphinomidae > Hermodice > Hermodice carunculata. The sequence goes on along the minus strand of CAXHWN010000019.1, from coordinate 338,274 downwards.
TTATAGTTTTTGTTTCCATGCTTAATGGAATGACGAATTAATGCTGTACAATCAGGTTCATGTGTAATTGCACCACAGTCTCTTCCATCCCCTTTTGTATTGAGAACATCCTTTACTTCTTGTGTTCATTTTTAACTTTTAACAACTGATATTTATCTGCAAACGGATATAAAAGTCACCATAAGGGACTGTATTTGCAAAGAACTTTGATCTCATTAAGAATTTAAGATAAAAAAAATGAAAATCTATTATTGTCAATAACTTGCTTCTGTTTCTGCAAGCTCCTCAGCATATTAATTAGCAAGTAAAATACAAACCTGTTTATGTTTTCATAGCTTTTGCTCATTTTTCGTCACCAAATAGTATAATCAGTTACTCTTGGTCCAAAGTTTGTTAACTACAGGGCCAAATGATGGATCAAATTTACATTAATTTGATATGATTAAGATGTTAATTTCTGAGCACACATACACACACATACATACATGTCACCAATGTCCAGGTTTCACTGTTGATGTTCGTAATGGTCGCTCAAGGTGGCATAAGAAATGTCAGAATTGAACGGACAATCAAAGGGTAGAATATTTTCCATGTGAGACCACATTCTGGTCTTCAGTTACCTATTTTTCGCCATAATGGCAAACAATATGATCCATGGGCAATGAACGTCATGATGCCAAGGCTTGAAGATGTCCAAGAATGGTAAAACAATGAATAATTAGCTTGTATGTAAACCTAAAATACATTATATTTATATTCTAAATCCTACTCGGGAGCAACTATGTATTCATTTTTTGAACAAGTATGGTCTGTCAGTGTAGGTGTAAGGCACACATTTTTATTTTTGTTATAATTATTCAAGGTTACTACATGAGGAGACAAGGCCTGGTATGACATTGGTATCTTGGCGGGAAGACAAGTGGGTGGGGTGCAAATCTCTCCAGAGCTTTTGGATACCTACAAGATCAAGGACGTATTGTTGGAGGGATCACTGCTCTGTGTACTGGACATGTTGGTCAAAGTGTATATTCTCCTTACTTCCTAGGGGTAAAGCGCACATTTTTATCTTTATTATATTTATTCAAGGTTAATACATGAGGACACAAGGCGTGGTGTGCCAGCTGGTACCTTGGCTGGTAGACAAGTGGGCGGGGTCCTTGCAAATCTCTGCTGATCTTTTGGATACCTACAAGCCCAATTGTTGGAGGGATCGTTGTCAGTGTACTGGACATGTAGGGCAAAGTATTAAACCTCCCTACTTCCAGAGGTTTGCCCTAGGTGGAGGGATAAGCCTGGTGGTGAAGCTGAAGTGGACTCTTCATACATGAGACCCCGTAGTGCCAAACAGTGTGGTGACTCTCTAATGGCAGAGGAGGGGAAGCCACAAAATTATTCACTTCTCAGAGCAAAGAATAATAATTTTGCACATGTTAAAGTCCCACAAGTTATATCTCACAATTAACTTGTCTTGTCACTGAAGTGGTATTTGACTGTTGATTGATAAATTGTTGGATATCAGTTTTAGAAACAGTTTTATAGAAAATACCAACATGCACCACAAAGACAAGAGGGTACAGACAATTTAGCTTTAGTAGGCACATGTGTGATTGGTACAGGGTTACCATATGAGCCAGGCATTTCAGATGAACATGTGTTATTTCCGAGGAACACATTCCCAGGGAGGAGCTGAACAGATTTCAATTATAAAAGCTTACACAAAACTGAACTAAATCATTCCTGTTTGTGAAAACAATAAATTCATCCTGCCGTTGAACTTCTTACCATTGTTTACCTACTTACCTGTATATATTTCCAAAGTCTTGTACAGTTTGTAAAATTTAATATTTTATTTGATTCAATGTCATTGTGCAGTGTTGGCGTGGTCAACATCCCAATACAGCTATTGACAAAACAACCAAAATGGGCATTTGCCCATGAAAAGTCCTGATCAGGTGTTGCAGCTTCTTCTGGTGAAACATCCAATTGAGCTGCTAGATCATAAATACATTTCTCTGTTGCTCAATCAAGTGTTATCTGTGCAGTTGAGCGAAATGCACCAGATTGGGCTTAAAGTCCTAGTTGGGTGTCCAAGAGATGGCACTGTGATCTGGTTTCAATCTGTTATGGTGATAACGTCTGACAATAGAGTGCAGGTTTTATTTATAGGGAATAGCCATTTTCGTAAGACTAATAATAACAAGAGTTAGATGAATAAACATGCACCATATACATGAAATTATACTGATCTGTTAATTTATTGGAGGTTTTTTATTATATCGGAGGCATCATTTATACAAGAGTGGTGGCCACACTAGGTAGATAGCGTTCATGTGACACAAGTCTTTTTTTGGCCACATGTGTGGCATTCTATTGTGAATTTTTGCCTCCATTTCGATCAGTTAGAATTTTCAGGAAGTTTTTGTTAAAAGAATGCGAGATTTCTGCGAGAATTCTTGAGAATTGACCCTGAAGACATCAAAGACCAGGTAAAATTAGGGTTTCCTGTTCTAAGATCCACCTGGACTGCCTGGGACCCATAAAAGTAATATTCAGTTAATTTTCTATAAGAAAAAAATGATTTTCTAGTGTTGAGAAATGGCTTGGAAGGAGTGAAAAGCTACTTTGATAGCGTGTTTTTTAATTTTATTTTTCGGAATACTTGTATTATTGGTCACTACCAGGACCACACCCACCTAGCTCCACACTTGATACTGCTGGGGCCGTATTCACAGAGTTTCAGCTGATCTTGAATTTAATTGTAAAATGAAATTCAATGTTCCTTTGGGCCTTGAACTACTAAATCGTTGGCCTAGTGTCTGATCTAAACTTTCAGAATTGATTGATCTATGTTCTCCACTGTAATCTGAACTTTGGAATAAAAGTTTCAATTTTATTAAATCAATCTCGATTTTATCCATAAATCTAATCCTGGGAAAAAGATCCAATACTGGATCAAACTAAGATTGATTAATCAAATGAACCTGTAAATTGTCAAGATCATATTGTAGCCAACAACATATATTGGCTAATCACACTGATTTTAATTTTGGGATTAACCTTAGGGTCAGATCACATTGTTTGCGAATATGGCTGCAGAAGTTTAGTCATGCATGCTGTGTTGTTGTACTATACTTTCTATTTTAAAGCATGACAGACATGGGCATGTGGGTTAGTAACATGTTGGTATAGTTTATACATAAGATGTGCTGTGGCAATGTTTTCAGCTTGCTTAGGACCCATTTTATCAACAGAAGAGGTTGCTACTTTTGTGTGTCATAAATTGTAGTTTTATCCCCCTTTGGTACACTATATAATCGAATATCTGAGCATTAAATATGTCAATATTTTGCTGTGTATCATCAGGCATTTGATCCTTTGCAATTAATGATCCTATGTTCAGTTTAAACATGCCCTGAAACCTTGCAGCAGCAGGTTGTGAATATCTTTAGTGCCTACCATTGTATGCTCCATATTATATATGCTGTAATCCCATACCGTGATTGCCTAGTTATACATGTATCTATACACTAGGCCTTTCTTCAGAATGAAAAAAAAAATGGAGGGTTTCAGTAAATCTGACATTACCTGTACTTTGTAAGTGTTTAAACATCTTTTATTACTGCTGGTACAAACTTGGCTTTCATATAAATTTAACTCTCTCCACATCGAAGATAATGGTGCCTTTTACTATTCTTGGTCTGTCTTTTCAGATTGTTTTGACAATGCCTTTTCGAATAATTACCAAAATTTCTTTTAACTTTGTGGGTTGATTATGGGTATCCTTGACCTTCAGGTCAAGGGGTCTCAAAGTAAAATGGAGGTATACATATATATGCAGTATCTTCAGATTGTGATGCTGTATGTTTATCAAACTTGGTGTGTCAAGGGGATTCTATTCAGAAAATCTCTTGCATGGCCTTCAGTCAAAAGACCAAGGTCACAGTGTGTAAAAGTGTGCAGCTGATGTGATATTTGTCTATGCATTGTTTAAGGTTTTAAATGATCTCTATGTTCAATCTTTTCCTTTTTTGAGTATTCACTTTGTACAAAACACGGGTTATCCACTTAAGGATAACAAAAAGTCCAATCCAAGTCGGTTGTTATTTTCTGCTTTTACCCAACAGTGTTGCAGAATGGGTAAATATACCAAGTCCCCCAGATTCACTGATCCTGAGATCATAATTATGCTTTTTACTCTCCTGTGCCACATATCCTTTTTTCCTGGCTATTCCATGAACCTCCTTTATGCTCTTTTTTTGGTTGATGACATATTTGCACAAGGAAGAATTAAAACTTTTAGAGGAACCCAGATACTAAATGGAATCAGGTCGCGCGGTTTCTGAAACCAAACATTAGCAGATTGAGAGTAAACCCTGTAGTGGTGTGGGATATACCTCGATATTCTGCTGCTGAGAGGGGAAGGTGCTCATCCCAGTTTTTCTGATTTCTATCAACATAGCAATGTACAATCTATAACAAGGTTCGTTTGCAACATTCTACCTCACCATTGCTACTGGGGTGATAAGGAGTGGTTCGAGTTTTTGTAATTTGTAATACTGTGTACACCTCCTGCATCATTTCTCCAAAGAAATTTCCAGCCTTATCTATGTGGATCTCCAAAGGTGTTATTGAACCTTGCATTTAATTCATTTACCAATTTTTTTGGCTACTGCTTTGACAGTTTGGTCACTCAAACCATAACATTCAATCCATTTCTTGACTTGATTAATAATTACTTACACAAATTTATACGCAGAGGAGGACTTGGGGAAGGATCAACAATATCCATGTGTACTCGATCCAATGATGCAACAGCCTCATACAGTTGAGTGTGCGTTTTAATAAATCTAATTGATTTCTTGAATTTTCCACAAGCTCCACAAACTTAGGAAAATCATGAACATCTTGGGTCATCCTAAATCAAAGATAGTTTTGCCTTACCCTTTGAAGAGTATGTTGTAAAGCCCTATGTCCTGCCACCAAGGCATTATATTTATCAGACAGGGATTCTTTTCTCAAAGGCTTTTGTGCCACTTAAAGTAATCTATTGGTGTTGATATTTTTGTCCGCCAATACACATGATGTGTAAACCTCAGCTACTATGAAAATTGAGTTTTTACCCTCATTTCTCTTTTCCCTACCCAAGTCCGACACTCTTTGAAGCCAGACACTGAACACTATGCACACACTGTCCGCCTGCTTGTTTGTCACTTTCTCTTAATATCTTAATTACTAGAGCAGCTGACTGTGTCCAGTTTCCTTTGCTTCATAGTGACAATAAATGCATAACTTTACTCTCTGTCAGCCAATTTTTATGATCAAGGTGTCATATCAATATAGCATTTTCTGAAAATTAACATGATTACCACATTTTTGTTTAAATTTGAAAAGAAAATTTACTGGATGAAGCTTATTAGAGCCCCTTATCTATTGACTTAAGTGCTATCTCAGTGATTACGTTATAGCAATTAGGTTGAGTTGATGGGTGTTGTTTGAAGTCCAGGTGAAGTCTGACCCCTGCAGCCAAGGCTTGCAAGGAGACATGGGGTGAAAACCACCATGGGAAATGGCTTTTAGCCGGGTATCTTTAGCTGAAGTGTACACAGCATGATAATATAAAACACAATTCTATACTTTGAATTGATCCAAACACAACCACTAGTTCCTAGTAGCTGGACTTTTCCCCATCATTTCTTGTTTAGCATGTAGCATTCACTATCCAACCAAACAATTCTTCCAGATATGGATTTTTGTACTAATTGTGTCTCAGTTTCATTCAGTCCTACTTTTCCAAAAGAGAAGTACAAGACTGAAAAATATCACCAAGGGATGTGCTTTCACCAGGATCATCAGTTGAATCACTCCAGGAGATATCTCTTACAGCAGGTGTTATCTTGCCATCTGCACAAACATATTTCCACTACTCCTCTTGTTTTCATTTATTGTGTAACTGGCAGTGCCACAACATAATTTACATCTTCCTCAAACCATACCCAACTCTAGTGAACTTTCAGACTATAGGAACATACATTGCATGGAAGATCCTGCCAACTTTTACTCATGTTATAACCGTCACAAGATTTCATATCCATCCCTCTTCTGCTTAAGGGCATACAGCAAGTTAGCATTGGCTTTAATGATGAGGGGTGCTTTTCTTTTCATAACTCTCTAAATACACTCAAAAAGTCCAAAAAGTGTATATTCTTGAAATGCAAAACACATAAGGATAAATTATAGAGCACCGTGGTAGTGTTTACTAGCTGCAATGTTTACACAGCAAGTACCAAAGTGTATAGAAGTGACCATCATTCTTTGCTACAAATTTGGCTATAATACCTACACTTTAATAAATTTTAATATCAAATAAGTGGTTACTATATAATACAGTGTGAATGTAAAAACTATGTCTTCATTTTTGAACTTTTGTTGTTGTTTCACATATACATCCATTTGAAGTTCAAAAGATGACACATTAAAGGCAAGTCACCTTTGATCAACCCTGGTGAAATTGAAAAATCCAGGACAAACACCCATGGTCAATTCACAACCGAAATTTGTGACCTAAAAGTTAGTGTTGAAAATGTTTTGTGAAACAAACAAAATGTCTCGTGAACAAAAAAAAAAAAGCAGAAGATGCTAAAATTATATCAATTACAATGCACGTCATTCTCTCCTTGTTAAAAATATCTTTGTTGTGCTGGATCTAACCTAATACTAGCATACCCTATGACTCTTTTGACCCAATTTTGTCAGAAATGTTATTTATACCCTAGGGAACATTCAAAAACCGTGTTGGCACTTTGCCAACCTGTTAAATTCAAAATGGCCGCCATTTTTCGAAATGGCTACCAAACTTTAAACATAATGAAATTTTATGTTACATAATGTGTCCGAAATGTTCGATTTAATAAATCTAAGAATCAAATTTTAACCTTTTGTCATCCAGGAACACTATTCATGTCTTTTATCTTATACCTGAATATTATCAGACACCAAAATTTAAAAGATCTGAAAAATGTTATCTATGTTTTCCATGATTCTTATAAATTTTTAGCGTTAAAATAGTTGATTTAAATTTGGCCTTTATTTTGGTTGCTACTGGCATCAATGAGGGTATGTAAAGCATTGTAGTTATCACAATTCAAGATAGCCACAACTTCCTCAAAATGGCTGCCCCACCACCACTCCCCACCCCCACAAGTCATTTTGCATAAAGAACCAATATTCTCCAACTAACATTATCTAAGAGTTATATATTATACTCCATGTAACAACATTGTGTCATGATTTTCAATCTTGAAACTTAACACCAGTTGTTACCAACCAAATTTCAAGATGGCTGATCTGCTAAAAAATGCATGCATATAATCTATGCATCAAAACTTGTTGATATTTTACTATATCTCTCATTACCCTTTTAGTCTAGATCAATACTTTTTCCTCATCTGGTCCAAGATCATCAGTTCAAATCATTGTTCCCTATTATAACTTACCCGTACATCTCTGCACTAATTACTGCATTGGCATCACACACTTCCTCCTACTTTGGCCCGCTCCTACTGTCAAAAAGTGACCTTAGAGTCCAGGTCGCTTTCACAAAGATACATAATCATGTGGGATCAACATGTTCTCTTAAAAACACATGTGGTTTCCTGTAGAAGACTGTAGTTTATAGCAGATAGCCCTGTGCAATGTCCAAGTTTCATATCAAATAGCTCTCCAGTTACCAGTTTATTACAGAACAAGGATGTGGGTCACCTAACAAGAGGCCCATGGGCCTAATGCTCTGCTGACAAATAATCTGATGACCATCACCAAAATGTCATTTCCTGAAACAAATTTGATCCATGACCGCGAGAAATTAGTCAAAGTCACGCATATGATGCAACATCAAACATCCACATGAATACACATTTTTGGTTCATTTGGTGTAATTTCCCTTATTGTTTGTCAACATATTGAATCTAGTGTTTGTTTCTTAATTACTTAACAACTTTGAAACATAGACAAGCTCACTTAACATGTTATAAATTTTGACCATTGGCCTAATGCATATATAGTGTGAGTTTTGCATTTTCATCTCAATTTGTAATGTCAAAGGCATTACAATATAATCATTTCACGATACGTCTTTCCTCATGACCTCGAGATAGTTGGTCAAGGTCACCCACATTATGTAATATCAAACTTCTATATATGATACATATTTTTCATACATTTCTCAACCTGTAAATTTTAGTGTCCTTTACAATGTCCTTGAAAAATGTCTAGGTCACCCAGAATTTCAGATATATGATCAATGACCTAATGCATAATTGGGAATAAATATAGAAATTCCATCTCTATTTATAATCAAAATAATGAATTTAACATACTTTAATACCTAGGATGCTACTTCCACTGATGGTACCACCATGACTCTAAATATGGTAGAGTTTTGTCTGTATAATATTCCTGTAATGGTATATTGATAAATGTGCACAAGTTCAGATGTAATGACCATGACAAACAAAAAAATAATAATAATCATTCCAGATACATGGTCCCTCTGTGACCTTGAGAAAGTTGGTCAAGATCACCTATAGCATGCAAAATTAAGCTTCTATAGATGATACATACAATGTATTTGTGGTACATTTGGTATTGTTAGCAATCTTATTTTTTAAAGGTCAAATGTAAAATTTTAGTGTCATTTACATCCTAAGTGGCCTTCAAAAATTAAGTCAAGGTCATTCAAAATTTTACCTAATTTGACCATTGGCCCAACATATATTTGGTGTAAATTTAGAAGTTCCATCCTAATTCATTATTAAAATAATGAATTTAATGTACTTTTTACACTTGTAATGCTAGTTCCACTTCATACCACTAGTGGTGCCACTATGATTCCATACATCACAGCCTTTTGCCTGTATAATATTCTTGTGCTGGTACATTGATACATGTGCACAAGTTCAAATGTAGTGACCATAAAAAATTCATTTTTTGTAATGTATTCCTCCTGTGACCTTAAGGTTAAGGTCATCAGCTGACTGTGTGGACAAATTTAACTTCTTGGGTCTAAGTTTAGACAAATATATGAGCTGGGATAACCATATACAAAAGATATGTGTCAAAGCATTGCAGAGAACAGGTACTTTAAATAAACTTTAAAATATCCTCCCGATGGAAGTCCTTTTAGTCCTATATAATATGTTAATTTTATCACATTTTAACTACTGCCTTCTTGCATGGGGACATAAATCTGAGAGACATTTCACTATTCAAAAATGGTCAATTTGTATAATAAGCAATAAAAACTTCAATGCCCACAGAGAACCTATATTTAAACAATTGAAGTTACTGAAACTGCAGGATACTTATAAACTGCAGCTTCTAAAATTTTATAACAGGCTGAAAAATGACAAATTGCCCATATTTTTAAGCTCCATCATAAAGGACTATAACAAAAGAAACAGAATTTTTTTAAAATTTGCACTTCTTATACGTACGCATGATAAGTGCAAATTTATACTATATAGTGCAAAGACTACCCTTGCTCATGCTTGTATATACAAGATTGCATTATGCATCAACTGGGCCATATTTTGAATGAAATACCAGCAATAATAAAGGACAAAGTAAACACACATAGCATCCAAGGTTTTACAGTCTATGTGAAAATATATTTCATAGTCAATTACGAAACAGCATGTTGTATACAGAATTGTTATGTTTGCAATACTGGTAATTGATCTCTTCGTTATTATCATTTTATATCCTTTTGAAGTGTCCTGGTTCGAATATATTATAATTTAAACACATTTTAACTGTTATTGATGAATTCTTTAAATGTTACCTGTTACTGATTCAACACTGTGATACCTTTAGGGTGGCTTGCATTATAGCTGTCAGATATGACCTCAGTGCAAGTCTCCCAGGTCAATATGTACTTTTTTACATTACAACAAATGATATCTTAGTGTGAATTTGTATGTATTGATCAAATAAAATGATTCCATATTATGCTACATGTACATAAAATGTGTACAAATCCGTGGTCACCCTCTTCACAGGGCCACCTAGATGAGAGGCCACCCTCTCTTGGGGGGGGGCAGTTCTCAATGTAGCCAGGGTAGTCTTTGCACTATATATCCTCCCTCATGAGAAGCCACCTTTTTGACTGATTCACATTTTCACCAAGTTTCGAAATAATTCACAACAAACTTTTCACAAAACAGCAAAGTTGTCCTATTTAGGTCCAAATATTACATAATACAACAAATGCCAGCACCATTATCAAGCTGGACCTAGATTTTCAAAATAAAGTCATTTATCTCATTCGGTTTACATTCTTTGGATCCAATGATTTCATACTTTTAAGACAAATGTGAGCCTAAATTGACTAAGTTTCAATTCGAAAATAAAATTCCAACTTTTTAGCTGCGAGTTATGAAAATAAATGCCAAAATAAGGTGCTTTATACCACAAGGACCTTTAAGGGACCTGTAATTGGACAAAAATTGGAAATTTTGCAGCCATTTTGAAAAAGTGGCGGCCATTTTGAATCTAACAGGTTGGCAAAGTGCCAACATGTTTTTTTCTGTTATTTCAGATGTATTTAACATTTCTGAGTAGGTTTTATAAAATCTCCATATGCCCCCAGACTAAATGCTGTATTTAATTCCATGCCTCCTTTACTGACAACATGCTCATGGAAAGTGGCACTTTGTTTGAAAAACTGACAATTTCTGGATTTGAGTTTCTACCCATGGTAATGAAGACATCTCTTAACTTCTCTAAATTTTCAGGGAAAGTAGAAAATGCTAAAATTATGTCATCTATATAGACTAGGGGAGTCATCTATTGTTATCCTTGCAGTATCAGCACCATCAAATGTTCAAACATGGTTGGAGGATTACATAGTCCAAAAAGAAGTTAGTCAGGAAGCCAAGGCTGATTTTTTGGAGGAACTTTGACCGGACAGATTTATTTTTTTTCACACTTGATTCTGCAACTTAAGATGTCATACAAACATAAACTGATGGGTAAATTGGCTTCACCCTTAAGAATTTTAAAAAATTCAAGATGGCGGCCAATATGGCTGCCAAACGTATATTTTAGCAAAGCAACACTTTTTTCAGTAAGCCTGTTTACCATTTTGGTGACATTTGGGTCGTTTTATGGCTTTGTGATGATGCCTGTCTCAAATGAAATACTTGTGAGAATTTCAAAGGTCAAGGTCAAGGTCATATGCTAAGGTCAAAGGTATTTCTAACTCAGAAAATGATGTTAGCCTGTAAGATGGCAAATAACAACACACCATTCATGAATAAAAGTACAAGATGTTCGTTTATATTTTGTGCTGTGTGCGACAAGAACATTTTGCACACAATGATGGATGAAAAGTTGGTAATAAATTATCAAGGTCCATTCAGAGATCAAAACTACTGGTAGGTTCAAATCAGGAAGCCGCGGCTGATTTTTTGGAGGAGCCTTGACTTGACAGATTTGTCTTTTTCACACTTGATTTTGTAACTTAAGATGTCATCCAAACATTAAATGGCAGGTAAATTGGCTTTACCCTTGAGTATTTTCAAAAATTCAAGATGGCGGCCAATATGGCTGCCGGACATAGCTGCTCACAAGGATTCACTATTTTTGGTAACCTTTTGACCAAATTTGGTAACATTTACCTCATAATACAAGTTTAGGACGATGCCTAACTCAACATGGACATTTTTAGGTCCTCAAAGGTCAAGGTCAAGTTCATACTGCAAGGTCAAGGGTATTTCTTTCCAAGGAATATGGGGTCTTACCATGATTTTTCTTGTGTAGACTTATTTTCATTTACTTCCATTTCAGCTGTAGATTCAAGAAGCATTAGAAGTAGCCTGCGAGTGTAGCAGTAGCCTGTAGAACTAGCAGTAGTTTACTAATGGCACAAGAGCGTATCTTCAAATCTGTGCTTGGCAAATGTCCAGCCAAGCAGAAGCTTTCTCAAAGTAAACCTGATGGTGCTAGGTTGGGCAATATTATGCAAGCCAGTGTCCATTATGGCGACAATTTGCATGAATACTTACAGGAACAACTGGACTTGCATGAGCATCTGCAGGCGTTTTATAACAAGAACTCTATTTCAACATATCTGACATATGCACTATCTGGTTCCAAATCACTGCCAGTAGACCAACCCCCTATTAAGCGTATGAGGCGATCTGGTGTTCCTACACTCAATTTCAGAGAGCATTGTATTTATCATGGTGAATGCTGTATGATAGAAAAAGAGAGGAAAAATCCCAATAAGTGGGTGCCAGACTTCCTGGTAAAAGCAGTACCCCCAATGAACTAGATGACAGTGGTCACCCATTGAGGGTGAAGGACAAAATCCTACAAGAGTGCCAAGCCAGATGTGACCAGTGGGCAGAGTCAGTGAGGCTGCATGTCATTGGTGCCCGTAGTGACTTGCATGGATCTAATGTAAGGTACCACAAGCACTGCAGAAGCAGAATTTTCAGTCACCAGTGTGCCCCAGGTGAGGGTAAGTAAACACAAGATGACATTAGTGAGGCCCCCCACCAATCAGGTTTAAGACAGCTTATTGAAGAAATGCAAGCTGATCGCACCCAAATATAGAATTCTGTTCAACTGCAAGAGCGCTTCACAGAAATAGCAGGCAGTTCAATCAAGTGAGCTGATTTGTTGAGAATGTTAACTCAAAACATCAATGACCTTGTCATCCTTTCTGCTCAATGGTCTCCCAAAGTCTTAATGTTTTGCGACATTGCTGTAGCAACCCTGAAAGTAACAGTTGATGAAAAAGAAGAGGATGACATTGACGTTGCCTACTGCAGAAGTCTCGAGTGTGTCAGAAACAGACTCAGAGGCAATTGACTTTGATATTGTTTGCTGGTAGAAGGCCTTGTCATATTCAGTGTTCGGAACCTCTGCCCTGATGTTTTTTGACAACTGTATCAAGGGCAACATCAATGTCATCCTCTTCTTTTTCTTCAACTGGTATTGCAGAAATGCAAAACGACCCAAATGTCACCAAAATGGTAAACAGGCTTACTGAAAAAAGTGTTGCTTTGCTAAAATATACGTTTGGCCGCCATATTGGACGCCATCTTACATTTTTTAAAATGCTGAAGGGTAAATTTAATTTACCCATCAGTTTTTGCTTATGTGCTATATTAGTTCACAGAATCAAGTGAGAAAATAAATCAGCCAAGTCAAGGTATACTGAGCTGGCTGCCTGACTAAGTTTATGAGATTGAAATAAACCATACTTGGTTATTAATGCTGTCTTCTCCTTATCCTTTTCATCTACCATCAGCTGAGAATACCCAGAATTCACATCGAGAACCAAGAGTAGAGGATTATTATTAAGAGTGCCTTGACACTCTTAATAATAATTCTCTCTGCTTCTATTTTGGGTAATGGGTTAATGTCCTTCATAGTGATATCATTTAATCAACGGTAAACTATGCATCATAAAACCCCTTTATCTGTATTCCTTACCAGAACTACCGGGGAAGCCAACTTACTACATGATGGTTCTATGATTCCATATTCCAACAACTTATCCAAGTGAACCTTCCCTCCCCCTGAAACCCTAAAGGCAAACAGCAGACTGACTGCTTGATAGGTTGGGCATCCCTAGTGTTTACTTTGCACTGAATTCCTTCAAAACATCAAAGGTCCCAATTATTTTGAGAAAATGCATCTTGATATTCAAATAAAAGTGATGCTCACTGTCCTTGTTCTTCTTTGCTTAAAATGTCACTTGCATTTTTCAAGACCCCATTCAAATGTTTAAAATTCCCTATATATTTTTGAGTCTGAGGTGCATTTCAACTTTTATTTAATTTACAGAAAAATCACAGGAGTGATCTTCTTTACATAGTGGACGATCATAACTATATGATGTTACGAGGTGGCTTTACCTAGCACGTCTTGTGCCCTCAATAACAGAAGAAAAAAAATAGAAACGCTACACTTTTACTGCCATGAAGGAAACACAAAGACAAAGCTTTTTGTTCAAATAGATTGACTCACATTTTACACAAAAAGCACAGCACGGCAGAAACTGGCAGTTCGTCTATAATGTCCGTACACTTGCTTGATAGAGTTTACACAAAGTGGTTGGCCTGGTCCAGTGTCCTGGCTTGTCCAATCTACCTCCGGGCTGCAAACTCAGAATCAAAGGGCAGTATCAGAAAAATAACATAAAACCTAGAACACTATCTTGTAATTTTGTAAAAACCCGTTTTAAATTGTCAGACGCAAACTCTGGTTTAGTTTCTTCCAATTTTCTGGTCTTATCAGTCACCAAAAATAAGATGTATTAATTTACAAGATTTACAGTGCAATCTCAAGACAAACTATCGACAAATATCACACAAAACGCCACATTGGAGAGCTAACAAAGCTCTGAAAAATATATTCACACTGGTTTCCTCATCAAAACTGGCTATTTCAAAGCATTAACAGAAAAATAAAATAAAACCTAGAACATTATCTTGTAGTTTTGTAAAAACCCGTTTTAAATTGTCAGACCCAAGCTCTGGTTTAGTTTCTTCCAATTTTCTGGTCTTATCAATCACCAAAAATAAGACGGTATTAATTTACAGGATTTGCTGTGCAGTCTCAAGACAAACACTTGACAAATATCACACAAAATGCCACATTGGAGAGCTAACAAAGCTCTGAAAAATATATTTACACTGGTTCCACGTTAAAACTGGCTATTTCAAAGCCTACATCATTTAATTAGTGAACCACACAAGATTCACAAATACAATATTGGAGCAGACAAGTGCTCAAATATGGCTTAACCACAAGCCTACATTATTTTAAATGGTGGATTACACAAGATCCACAAAAATACAACAAATATTGCAGCATACAAAAGCTCTCAACTAACCAATACTCACACTGAACGCCTGGCCGCAGCAGGAACACTACCAATATTTTAACATGCAACCCGTTCGCTATATGCACAGGTCAGACATTTCATATGTTTGACGGCAAACAGCAGTACACAGCCCTTTTTATTTGGGAGAGAAAGCCTAATCCTGTCCCCACTGTGATCGCCTTTCACTCACTGAACCCATCAGTAGATCTTTCTCGACCAATCAAAACCAAGCAAGATCGGCGATCACTCAACACTTCCTGGCATGCTAACACTTGGCATTTTAACTTTGTCAAGTTCAAAATGTGCTTGCACTGCAGCTGAATTCCGCAGCCACAATATACATTTTATACTGAAATTAGTCAATATGTGAAGTTTGATGGATATAAGACAGTTATCCCATAGTGCTATTACCAACTGAAGAACTTCATAGAGTTAAGATACCGTACTCTGGAAGTCTTACTTTCATTTTACATTTAGTACTGCCCAGTGTACATAAATGTACACTTAACACTGATGGCTACAAAATTCATCAGTATTGCAGCTTTTCTGGTGACGATAGCCTGGGGTAAAAATTCTGTGTAAATGGGTACACATATTTGTACCAGGAAAGTACTATTCGGAAGAATTTGAACAAATTAGAGGTGCCAATATATGTAAAATCTCATTATGGACATATTGTCAGCTCCCTGTCAACAGAATTTGGGATAGGTCTTGGGGAGCTCAGGGGGATGGTGGTGGGGGATCGCTGTATGGCCCCACCTTCATGGGGAGATAGATGGAGGATGTATATGGAGAGTTGAGTGCTCCCCCATCATTGGTCTGCTGGGGTCTCCAGGCTGCAAATCCCAATGCATAAAAAATAGGTTATTTGACGTGCTCCGATCCTGCCACCTGTGAAGCTCATGTACTGGACCCTGACCATTACTTCCTTTTTAACATTTTCTTTTCTTGGGCAAAGTTTTGTCCTTCTGGTTCTGTTGGGGCTTCAGGTAAAGCCCACAGAATCCAGTCTTCATTTTTTGAACATGCGAGTTGCATGTTCATCTTACAGTTTAATATACAAAACTTCCATATGGGGTAGTACACAGGGGATATATGTAAATGATGTTTGCTTCACTTTTATAGAATATGGCTAAGAATTTAGGAATCATGTCCTTTAATGTTCGGGGTATTCAAGATTTCCAGAAAAGAAGAGAGATGTTCAGATGGTTTCGGAACAAAAGGTATTCCATCTTTATGCTTCAAGAAGCACACTGTACAGAAAAAATAGAGAAACAATGGTATGCAGAGTGGGGATTTAATATTTATTTCTGTCATGGCCAGTCAGATGCTCGAGGTGTGTGTATTCTTTTCAAAAATGATTTTGATTATCAAATCCATAATATAATAAAAGACAGCTCCGGCAGATATTTGATATTAGACATCACTATTCATCAGCAAAGATTAACATTAGCGAATATATATGGCTACAATGAAGATAAACCTACATTTTATGAAAAATTTATAGAACAGGTAGAATCCCTCCCGAATGACCATCGAATCATTGGAGGGGACTTCAATTTTGTCTTGGATATCATGAAAGATAAATGTGGAGGAAACAGTAGTACACACCTAAAAAATCAACAGGTTATTTCAAACTGGATGGAAGATACTGATCTTTTGGACATCTGGAGACAAAAAAATCCTGATATGTATAAATATACCTGGAAACGAAAGAATCCATCTTTAATTCAGTGTCGTTTAGACTTTTTTTTAGTATCTTTTGGCATTGTGGGTTGTATTGAAGAGGCCGATATAATCTCAGGATTCAAATCCGACCATTCAGCCATAACCCTCAAAATAGGAATAACACACAGCCTAGAGGACTAGGATTTTGGAAACTTAATTGTTCTTTTTTGCAAGACAACGAATATGTAAACATGGTTAATAATATTTTCGAAAATGCTGGACAAATCGTTGAAACTGAGGACCCAATACTAATATGGGAAATGTTAAAACTCAAAATTCGCTCGGAAACTATGAGATATGCAGCCAAAAAGAAAAAAAGCAGGCAAAATAAAATTGACAGTTTAGAAAAACAAATAAAACAGTATGATATAGATACTATTGGACCATTGAGCATTAATGAGGAAGCTAAATTAAAAGAGATTAAACTGGAACTAGAAAAAGAATTAGAATACGATACAAATGGTGCAATACTCAGAAGTAAAATACGTTGGTATGAAGAAGGTGAAAAACCTTCCAAATATTTTTTTAATCTTGAAAAGAGAAATTATAACAACAAAGTAATTAATAAATTGAATATACAAGGTAAAATTATTAATAACCCCAAGGAAATACTGCAAGAAGAAAAAGAATTTTATCACAAATTGTATACTACTAAAGTACAAGAAACAGATATAAATATCCAAGCTATAGAAGATTTTGTTAATAATGCAGATATTCCAAAAGTTTCTGAGTCAGATATGTTACATTGTGAGAGTGAATTAACAGAATCTGAACTGCTGAATGCTCTTAAGAATACATCAAATAATAAGTCTCCAGGCTCTGACGGTTACCCAGCAGAATTCTATAAAGTTTTTTGGGACAAATGCAAAAGCTATCTATTAAATTCATTGAATACAGCTTATGGAAGAGGATTATTATCTACAACCCAGAGACATGGAATAATAACACTGTTACCAAAAAAAGACAAAGATCCTATGGAACTAAAAAATTGGAGGCCTATTACTCTTTTAAATCAAGATTATAAACTTGCTGCAAAATGCATTGCTTTTCGTCTGAAGAAAGTCCTTTCAAAAATAATCAACGAAGACCAAACAGGCTTTTTAGAAAATAGATACATAGGGGAGAATATAAATAAAATACTAAATTTGATGGACCTTGTTGATGAAAAAGATATCCCTGTCCTCCTGGTGCTGATTGACTTTGAAAAAGCTTTCGACTGTTTAGAGTGGAAATTTACCAAAAAATGTTTAGAGTATTTTAAATTTGGCCCCTCAATCCAACAGTGGATAGAGGTCCTTTATACAGACATAAATAGCTGCGTGATTAATAACGGTTGGACTTCGGATCAATTTAACCCTACAAGAGGCGTTCGCCAAGGGTGTCCTCTCTCTCCATATTTGTTCATTTTATGCGCTGAAATTCTTGCAATTGCTATTAGAGAAGATAGAAATATATTAGGAATTGATGTGGAGGAAAAAGAATACAAGATTTCGCAGTATGCTGATGACACTTCCTTCACCTTACTGGCCAATGAACAGAATTTGATTAAAGTTTTTGAGATTATGAAACAATATGAAAAATTGTCGGGCCTAAAAGTTAATTTAAATAAAACAGTAGTGTTACCTATTGGAGCCATTAAAAATTCAAATATCACCTTTGCCAAAAATTTGAATTTACAGTGGACAGACAAATCTGCACTTCTTCTGGGTGTTGAAATTACACCTCAGAGAGACAAATTAGAAAATTTAAACTACCTCCCGAAACTTCAGAAAATGGAAAAAATATTCAACTCATGGGACAAAAGAAGTCTATCAGTAATAGGTAAAACGTTAATTATAAAATCCTTAGCATTGTCCCAGCTATTATATTTAGTATCAGTTATTCCAAACCCTACAAAACCACTTATGAAAAAAATTGAAACACTAATGTTTAAATACCTTTGGAATAAAAAACCTGATAAGATTAAACGAAACTATTTAATGGCTCCTACTGACAAAGGAGGTTTAGGAATTCCGCATGTTAAATCCCAGTTTTTATCTATGAAATGTGCTTGGATCAAAAGACTCGCTTCTGATTCAACATCATCTTGGAAATACTCAGTTCTTCGACAGTTTCCTATACAGGATGATTACATATGGGAATGTAATTTTCATGAAAATGATGTAACTAAAATATTTCACAAAGTAAAAAGTAAATTCTGGTTAGAAGTAATTTGCAGCTGGAGTAAATACAACTACAAGAATCCAGAAACAAAATATGAAATAGAAAATGAAACCTTATGGTTTAACTCTAATATAAGAATTGCAGGAGAAATAGTGTTTTATAGAAAGTTGTATGATAAAGGTGTTAAATATGTGCATGACCTGTTATCTGATAATGGATCTTTTTTATCATATACCACATTTGTTCATAAATTCCAAGTACCAGTAAATTTCTTAGTGTACAGAGGTTTAATTTCTGCTATTGCACCAAGGTGGAAAGATGCCTTAGATAACAGAACATATGTAGAAGAAAATGAGGTGTGGGATATAGAAAAAAAATTACAAAATTATTAGAGATTGGTAAAGTACCACATTTTGTGTACCCTTATTTTTTAGAGAACAGTATTGGAAGCCAGCTACCTCTGATACAAAAATGGAATAGCGATCTGAATTGTGACATTAATGAAACAGAGTGGTACACATATTTTAAAATCATGTATTCTGCTACCATATCTTCAGAAATAAGGAGTTTTCAGTTTAAATTTCTACACAGAATTGTATTTTCAAATGAGAAACTATTCAACTGGAAAATTACAGAAACAAACTTGTGTAGTTTCTGTAAGACAGAAATTGAAAGTATTAAACATCTGTTCTGGGAATGTGAACATGTTTCCCAGTTTTGGGAGCAGGTTTTCACATGTTTGACAGTAAATGGTATTAGAATTAATGAATTCACTATTAAACAGGTCCTAATAGGTGATAAAAGTTTAAAACCAATCTACAATTTGATTTTTATTCTAGGCAAAAAATTTATATATGGTTGCAAACATGGGAATAGAATGCCCAATGTTATTGGTTTTAGAGCTCTGGTCAAGAAAGTAAAATTCATTGAGTATGGTATTGCCAGCAACAGAAGGAAGGTCAGTAAACATGAAAAGAAATGGTCTGGACTCACTATAGACTAGACATCTAGTCATCTATGAACATACATCCTCGAACAATCATTATGTTATACATATGCTAAAAAAAAATTCTTATTATAAATGCCCAAAGTACTTGTATCTGTAGTATGTGATGAAAAACTCGACAACTCCTGATGTACATTATGAAATTGAGACTCTGTATTTTGTATCTACCTCACATATGGAAATAAAAAATATCAAAAAAAAAAAAAATAATATACATTTTATACAACAAATTAACCCTTATGTTTTTAAACTTATCACCACATAAAATACCTCCCCTCAGAAAAATAATGAAAGCTCATATTGATGAACTTTCAACAAGTTTAATGACTAATCAATGATGATTTTCCTGTCATTGACCTACAGCGCCAAAACACAGTTCAACACTTTGATGCAACCACCCACTGGGCTAACCTGTCATTCTAAAGAGGTGCATACGAGTAACTGTGCGTGCAAAGTAAAAAAAATAAGCCTCATAAGAGGAGCTTCCACCTTTTCATCTTCAGGGCGACTCTGAAGCAAGAAAAGCACAGTTAAGGAAGCCATGTTAGTGTAAAGAATAGAGAGAAACTAACCTATCACTCTTTTACCTATGACACCTATTTAGTTTTGGGTGGTACTCTCAAAATTTATGAATCATCACAATGTCTGCTGAGATAATCAGATATGTTATTTCCTCTTCCTTTGATGTGACTTATTTCCAGGTTTTATTCCTGTAAAAATAAGCTCCACCTAGTGAGTCTTTGATTCTTGTTTTTGAATCTGTGCAAGTATTTAATTGGGTTATGGTCTGAAAATACCTGCACAGGGAAGCAACCTGCAGACATGTAAATCTCAAAATGCTGTACAGACAAAATCAAAGCCAGTGCTTCTTTCCATACAGTTGAGTAGTTTCTTTGATGCTTGTTCAGCTTCTTTGAAAAATATGTTATGGGGTGATCAACCTGATCTTGACCCAACTGCGAGATCCACGAACCGACCCCAACATCACAAGCATCTACAAATAATCTGAACTGTTTACTGTAATCTGGTACAGCTAGCACTGGAGCCCGCATCAATAATTGCTTCAAAGCATCAAATGACTCCTGACATTCTTCGGTCCATTTGAACTGTACACCCTTACACAACACATCCGTCAAAGGAGCAGACACTTCTGCAAAGTTTTGGCAAAACTTCCTGTAGTAACCTATAACTCCCAAAAACTGCATAATATGCTTCTTGCGTGCAGGTACTGAAAACTGTTCAATGGCCTTGACCTTTGCATCCTTGGGAACTATCTGTCCTTCACCAACAGTATAACCCAAATATGTCACTCTTGCATGACCAATGTCACATTTGACCAAATTGACTGTAAACTTAGCTTCTCTCAATCAATGCAAGAATACCCTTGTTCTGGTCATATGATCGTCCCAATTGTCAGACACCAGCCCAACATCATCAATAAAAACAGCACAATACTCCAGTCCATCTATTACTTTGTTCATAAGCCTCATAAAGTCTGACGGTGTGTTTTTGAGGCCAAAGGCCATGACCTTGCACTGATACAGGTTATCAGGAGTGACAAAAGCTGTTTTATTGTTTATCTTTTTCAGTCAAAGGAACTTGCCAGTACCCTTTGAGGAGGTCCCACTTAGATATGAACTTGGCATTTCCAATTCTATCAATACAGTCCTCAACTCTGGGTACAGGATAAGAATCTGTGACTGTGAGTGCATTTAACTTCCTGAAGTCAATACACATTCCATATGTAGAATCAGGTTTTGGTACAAGAATGACAGGACTACTCCATGGCGAGTCACTGACATCAATAAGATCATTGTCCAACATGTATTGGACTTCCTCTTTTAAAGCTGCTGCTTTAATAGGATTCAACCTGTATGGATGCTGTTTTACTGGAACAGCCCCATCTTGCAAAACAATCTCCTGTTCTGAAACATCAGCCCTACCTGGCACATCCGAGAACAAATCTGAATATTCAGCTATTAAAGCTTTCATATCCTGTCTCTGGGTTTCTGTTAAATGACTCAACTTCTCATCTAACTTCTTCAAAACTTCAGAATTTTTCATAGGTTGAGGTGATGTTTGTTCTATATACTCTGAAACAGAATCTACATCCTTTTTGTCTACAATCGGTGAACCATCTACCTGTACACGAAACACTGTAGCTTCCCTGTCAAAGTATGGTTTGATCATATTTACATGACAAACCCGTTTGCTTCTCCTTCTGTCTGGTGTATTTATTACATAGTCCACAGAATTTAACCTACAGTGTATAGTGTAAGGTCCTGTAAACTTTGCTTGTAATGGATTACCAGGGGTGGGTAGCAAAACTTGTCACCAAGGGAAAATGACCTCTCCCTAGAGTTTTTGTCATACCATGACTTCATGTTCTGTTGTGCATGTGACAGGTTTTCTTTGGCCACCTTGCACACCTCCTGGAATCTGTTCTTAAATTCTGACATATACTTGAACATATTTAAATTATTTTCATCATCAGGAGCTACACAGCATTCTTTGAATAATTTCAAAGGACCCCTTACCTCGTGGCCATATACCAACTCAAATGGGCTAAATCGCAACGATTCGTTTGGCACTTCCCTGACTGCAAACAACAAGAAATGCAAACCTTTGTCCCAATCTTGAGCATTCTCTATACAAGTTTTCATCATCCTTTTCATCATCCGTTTGATGATACCTCTCAAGTGCCCCCTGGGTCTGTGGATGGTAAGCTAACGAGGTTTTATGTTGAATACCCAACTCTTTCAACACATCATGAAATAATCCAGATGTAAAGTTTGAACCTAAGTCTGACCTTATGACCTTTGGTAGCCCTACTCTGGTGAAAAACTGGGTCAAAGCTGTCCCAATTGACTTTGTGTTTATTTTCCTGAGAGGAATTGCCTCTGGATACCTTGTCACGGTGTCCATGATGGTCAACAAATAACTATTTCCTGATTTTGTTTTAGGCAATGGTCCAACACAGTCAATAATTACAGTATCAAATGGATTTCCAACTGTTGGTATGGGAATCAATGATGCGACCTTGACCTTTTGTTTTGGTTTCCCTACCACCTGACACGTGTGACACGTCTTATAGTACTGCACCCCATCACTATGAATACCTGGTCAGAAAAAATACTTGTATATCCTATCCAATGTTTTCCTAACACCTAAATGTCCAGCCATAGGTATATCATGTGCCAAATGCATTACTTCCTGTCTATATTCCTGAGGCAGCACTATTTGGTGAACTGCATTCCAAGTCTCATTGGCAGGAACTTCACTATTCCCCCATTTTCTCATCAAAACGTCACTGTTTACATAATAGCACACTGGAACTTTCTTTGCCTCTTCCTGGGTCAAAGCATTATTCCAAGCAGCTTCAAGTGTAGCATCAGTTCTCTGATTGGGTACCAAGTCTTTCCTATTTAACCTAGTACCAGACTGACCACCACTGTCTTCATCACTAAATAAATCGGCTACAAATGTGTCTTCCAACACTGTATCAACCATATTGGACTCAATCCTATCATTAAGATTTTTGTCACTGTCAAGTTTCAAAATTTTCTCCACTTTATTCTTTTGTGATCTGGTTGTCACACAACCAGGAAAAATACCTGGATGCTCAACTTGCAACATTTCCGTACTTTCATCCAAACCTGGCTGTAACCTAAACTAGGTGTGACCTTCACCTTGGGACCTGCTATGTCATTCCCCAGGATCATATCTATTACTTCCATTGGTATATGGGGTACCTTTCCCACTGTCACTAAACCTGTCAGATATTCAGATTCCAACCATATACTATGTATTGGTACAAGCATGTCAGAACAATCAACTCCCTGAACATTAATAAAGGCCACCGGTTCTCCCCACTGGAACCTGGAGCTATCCACAACTAAACTTTGAGCACTCCCTGTGTCTCTAAATATCATAACGGGACTTTTCTCCTGACCTTCACCTTTTGACACAAAGCCTTCAGACTTAAACTCTCCATACATGTCTTTTACTGGCTCCTCTATGTGTGCTATTTCAGTAATGGGTGCTCCATCCATCTGACTGCCTTGTATTAAACCTACTGGCTTTTTGGCTCCTTGAGGTTTCAGTTCAGGGTGCAGTTTATAACACCTCTCTGTATCATGTGACCCTTCACAATAGGTACACTTAACCTTAGGCCTAAGCTCTGGGTACAAAAGCCAACACTTGTCAGTATGCGACTTCCTAGAATGACCACATCTAACTCTCCTGTTGGCACATTCCTGGCCACCAGCTTTGTGAATATTTTGTTCATTTTCAGTACTTGGGTTCCTAGGCGTACCTTGTCCTTGACCTTGACCTGGGCCTTGGTTTGACCCAAACACACCTTGACCACTACCAGTTTTATACTGCTTGTGCGTCAAAGAATACTCATCAGCCGCTACTGCTGCATCCATAAGCTTGTCATATTTATGCTCTTCAAGATACGTTTTAATATCCTGAGCTACAGTCTGTTTGAAGTCTTCAAGCAACAACAGCTCACGTAGCTAATCATAATCACCTTGCACATCAAGAGACGTAAGCCACCTATCAAGCAATGTAGTTTTCTCCCTTGCAAGTTCTACATGAGTAACATGTTGACTTTTCTGTTGTCATCTGAACTTCAGCCTGTATGCTTCAGGGACAAACTCATACGCTTTCAAAATCTCCCGTTTTACAACTTCATAATCTTGAGCCTGTTCTGATGACAAAGCTGCATATGTGCTTAATGCTATACCCCTCAACTTACTCCACAGAAGAGTAGACCAATGCTCTTTGGGCCATTTCAAATTTCCAGCAGCTCTTTCAAACGCCAAAAAATATTTATCCACATCCCTCTCCAGGAAATCTGGTACTAATTTGACATGTGCAGTTATATTAAAATGGTCAGAATCTGTCCTGTGTGACCTACTGCCCGCAAGTAATTCAAGTTCACGCATGCTATATTCATGATTCATTTTCTTTTTCTGAGATTTTAAAGCTAACTCCCTTTCCTTTTCTTTTTCAGCTGGGAAAATTCTAAATCATACAGGCACTCATTTACTTTCTGTACTAATGCAGGTTTCAACAGCGTAGATACCGGAATGACGTCTTCCAGCTCTAAATGTTCCACTAATTGTTGTATATCTGCCCGCTTTAATTTAGAAAGGGACGTTCTTGTCAGAGGCAGTTCTGAAAAGTCAGCTGGATTGAAAAGAGACATCCTGAATTTGTTAATGTAGTATTCAGACAGAGCATGCACTAAACTGAATCACTTGTACTTGGTGCTGGCCCTGTCCGACCTAGTTTTTGTTGCATAATAATACACTCTTTTGAACTGGTTTTGTTTGGCACTTCATCACTGGGGAGGGTAAAAGTGTGTGCTAAATGAAAGACACTGTCTCAAGTCCTTTGTTCACGGCATACTCAATTCATGTTCACGGACGAGCCCCCAATTTCATGTTACGAGGTGGCTTTACCTAGCACGTCTTGTGCCAACCTGGCCCTCAATAACAGAAAAAAAAATAGAAACGCTACGCTTTTACTGCCGTGAAAAGAACACAAAGACACAGCTTTTTGTTCAAATATATTGACTCACATTTTGCACAAAAAGCACAGCACGGCAGAAACTGGCAGTTCGTCTACAATGTCCGTACACTTGTTTGATAGGCTTTACACAAAGTGGTTGGCCTGGTCCGGTGTCCTGGCTTGTCCAATCGACCTCCGGGCTGCAAACTCAGAATCAAAGGGCAGTATCAGAAAAATAACATAAAACCTAGAACACTATCTTGTAATTTTGTAAAAACCCGTTTTAAATTGTAAGACCCAAACTCTGGTTTAGTTTCTTCCAATTTTCTGGTCTTATCAATCACCAAAAATAAGACGTATTAATTTACAGGATTTGCTGTGCAATCTCAAGACAAACACTTGACAAATATCACACAAAATGCCACATTGGAGAGCTAACAAAACTCTGAAAAATATATTTACACTGGTTTCCTCGTCAAAACTGGCTATTTCAAAGCCTACATTATTTAATTAGTGAACCACACAAGATTCACAAATACAATATTGGAGCAGACAAGTGCTCAAAATTGGCTTAACCACAAGCCTACATTATTTTAAATGGTGGATTACACAAGATCACAAAAATACAACATATATTGGCGTATACACAAGCTCTCAACTAACCAATACTCACATTGAACGCCTGGCCACAGCAGGAACACTACCAATATTTTAACGTGCACCCCGTTCGCTATATGCACAGGTCAGACATTTCATATGTTTGACGGCAAACAGCAGTACACAGCCCTTTTTATTTGGGAGAGAAAGCCTAATCCTGTCCCCACTGTGATCGCCTTTCACTCACTGAACTCATCAGTAGATCTTTCTCAACCAATCAAAACCAAGCAAGATCGGCAATCACTCAACACTTCCTGGCACGCTGACACTTGGCATTTTAACTGTGTCAAGTTCAAAATGTGCTTGCACTGCAGCTGAATTCCGCAGCCACAATATACATTTTATACAACAAATTAACCCTTATGTTTTTAAACTTATCACCACATAACAATGAAGTTTCATTCTCATGGGATATATAAGAACCATAATTACCACAAGATAAAACTTATTTCTGACTGTTTATAGAATGCCTTGTCTAGCAAAACATTTTTATCAGCATCTTCCAATATCATTATTTCACTTCCATCCACCTGCATTAACTGAGCAGTACAGGTTCCCTTTCTCAAAGTAACCTCTTGAGATGCTAAATTTACTAGTCCTATGGGAATTGTAGATCTCAGACAGTGATAACTGGTCATAATGACACCAGCTGTGTCCTAAAAAAGTGTCAGATAACTGAATATGTCAGATAAATATATCAAATAACAAAGAAAATCAACATTTTATGAAAAAATGTGTAATATTTAATATGATTGATATCTTAGTGCTGTTATAATGAGGTTTCAGTTCATATACTAACACAGTACCAGCCACCAAACTTGGATGAAATTCAACAGGTTCTGAAAGAGCAGAAGCATCAGGCTCAGTATTGTCCACCCCTGCCATGAAGATACTTTCAGATTCAGATGGCAAAGTTAGATTGTCTGATGAGGTCACTCTGCTTGCCTTTTTGCTTTTTTTTTATTTCTGATTCTGGTTATACACAATAATGCATCAACATACACAGTTCCTTGAGCATGTATCACTACATTTTCAGCTTGGAGAATTTCAAATCCTAAGATGACTTCATTGTAGTAATATATATACTGTCCAATCAAATGTCTTGCCTCTGAATAATAATGTTACTTTCAAACCTTTTTACCACTCAAAACACCTTTTTACCTCACCGCTGTAAGATTTACATAAACTCTTTGAAACTTGATTAAACACAAGGGATGTAAAATTTTCTGAAATAACGGTAACTTCAGCTTGTATATCTATAAGCCCATGAGCTAAAACACCCTTTACTTCTATTACTGCCCACAGTGTGAGACTATCGGAATTTGGCTGTTTCCTGTACTTCTCCATCAATTTCACACAATGATTTACTGTTTAGAAGAATGGGCCCCTTTGTCTAATAGGTAGGTCCAGTCAACGTTTGTTGTTTCCCAAACGAACACTGCATACTGGACTCGGAGAGCATTGCTTCAGAGTTGGACAGTTAGATTGGTAATGTCCTGCCTGTCTACTATCAAAACAACCCATATCACCTGAAACAGCTCATACTACAGACATGGGACTTAGGCAACTCATCCAATTTTACTCTAGGTTCCTCTTTTCCTGAGTTTACCTGTCTTTCCAACTTTTCTTTTTTTTTTTTTTTTGCAAATTTCCAAAGAATCTTTATCATTCCTTTTATCAGTGAATGTGCCACTACCCTTTAATATCTGACTTTCTATTCTTAACAATATTTTGCCCTGACTTTTGAGCATGGCATCATAGGAATTTAGTCCCTAGCCTTGCTGTTTAAAAGTGTCTTCATGCTTTTGAAGCAGGTACTGTTGGTGTTTTATACCCTCTTGAACTGTACAGCTCAGTTCATCTACACTGGATGACAGGGTTTTTCCATTATTGTAAACTCTCTGCATAAATAAATCTTCAGACTCACTTTGCTCTTTCTGATTCTGTTTCATCCTCCCATGATACCATTCTCACTTTGTTGTGAGAATCTTTGCCCTTACCAAAAAAACAGCATGATAACGCATTTCCCTGCCTGATACCTCATGAAGTGCATCAGCTAATGTTGAAGAGTTAAGATTCAGAAACCGATACCCAAGTTTCTTTTACCTGTACCCATAATAGGAATGCATATGCCACAGCTGTCTCACAAATATACCAACTAGCTTGTGGATAAGCAAGACCCATGACTAAGATGTCTTTGATTTGTCACTCTTTCCAATTCAGAATGCTCACAAGTAGCATTTGAAAATTCTGATCAATCACAACACTCCTGTTCCTCAATGGAGTCTAATGTTTGATCTAAATGATCACATTTTATCTGTTTTAAATTGTAATGGTTGTTTAGACTTAGACTTTGGAAATTTCATCATTTCTATCTCCAGCATGTGAAACAGTAGTATATAGACATAAATTTATACTCTGTTGATGCAATCATTCCAAAATTTCATAGAATCAATACTTTCATCCATATTATCGACTTTTGCATCAACTCTCCAATCTTTTGTTCATTTTTTGTTATTGTTTCTTCATTTTTTTTCATTACATGTTAGTACATGAGCTAGACTGAAAATTAGTACCATCTGAGGGCACCAAACGTAACCTTTATACCTGCATTGGTACACCTTAGGGTATAACAAAAATGCATGATGGACTTTCCAGAAGTCCAGCTGGAGCCCGTTATTACAATTTCAAAATTTTATACCCAGACGGCCCACCAATGCTGTATAGGGTGAATCCTGTTTTGTTATAATTGGCCATTACATTATAATTATACTTGAAATATACATATTATGTTTGTATCCAGTTAACAGCTGGCACAATTAACTTCATGCGACCTATAAATACTAAATGAATCCACATGGGTAAGAAAAAAGCCATTATTATACCCACATTGATTAGATTTTTTAAGGGGGGGAGGTTGCTGCGCTCAGCTTGTAGATCAAGTATTACATTTCTGCAATCTCAATACCTCATGAATGCATGGTCCAAATCTCTTGAAAAATTGTGCAAATATGCCTCTGGGTCATATTTGATCCCTGGATTTTTTTGTCCTTGACCCTATTTTCAATGTCATATCCTTGTGGAGGATATAACCTGTAGGTACTACATTTAAGGGCCGTCTGGGTATAAAATTTTAAAATTGTAATAACAGGCTTGGCGGAGATTGTTCCTTCATTGTAAGCCACATATACATCCTCGTGAAATTTCACATTCTTTGCATGTATAACCATACTTTGCTTTATTTTACTATTTGGGGGGGGGGGATTATATACTGCATCACGATGACTAAATTATGTGATAGGAGACAAAATCCGCTTTAAGCACAGTTATCCACGGCATTTATTTCTATTCTTAACAGTCCTCTATTATGTATGGTGATCTACATATAAATTATATATATATAAGTATAAAAGCATTTTTTGCATTTCAGACACGACCGGTTATAGCATTTAAATGCATTGTCAAGCTCCATAATGCATAGATATTGAAATAATTTTCAGTCCAGCATAATCTTGACGCTATCTGTTGTTATAGTGACATCTATTAGCATAGAAGCATATTATGACGTTCATTTATTACGTTACTGATTTAGGCCTATTACATGACGTCATTACCATATCAATTAACAATAAAAGTTTCATAATGAAAATAGGCCTAATTTGTCCCAGATTACTATAAATAATTAGAAAATTACACTATTCAGTCTAGGCTTGTATTTACGTTGGAATATGAATTCGTTTTGCTCTCTTTCTATGTCAGAATCATTTTACATCTGATATATGGGACATACAAATAAGTTACGTCCAGGATCAGAATAACTATCAATATGTTCACTGAGCTGGATGTGCCGTGTCTCAGGCACCCGTGTTTGCTGTCTGTGTACAGTCATGCGCCTGCGTAGTTCGTTGCCTGTAGATCCTATATATACCTCATTGCATCCTCTACAGACAATCGCATGAATCAAATGTTTATTCAAACAGTCCATTTCTGTTCTAATTTGAAAGTTTGGCGTCTTCCCTGTTGTGTCCAGCGAAATTGTGTCAGTAACTATCATGTTTATACAATTGTTACAACGAAGAAGACCACATGTTTTGCTCCCGCCTTGACTGTCCCTTGATTCAAAGTTTGCTCTCGTAAGAATTTGTTTGAAATTACGAGGCTGTCTTTGGCTTGAAATAAAATTAAGATTTTAATTTATTTCTCCAAGTGAGGGATCCATTTCAAAAATTTTAATGGTTTCACGTATTTTTGGTATTATCACTGGATTGTCAGGATTGTATCTTGTGGTCATGACCAAATTTTTGTCGTCCCCCTTGTGATTTTTGCGGTCCTTTCTTTATGATTCTTGTGTTACACTTAAAGCTAGCTAGATACCCACTGAAATGAGTAAATCTGGGTACTCCCTGGCTTTTAGAAAATTTCCCA
The DNA here is from genome assembly GCA_964020975.1 of Hermodice carunculata. Lineage (NCBI taxonomy): Eukaryota > Metazoa > Annelida > Polychaeta > Eunicida > Amphinomidae > Hermodice > Hermodice carunculata. The sequence goes on along the minus strand of CAXHWN010000019.1, from coordinate 307,879 downwards.
GTTCATCCAGACGCGTTGCTTTTCTATGTGTATTTTCGGCAATTGTACAGATGCTTCTTGCTTCATAATATGGGATATTTGTCTGAGTGTGCCGTGGGTGACATGAATTGAATGGCATACTGATGAGTATCTGTATTCTTGTAGTATATATTCAATGAATCATTCCATCATTTTGAACAACTTTCAAGTCTTAAAATTTTGATTCACATTGACTATATTTCATTTCATATTGAATACTCGGTTCAAGCTGATTTAAAAGTTGTTGAAAATCGTATAAATCTGACAGCGACTTTGTCCACATTGTATAACGGTCATCTAGATAACGTTTCCAGTTCCTTTTAAAAAACATGGTGAAGGATTTGGATGTGTGTCCAAGTTTTTCGTATAATAAAACTTCTAGATATCCAAGACTAAGCGTTGCATAAGTTGGTACACATATAATTGCCATCGCACACCCTTTTTTCTGTATGTAGTGTTCTTCATCAAATCTGAACATATTATTTTCTAATATTAGTGAAAGACCTTCCACAATAAGTACTCTTGTGAAACGTTGATTTTTGTGTCAGGATATTTGTTCAACTAGTATTCCATCGCATGCTTTCCTAACTCATGAGGTATGTTACTACATAAATTAATCACATCAAAACTGACTAAATGCCGATCCTTGACTTGCTCGCTTGATATTTTATTGATGAAGTCGATATTGTCACGCACGTAGCTGTCGACATGTTTTAAGTACGGTTTTAATATTTTGTTTATGAGTTCACTAAGCCTACTCGTATTGCATACAGGTCCTGCGGCAATTGGTCGGAATTTTAAATCTGTAGGTCACATAATATGTACATATATTCCATGTTGTTCAATTATAGCTTTTTTGATAATATCAACTATTGGTAAGCCGCATAAATTACTTGTTCTCAACTGCAAACCATCCACATATTTTTTTTTATTTCGTTGTAAAGATGTTACGATATTTGTCAATAAATTTGCTTTGATCACTCAATTTATTTTCTCTGTCTGGTTTGCATCGCTCATAAAACTGTTCATCATTAAGTAATGATTTTATCTTTTCAGCATAATAATTGGTGTCCATAATGACAACTGCTCCATCCTTGTCTGCTTCCTTAATTATGATAGAATTGTCACTTTGCAATTCATTCATAGCTTGTAGCTCCTCTTTAGTTATATTATTTTTGTTGGTGGGTGAAGGTACTCTGTGGAGAGAGTGAGCAATTTGTTTCAGTCTGTCAATATATTTTTCTAATGTCTCATTTTGACTTTTAGGAGGGGTGAACGAACTTTTTCCTTTGCCCAGTGATTCATCCGATTCCTTGTCTGTATTGTGGAAAAATTCTTTCAGACATAATGTACGACAAAAGTTTAAAATATCACACACTTGTTCTTCTGTCTTTTCTTGGTGTCGGTGTGAATTTCAATCCCTTTTTAGGCAACTTTACTTGTCCTTGTGTCAATTGTTTGCTTGATAAGTTTATAATTTTAACAATAGACGTATTTATAGTTAATGTCTTCTTGGCCCCTGCTGTTTGGGATATTGTTGCGCTCTTTCTCTCCATCTGTTGTATCTTTGCTCTTTTTGGTAGGTGACTCTTGCTTCTCTTGATTGTCTCTGGTTTGTTTGTGGTCTTTCTCCTCTTTGATTTGTGTAGCCTTTTTGCTCTTGTAGAGGGCGCCATCGTGTATTTGAGAGTGGTTCTCTTTTTAAAAAAGGAATCTCTTCTTCATTTTCTACATTTAGGCCTAGTTCATTTCTCTGACCTCTGGTTTTGTCTGTCCAATAGGTCTGCGTCATGTCTAGGTTGAAATACTTGAAATCTATTGTATGTCGGGAAGTCTACGTTTTTTCTGTTTTCATTCCTAGCTACCATTGCAAAAGTACCTTGTCTGTTGTTTCTAAAGGGTTCCATACATTGGTTAAACATTGATAAATATTATTTGTCCTTTAATTCTGATGTCATGTCCATACAATGAACCTACAGCTATTGTATATAATATTTTGGTTTTGTAATATTTACAATCAAGAGTAATCTACATTCATTTCAACAACCTGCATCTAATTGATTTTACATGTTCAAATTTACAATTCAATTTGGCCAATGGTTTCTATTGTGATATGCTAATATGTGTTGTGTAAATTAGATATATAGTGACAGGAAAAACAATATATGTCCGTAGCGGTATACATTTTTTGGCAAATGGGAAACTCTAGCTTGTCTATGGGTTCCAACTTCTCCAAACAGGCAGACTGTCTTATTCATTGACACTTTCCTTACCATGAATAAATATTGATTAGTATTGTTTAACAGTGTATGACAGTTCCTGAACGTTGATTAGCAGTTGTTTGGATGAGGCATATATTGACCTGTTCAAGTTACCTTATTCTACAATGTTTAGCACTTTCACTATTTTAAATCTATATTGATTAGCAGTCTTTCCACATTTATTAAAATTGTTTAGCACCTCCATTTCCTCAAGTTTCCATTTCAATTAACAAACTGTGATTCAAATCTTACTACCTTTTGCCTTGTGACATGTATACTCATCAAACGAATCACTATGCAGAATTTTTATCATCTTTTATGCAAAATAACATACATCTATTAAATTGACTTAAAGCTGTTCCGCAGAAAAGTCCATCATGCTGTTTTGAGTTTCTGAGACACACACCAATCAAAAAAGCATTGTTAAGTTTGATGTCCTCAGATGGTACCAATTAATCAAAATTGGGCCCTCAGCTCATGGACTATGTATGTGTCTGAAAAGTTTCACTCTGTCCACCCCTTTCCATTTTCTCCGTCACATCTTTATCTGGAATTGAAATAGCTTCATCCCCTTTCTTCCCCTGATGTTGATAGAACTTTATATAAATTATAGTCAAGGGAATACTTATAATTGTATAGATGCATACTTACCTTGTTAGTCATAAACAAATGCAAACAAAACATGGAATGATCATAAATAATTGTACAACATGTATCATTGAGTAATGTGCACTAATAAATCAAACGAAATAAAGCGTGCAAAGGCCTACTGTAGAAACAGCAGTGGATAACTGGGAATTTCACAGGGAGTTATTGATTCATTTTCACATGTATATATAGCAGTGAAGAATAAGTACTAAATTTGTAATAGTTTTGGTATCAATATATCACAGATATGCCAATAAATATCAGATGCATACTGGTATGTTCAGTCATTTATCAGCATAAACATATTATATGTTTACATGAATAACAATATTTCATACACAGAATATGCAAAATCAGATTTCATTGTACCAGGAGCAAAAATTCATATCTATGGATATGCAATGCTACTGTTGGCTAGTGTTTGCAAAACTTGCAAGTGTGGTGACATATTTATAGTGGTGTCTGTGATGTAAACTCACAGCCCCTGGTTTTCCTTTCTCTCACAGAATCTGTCTCTGCACATCTGATGCCTCCTTATATAGTCAGCAATTGCACCATATATTATATGCACCATGAAACAGCGTATATCATATTATGATGCTCTAGTATATTTGCAAAATATATAAATTTTTTGTTTCATGTATTATGACCCCACTCCAATTGTCCCATTACTTTCCTCGTTCACAAACCTTGGGTGCAGAATCCATAATTTCCCAAATGGCAGCCAAGTCTGTGCGGGTTAATCATGACTGGATATTTGGAAGACGTATTATCCAAACTTTATATGTGTGATTAGTGTTAAGAAAAGGTTTATTTGTCAAATGAATATGATGTTCAACATATAATGAGACTTTTCCAGTGTGAGCTTTTACCTAGAAATTTAAATACAGTGGTTTCAATTTACCAGTTGTGGGCAACGTTGATCCCCAGAATAGGAATATTGTGTCTTCACTGAAGTTGCCCCCAGTCTATGAATTAAGTAGCAGCACTGGGCACAGCAGCCTAGGCCTTCTGCTGGGTCAAAGATGATGCTTAAAAGAAAAGGGTGCCCAAAAAGTGGAAACGGGTCCAAGACTACTGGTGGGTATTTATATAATTGGCTCTGAACAGACGGTCATATCAAATTTATGACTGCTTAGATCAAAACAGTTAGCCTGGTAAGTAGATTTACATATTGTAGGTCAGGTATCTATATTTAGTTTACTGTTCACTTGCCCATGCTTTCAACCAAAAAATAAAGATGTATAATCATGGTCCCATGTTGGAGTTAGGCTCTAAATTTGTCACAACTGTGATCCTTAAATAAATGGCTTTTTAACTTAATTGTAAATACCATAAAGGTGTTTAAAAAATTACTGTATAATTACTAATTTTTGCCTATACTTAATTTTCCGTTCTTCTCATTTGTCTGTCTTCATGAGTAATATAATTTCGAAATTTTGTCTCAGTGAAACAAAAGTTATTTCAGACTATCCAGAGGTGTACATCCTTATTGTTATACAAAGTATCAGTTGCCCATAGCTTCACGTGTCCATGCTATGAACAAGAGTTTTGAGATCAAGTAACAAAACTTTGCCAAACCATTTAAATGGGCAACATATGATACCATATTGGAGTTCCGGTAATCATTAAGCAGTGGCAATTGATGGCGAATTCAAGCAGCACACCTACTGTTTATGCTGCGGAAATTGAGGTGGAAAATACCACATTTGACATACCCACAAAAGGTCTCAAATATAATAAGCTGGCCTCTTATGAACAGGCTGAGGTAGCCAATTATGCAGTCCTTCCTGGAAATACAAGAGCAGCACACTACTTTTCTCAAGCGTAACACTTAATGAATCGACAGTGAGGTCAAGCAAAAGAATTTGCCAACACAGGCAAAGCAACTTGCACTGATGAAAGTGACGTTATTCCTCTTCCAGGATCTCCAAAAGGTAGACCACGTTTCTTACCTGAAGAAGTCGACACAGACATTACAGAATATTTTAGAAAACTTAGGAGGGATGTGTGCTAAATACTTTCATCCTTCTTGCAGAGGCATATGGCATTACATGACATCATGGCAGGACTATGTTGCAGGAAAATTGTCGTCATATCAAACTTGAAAAAAAGGGGGTCCAATCATTTTGGTGGATACATAATTATGTAAAGAGAACAGGCACAAAAATTGCAAGAGCCCTTCCGGAAAGCTTGAAACACTAGAAGGAGAATTTCTTGGATGCATTATGCAATGCGTGAAAGATAACAAAATACTTGATGAAGTGGTGACCGATTGGGACCACACAGGGGTGCCATTAGTACCTGTCAGTGATTGGACTTCAGACCAGTCGGGCTCTGAACACGTAGGCATTGGCTTTATGATTTGAAATTTAGGCATTACAAGCGTGACAACAGATCATATGTGTCGGCACCATTTGATCTCATATGAGTAATGGCCCAGATTCCTGTCTCTCTGCTTGCGATTCCCATTTCCAGCTCGGATGACAAATGCCAAAGAACTGCAGGCTGGCTGTCAGCTTGGCAGGTGATCTACTGCCTCCTCAGATTCTCTAAAAGGAGAAGACAGATGCTGGTCATCAGATTACAACTTTCCTCAATCTTGCGAAATATATATAAATATACCACACTCCAAGTCATTGGAGTACAGAGGAAAGCATAGATCCTTATTGACAATATTATTAATCCTTATATTGAAGACATGCGTGAGAAACTGGATCTATCTATAGTGCAACCAGCAATTTGCATTTCCCACGTGTACGAAGCATAGCGTTCTGATGAACTTGTAAACAAATTGTTCAAAGAGAAAATTAGAGTAGTCTACGTTCCAGGGAGATGTACAGGGAAGCAAGATGTACAAGGGAATTGCAACCATTAGATGCCCAGGCTGGCCCAAATCACACTTTGAAAAATGCTATACAATCTGAATTGGTTTTCTAACGAAGTGCTTAAGAGTTGTAATAATGACTGGAATGTCCATACACCTATGCCATTCAAACTCAGCTGCTTGAAGCCTCCACATGCAAATAAATTGTATGGACACACCAAACTTTAGCTAAATCCAAAGACATAATTTTAAAAGCTTGGGAAACTCGAGGCATTACACAAGCTAAAGAGAAATAAGGGATGCTAATTAGGATAACTGGTTTAATTGGACATGGAACTATTAGTGTGTGTTCAGGACTGGGCTTAGTGTCACCTGGTTACTGGTAGTAGACACAAATGTTAGTCAGCCCCTAGCCCTAGAAGACCTCCCCTGCATTGCATCTCGCAGGGCTAAAAGGCCTGTAGGCCCCTAGTTTAAACTATTCAACTGCTGTTTTACAAAAGTTTTTAATCACATTGGATAATTAATTTTTTGGATGTTACTTTTAGATTAAATAGTACGCCCAAAATACACAAGTCCAAGTGGGTGTTGGTCTTTTTTCTTGAAATATGATGCATAAATGGTGATCCCAATATTACCTCACACGTCATTTTGCTGATGCAAATCTACACAAGTATTAAAGTTCGCATTTATGCTCACTCACTAAAAAAAACATGAAAATTAGTATGTATATATTAATGGTCTATGAATATAATGATAATTCTCGTTCAATAAATTTCATTCTCATGGTCCCAGTGTTGGCTTTCTCCAATGTGTGATTAGGCTTGATGGTTGAATGTAGGCAACTGCCGGTATTGTGCTTGAGAGGGAGACGTCCCAATGCACCCAATTTTGGTCATGAAGCCAGCAACTCTTTGCTTTTGCAACTTTATTTCCCTGAAACGACACACACATGCATCTTAAAAGAAAGTGGAGACTTGGATAGGACATATATTGCCTGTGTTCCCACCAAACAAAGCCCACCACCTCATCGAGAAAACTGTGATGTCAATTAAAACAATCAAAAGGGAAGAGTGGAATAAATTTCTGCACATCAAGACTGACTTGAAAAGAATAGGTATGTTAAGTTTTTTCCCAAAATATAAATTTATTGTTAAGTACTGTATAGATACATTTATGCTGAATATAATTTTTACCTTTATTTGAATTGTTGTGCAATTTGATAATCAAATGTAATTTTGTAAATGTCACTGTTTATACTAAATGATAATAAATCAAAAGTGCAAAGAAGATAAAAGTGTTATCATTAAATGATTAATTTAACAAAGTTAACATGTACACATATTAAAGCATGTTGAAAAATGATGGGTGAATTATTTTCTTTTGACAAAAATATATTTTATTAGCATTAATAATTCAATTATTATTTTATTATGTTTCATACCTGACACTATGTGTTTGCTAACTTTTTTGTCTTACACTTGCAGGGCCTTTTTGTGATAATTTAGGAATCACACACACCAAAGTATATGACCCAATCAACTGTACTCATCCACAAAGTCTACCAACCAATGGGTCATTACTTGAGTTGGCTGATGAGTATGGGATGGGTTTGTTTTCAAGAATAAGCTCCCTGTGGCCTGAGAAGTTCTCCGAAACAACACTGCAAAAGTGCGTGCAAACATTGACAATAAAATTCAACATTGTGAAGAAAAAAAGAAAGGAAGTTTCACTGCAGCATTCAAAGGTCAGATTGTTGATGTACCAGATTATGCAGTTAATGTGAATAGGACTACGAATACAAATACCAGTGAAACTGAAAGAAATAATGTGGATAACTTTGAAAAAATGGTGAAAAAATGACCAACTTGAGAAAGAGTGTGACCAGCTGAAACAGAAAGTGAAACACCAAAAATGTAAACGGCAAGAAATGAATCTGAAAATAGAAGCTCTCAAACAGAGTTGTAAAACCAAGTTCAACAAAGTAAAGGAACTTGTACAATATGTGTAAACGTTGGGAAAAAAACATGATAGCCCAACTGGAAGGAGAACTAAATGAACTGAATAATAAATTGACAGAAAAGACTGCAGAACTTCAGAAATTTAAAACCACAACACAATACATGTCACTGTATAGATGGCAGATGAAATTGCAGTCAAAGGAGGCTGCAATTGAAGAGAAAGAGAAGTTGGTGCACAGAAAAGCAAAGCAAAAACTGAATAATGTAATTGCAGTGTTAAAGCGAAAAATTAAATGTCTCCAAACACTGCTTGCAAAACAGCGCCAACAAGTGAAAAGTCACAAAACAGAGAAGACAATGGCAATAAAAAAGAGGGAGGAAGCAAAACAAGATTATGTTGCATTACATTCAGAATGTTCGTTTGTTTTATCGGAATAAATTTCTTTGAAAAAAACGGACATCGCAGGTAATCCCTACACTGATGAAGTGAAAAAGTGTGTAATGGAACTGTGCTGTGAATATGACATACCTACAAATAAGGTTGGTGATGTCATTAATACAGTGTCAAAGTGGATTTTTGATAAGAAAGTGTCAGAAACAGTATCAACATCATCAGCTGTCAACTTTGTGGATTATGTGTGTTGGGCAAGTTGCAACTTGCAGAGCAATTACTTAAAAGTGACAGGTGGGACCTTCACATGGATGGGCCCACTAGGGATGGACAAAAGCATGTTGGCCAGCAGGTCACCTTGAACACTGGGCAGACGCTTATTTATCTGGCTTCCATACAGTGGCAGTGGAGAATAGTTGTGCATTGTTGGACAACGTCATCTGCATGCTGGAGGAACTTACCGATATTAGTGCAGATGACGGAACAAGGGATGATGTATACAAATCATTTTTGACCAAAATGTTTGCGACAATGACCGACCATGCACGCGTTAACAAAGTGTTTTTTCAGCCAGTTTGTGGATTATAGAAAAGAGTAGTAAGGGGAAAACTTGGACTTTTATTTTTTAAACTATAATGCGCATTTCCTCTTAGGTTTGTCTGCTGCCTGTAAAAGTACTCTGAAAGACGTTGTTAAGGAATTAGAAAATCAAGAAGGATGTCGCAGAGGCATTAACAGTGACGCAAAATACTCGAGGTTCAATTCAGGTGGGGAGTCGGCAGTTCCCAGGTACATCAGAACTGCCTGTGATGTACTTGGTCCACGTGGAGAGGCCAAGAAGGGCTGCAAAAGCTACTGGGAGTCCTTTTATTCCGAAATTGCAGAGGACACATCATATATAATGAGCTTCAGGATGAACCAGTTTAATAATTTTTTGATGGAGCGGTTGGTTTGTTCTATCACAGATCCCATATTCAGACATTTTTTGAAAATTACATGGCTCCACCACTGAACCTAAAGCTTGATAGTGTAAGGCTTGATGGTGCAAGTTCAGAGATTCAGGCTCTTGTCAGGGCTCTTGGACTTATGTTCTATTGTATTACTGGCCTTTTTTGGAACATGCTGAAGGGAGGAGCGCAATATGTTGATCGATACAAGTATATTCAATCCATGCTTGGACAAATGAGAGATTGGTCGGATGACAGTACTAGTATGCTGCCTGGATTGAGTATTTTTGTTGAATTTGCTGTACCTTCAAGCAAGGTTTTTGATAGCTTGACAGCAGACTCTAATGAAAGAGAAACAATGATCACAAAGTCTGCGCTAGAGACAATTATGAAAAAATTTGTTACAGTTACAGAAAGACAACTGAGTGACTTTTTTCATGGCGGAAAATTTGGTGAAGAGGTTTCAGCAGATTTGAGAGAAAAAATAAAACATTGCCATGTCACTAACTTAGTTTCTGAATACGAATTCATTGACTTGGTCTTAAGCCAATTTCAAAGGTGGCATGCAGAATTCTGTCCACTTTCACTCAAGTGTACAAATGGTGAAAAAAAAACAAGACTGTATCTTCCTGGCTCGCATCCAAATCCCCACAAGGACAGGCCGAACTTCTCAAAAGAGCATCTGAGAGAAAGCAAGGAAGTAAGAGAACTGCATAGAGAGCGAGAGAAGAAAGTTCAACGACAAATAAAAGAGAGGATGGAGGAAACAAAGAGAAAAAAACTTGAAAAAGAAAATGCCCAGAGAGACACTACCCAAAGGCTTATCAACACAGTTTATGATCATGAAGGGCCCTGTAAGGCACCAAAGGATGTAGATACTATCATGACAAAATGTGAGCTAAAGAAAGACTCAAATAAGAATAAAATGGAAATAATAAAAAGTGAATTCAGATACTTCAAAGTGGTACAGGGCATAAAAGATAAACGCCTACTGTTTGAAAAAAAACATTAACTGAGTTAGTGGAGGACTTCAAATCTTTTCTTATTGACTCTCTGCAACGTGTGGCAGCTGAACATCACCATGCACCCGAAAAGAGGAAAGCCCAGCCTGCCACTGATGCCCCTTGTGCAAAGCGAGGAAAGACTGTGCTTCAAAATGCAAGTAAAGAAAATGTTGTGGCGGATGGAATGAGTGTAAATGAAAGTGAACAAACAAAGCAACACAAATTTCAATTTGAAAGACCAGGTAAGTAGATATGTGTGGCTTATGAACAGGAGTGGTACATTGGAATGGTTAAAAATGTGCTGTCATAAGATGTATCAACAGCGCAATTTTTTAATTGTGGATCAAACAAAATCTTCCGCTGGCCATGGGTTGATGATATTGCAGATATTGAAGCAAAATATGTTTTTGCGTCAGACATTGCTATGATTCCAGTGAAAGCTAGGGGCCAGGCTTGGACTCTTGCTGAACAAGATTATATTGATGAACTCTTCATTTAGTACTGTGACACCTATTTTACAGTGCATGATGAACTCGGGTCTGAAAGTTTATAGGACTATGCGAGGTGTAAGAGTGATAGTTGTGCAATTTAAAGGTACATAATAATTTGCCACAAATGAAAAGACATTGATGTGATGTGCAAATTACAATAAAAATTATTGTGTGAGTACAAGCGTCCTCCCACTTGAAAAGGCTTGGGACTCTCTTGAAAATTTCACACAAATTTCAGTCGGGTGACACCACGGGATGTTTATTAAATTTAAAAGGAATAGTGCAAAATGAAATTTTTTTCTCAAAAGTGAAGCAAAGCTGATGGAACATACTATTACTACACACTCGTGCAAGCAAAGACTGTCACCCAACACCATAGCATTGACATTACCATGCAAGAAATTTGTGCAGACATTCCAAGGCGTGGTTACGCTGTACTCTAAAACTAAAAAGTGTATTTCTATTCTAATACTACCGTTACTATAGTGCTCCAACATACAATTAGAAAAGCAAGGATTGGGGTGGAAAAGATGCAACAGCAATAAGATAACACTTGTGAATCATGCTGCTTTTAATTGTAAAGTTATGGAGTTATGCCTGAATCTGTTACCTGTACCTGTTATGCCACTATATTACTAGTGTATAATAGCTACATTTTTGACCTTTACATTTAAGAATAAATGAAACATAACTATTTCTCCACCAGTTTTACTGCACACACATAAACAGAGGGGTATCAAGAGGACAACTGACAAGTTTCATAACTGTATCTTTAAAAGTGTTGAAGTAACGGGGAAATTTGTAACCTGTACCCCTTAATTCCGTAACCCCGAGTGCAGATTTGCTTCATTTTGACATTTTAATTTAAACATGAATGAATATTTCATTTCCGACCAACTTTAATGCATTAACATTACCAAAGGAGTACCAGGGAGACAACTACCAAGTTTTATGACTGTATCTTTAAAAGTGTTGAAGTTATGGTGGAATTTGTAACCTAATACCCCTTAAGTCTTGAATCCTTGAGTGTAGAATTACTAAATTTTGACATTTTAATTGAAAAATGAATCAATCTTATTTCCTTTTACACCAGCTTTATTGCATCAACATTACCAGAGAAGTACCAGGGGGACAACAGCCAAGTTTGGTGACTGTATCTTTATCAGTTTTTTTTTTATTGATAGTACAGAAAAGCATGATCCATATTCACCAATTCCAAACCCAACAATGACAGCAAAAAGATTCCAGACTTGCCAAAGCATCAACATTTCTCTTCCAATACCAATGCGAAGAAACAAATTTCACTCCTGACTTGAGACAGGCAGTCACCCATAAAAGGCATATACTTTATTTCTTTAAAGAGGATTAGAAAAGTAGCCAAAGGCTAATACAATAGTTTCGACGTTATGGTGGAAAAATCTTCCCCTGCCCCTTAATTGTGCCGTTTTACACTTACGAAATTGGCCTCCAAGCCATGTTTGAAGGTCAATATTTTGTAAATTATTGAAGCTACAGGTCTGAAAAATAGGCACCATATATGTGTAGTGTGGCATATGTATAGTAATTATGGACCCCTGAATATGGCTTCTCGGCCAATATGTGAAAACTGGTCTATTTTTGGAAATTTTGTGCAAACTTTAAAGCCTTGTAACTTTTGAACCAATAAAGATATCTTGAAGGAAAAAAAATTGTGGTTCTGTGCTTCTCTTACAACGTTCTGTCCAAAAATAGAAAGAAATAAGTCCTAAGAGAACTTTGAATTTTTTCCAATGTAATACCTAGTGGTACAGGCATAAGTTTAGAACTCAAATGTATTCCTTTCCCCATCATTCATTGGACCAATCACAATGATGACTTGAAGACTGATGTAAAATTAACCCATTGGGTCCAACCAATTGAGGCATTTGGGACCAAACACATTGGTGACTTAAAGTTGTATGTCGTATTTACCTATTGGGTCCAACCAATTCGGGCATTGGTACCCAACACAATGATGACTTAAAGTTGTATGTCATATTTACCTATTGGGTCCAACCAATTGAGGCATTGGTACCAAACACAATGATGGCTTAAGATTGATGTGATATTAACCCAATTGGGTTCAACCAATTGATGCATTGGGACCAAACACATTGATGACTTGAAGTTTGATGTGATATTAACCCATTAGTGTTGGGTTGAACATTGGGTCCCTATTATTTTGTGCTTGTTTCTATTTTTAGAATGATTACTTTAGTGTTGGGTTGAGCATTTGGGTCTGTGTCACTTTGATCTGGCTTGTGTTTTTAATGTTGCAATTAACCCATAAGTGTTGGATTTAACATTGGGTCCACCTATTTGGAATATTTGGTCCCCATTGTAATGTGCTTGCTGTTTCTATTTTTGTAAAGGGTCCATTATAGTTGGTGTGAACATTGGATCCAACTATTTGGACTATTGGATCCCTGTTACATTGTGTCTGCTGTCTCTACTTTTGTAATGAACCCAGTAGTGTTGGGCTGACCATTGGGTCCAACTATTTGGAATATTGGGTCCCTATTACCTTGTGCTTGCTGTAAAGTTTTGCTGTGAACACTAATGTAAGCATTGGGGTTTGCACCACTTTGAGCTGACCTGTGCTTCTAATGTTATAATTAACCCATTAGTGTTGTTTTGAACATGAGGTCTATACCACCTTGAGCCTACTTGTGTTCTAGTGTTGTAATAAGCCCATTAGTGTTGGATTGAACATCGGGTCCAACTATTTTGAGCATTGGATTCATTTCAAATTGAGTTTGCTGTGCTTCCATTTTTGTAACTAAACCCATTAGTGTTGGGTTGAGCTTATCTATACTCAGGTCAATGTGGTAAAATTTGTAAATCTATGACAAGCAAGTTTCTTCTTGCTGAATATACTATTTTACTGGCACTATTTACCATTTGGAACTATTGGATGTGTAAAGTATGAACAGTTCTTTAGTTAGAGTTGAACAGCAACTTCTATACTCTTGTACCTTTTTCCCCATTTGAGATAGAGGGGACGGTTATGGGTTGCTCTTGCTTCAGGGCACACCTCCGAACCGCTTGCAGTATAAAGTCACGGGAAAGCACGAGAGTGACCCCTGAGAAATGAGAATTTCTTTATCTCTCTATTATGTCACAGGGGCAGTTTGACGAATTGCTGGGACTTATAAGTCCACAAATTCTCAAAGCAACAACCATCTGGCATAAGTCCATATCGCTGGAGGAGCCATTGGCGGTGTGCTTCAGTAATTATTCATGATACCTAAATAATTAAGGCCTACTTTAAACTACTATAAATCAGAGTTTTTAACGTATCTTTGTTTTGGACAAGGTAGGTTTTAAGGAGAGAGAGAGGTAAAGAGCACGTGATGAGCAAAGAGCACCAGGTCAAAGCGGTCTTTTAAAGGTACAAATGGCGTATTATGCTTTTTTCGCATCAATATTAAAGGCATTGGCATTGTTGTGCTGAATGGAGGCAGGAAAATGAAAGGTAAAATAGCTAGCCTCCTGCTTTCTTGGCCATAATACAAATAACAAAACCTGCAAAATAGTTTTTTTCTACCCTTATATCAATTTCAAAAGGGGGGATACACCCCCTCAGGAAGCCAGGGGTGACCCCCTCGTTTCTTACACCTGTAAGTCTTATGTCAGTTTTCACTTGGTGGAGGTTTGGGGCAAAAGTGCCCAATCATGTCTTGCATAACTGCACCCAACTTCCAACCTTACCTCTTCATATTAACCATTTTAACCCTTTAATGCTCTACCCAGTTTGACCTTCCGTGCCATTTACCAGCTAATTTTGATTGTTTTTATTCAGGTCCTAAAGCATATAAATACAAAATGGAAAAAATTATGTAAGAAACTTTGATAGCACCAGAAAGTAAAAGCAGTTTTTTCCATGCATAGTGGGCCATGAATCAATACACTAAAAACATATACAGATGGGTATGCAGTCAACTGTATTTTTTTTTCTTTAAATTCGCCCTACTCTCATATAGCTAAAAATTACCGTTTTTGATTCACCAGATACTGCCTTCTATTATAATCACCATGCACCCTGCCCATGTGTTCTTGTCTGCATCTTATACTGTTCACCAATACTTTCTGCTATACAATACATAATTCAATTTATGTCAGTGGGTATCCCAACTATGTTAAAAACTAATGCTCTTAGGTGGGATTCAGAGGTAATAATGAAGATAATATGTTCTGTTTATAAAATTTTGTGAACATAAGAGGTGAAAAGGACCTAGGGTAGCACCCTTTGCTCTTTGGGGTGGGGCAAAGGGCACTACAACTACATTTTTTTAGAGATTTACCTAAAACATAACCTATTGTCCCCAGTGACTGAGCGATTTCAGCCCATATGTTGTCCTTCTTCATGGCATCCTTATCACTTACCTTGTCCAGCACGTAGAGCACTGGATTTTCTTGAATTAAGAGACTTACCTTTTTAACATCTGCTATGTCGAGAGAGAGAGACAGAGAGAGAGAGAGAGAGAGAGAGAGAGAGAGAGAACTTCCTTTTGGCATAGGCCTATTTGCATGCAATTTGAAAGTAACGGTTTTCGTAACAAATAATACTTAAACCACTACTCTCAGTTTGATGATTTTTTTATTTATTTTATTTTATTTTACTTTTTTTTTTGAAATTCAAGAGAATTTCTGTTCCCTCTCAGGGAAGACAGAATGCTCATGAAGACAGAATGATGTATGTATGTGTGTCTGAAAAATTGCACTCTGCAAATTACAATACTGTTCTGCTCCATCTTGTCCATTCCACGTTCTGTGTATATTGGTCATTAGTAATGGCACCCCTGCATACCTTAGTGGATGTGGTAAAGTACTCTAACTAGCTGCATGTCACATGCACGTGTTGTCCAGGTATGGGTATTGGTATTTTTCTGAAGATAGTGCATATCACAAAAGTTCACAAGATTTATATTCTGCACCCAGATCTAATGAGACGTCTTAGTGCAGGTTGGAAAAAAATCCTACTACTGATGTAGTCTTGTGTTTGTTAATCGGTGTGTTACAGATTAGGAGTTTCCTGTCTTCTGCTAATTACAGTCTTCTGTTAAATACTAATTCTCCCAAATGATAAAAATCTAATTGGTTTTTCCTAATCTTTATCCAGCGTATTTTTATATCTTTCTACTGATGTCGCAGTAACCACATGCTCTGGCAGACTTTCCATACAATTACAACTCTGTGTCTAACTGTATTTCCCAATATGTAGGTTGCACCCTTGTTTTCTCAGCTTTAAGGCATTGCCTCTGGTTCTGGAAGTTGTGTTTCTTTCAAATAACTCAGGTTTTGCTGTCTTTTCATACCCACAATTTGGATTGAGAACCTTAACATTTCAATCATACCACCTCTTTCTCTTTATATAAGCCAGTGCAGGAATATTTAATCTGTTAAATCTTTCCATAGATCTATATGGTATGTCAATTTAACCAGGAACTAACTTTGCAGCTCTTCTCTGGATATTTTCATGCAACAAGACATGACAGTGACAACATGATGCAATAACTGTCATGAAAAGTAGAAGTGGACAACAGTTTTCAATAATGCCAGAAAACTGAAATTCTGAGCAAATACAACTATGCATATTCAATTTTTTAGCCATCAAGCAAGGTCCGAATCCATCGAGTCCAAGGAAGAGATACTAATCCTACATTGTATATATTATCAGCAACCATAATGAAAGTGTCTCCATGTGCGGCCACATTTTAAGCATGGTCAAAACCAATAGGAAGTTCCACTTAGGGAGAGCCTGCCTAGCTCCTGGTCCGTGTATAAGGAGGCAATGGGTGCAGCAAGGTAAGGGTCTTCCCCAATCTGACTGTCTAGGACAAGGGTGAAGGTGCAGGAGATAGTAGTATGGAACCCTTCAACTGTCCTCAAGGTCTTCACAAGGACCTCCCACTGAAGCAGGAAGTCTATGATGTGGGTATCTTAAGGTCACCATGGATTGGTGTCTCGCCCTAAACACCAGCATGCAAAGACATTCCAGCAGACTAAATAGACCATTATTCTCAAAGACCTCTTGCAATCCTACCTGTGACTGATTCCAAGAAACCACAGTCATGGTGATGCTGTGCGATAACACCAAACTTGAAGATAAGATTTAGCACCTGTTCTTGTGGAACCTGTATGATCGCGGTTGCATGAGCAATTTTGCCATGGAGGGAGTCTCAGTGGTGGCTTGCCCCTCAACTCCAGCAGCTCTATTGACTACTCTCTTCAAGTCCACCAGGGGTGAACAGGATGAAGTTTTAGTCATAAGACCTTTTCTTCTGCAGGACCCTGGGGAGAATCTGCTGAAGAGGAAAAGCATAAGCTCTTAGGTTGCTCCAGGCCATCACTAGAGCATCCAATGCTAGGGCATGAGAATGTCCCTAATAGCTGACTTTTTCAAAAAGGTTGATTGACTAGGACATTTTGGAGTCCTGGGACATGTCAGGCATGTGTGTGGACGCCAATTACAGAGCACCATAATAGTAGCCAGCCCACCACTAGGGCAGTCAGACTCTTGCGCCTGTATTCACAAAGAAAAAACGTAGGACTTAAGTTCAAAATACCACCTTATCTTTAGATTTGACCTTAGGTTCAGTTTTGTTGGTATTCTCAAAGAAATAAAAATTGGATATCCACCTTAAGTCCAGTTTCTTAAGTTGAATTTTCAAGTCCATTTGGTGACTTGCTTAAGTCGAGTTTTGAAGACAAAATAGCAGCCGTGCTAGGACTCCACAGATGCTGGTGGCGTTGAAAGCTAGGCATTATGGTGGAAAGGCCACTTGTAGACGGGACAAACCTGCTGGAGACACAATGGCCTGAGGTCATCCGGCAACTTGTTTCCCCATCTCTGTACATGTCTGTGTGTGAGTGAGTGTGTCTCTCTCGAGACATCCATCTGCCCCACATTACATGTACAAGGTATCTTATGAACCTTTGTTCACATGTACCTTAACGTTGTATTACTAAAATTATACAGGGTCTTTTCTTGAACTAATAAGATGTTGGAGATCTTGACCCAATTTTGAAGGTCAGAGTGTAAAATGTTGTCTTCCTTGTGAACAAAATATCACTTGAGACATCACCATGTTTAACACTTTAATGACACAGGAAGTCACACCACATACACTGGTTGGCATGAGCCCAATACATTTATTGGTCTTCTAATTCTGCCACCTAGCAAGGCATAAACACATACTCATAATGTGGGACAAGAGGGTAGGTAGTGCCTACCTCAGCAAACAGGGAATTACACAGTCTGAAGGACTGAAAACTCATGTGGGACATATACTAGTATAGCACTCTGCAAATGGTGTCCTTGCATATGCAAAACTTGTACTCGGAAGCCAGAATGTCTTGGCCAGTCAACTTTCTCAGAGCGATCAGTCAGAAAGAGAGGGAGACTAAAGGGAAGAAAGACAAGGAGACCAAAGAAAAGATGGGAAGATAACATTGGAGAATGGACTGGCTTGACAGTTTACAAGTGTTCAAAGAAAGCTGAGAGAAACCAGAGGGATGGAGAGAAGTGGTTGCCAATTCCACAGTGGCACCCCTACAGTTGACTTGACTATGGGACACACGAGACCAGACACGAATCATTATAAATGATGCCTTGTAAAAAATTATTAGTGAACACGAATCATTATAAATGATGCCTTGTAAAAAAATATAAGTGACCTGATATGATATATATATAGTAACAACAGAATATATGTATGAGTGTTTTGAGCTTGAATACGTAGTCCCAAGTCCCAACATGTGAATCATATAATAAACGTTGAAATTGCAAATCAAATCAACAGTAATCGAATGTCAAAGCTGCAAAGAATTAGTGATTGTGCAATGAATGTAAAATTATATACTTTCTGTCACTCCATAATTGAGTTGAATCCTTTTGTAGCAAGCCACTTAGGAGAAAGACACCCTATCCTTTCATTTTGACGAAAAGAAACACTTTCCTTTGGCCAAAAATAACCCGATACCTTGACGAACAGTTGCATGTTACTTTGATCAAAAGTAATGTGCTACTTTGAACCAAGCAACATGTTATACACCAAAAGTAACATGTCACTTTGACCAAAAGTAACATGTCACTTTGACCAAAAGTAACAGGTTACTTCGACCAAAACTAACACGTAACTTTGACCAAAAGTAATGCTACTTTGACCAAAAGTTAAACGCTACCTAGACCCAAAGTAACGCGTTCCTTTTCTGCGTTACTTTTACCAAAAGTAACGTGTCACTTTTGCCTAAAGCTATGCATAAGTTTGACAGAGAGTAACGTGTTACTTTTGGTCTAGGTAATGCGTAACTCTGAGAAAAAAGTAACACGTTACCTCCTATCAAAGTAACGCGTACGTTTATGCCAAATACGGCACGTTACTTTGGTCAATGTAATGTGTTTCTTTGGTTAATTTTTGTCCTGTTGACGTAGCTTCATGTCAAACAGTAACACGTTACTTTGACCAAAAGAAACGTGGTGATAACGTGTTACTTTTGCCCAAAGTTACGCATTGCTTTGACAGCAAGTAACGTGTTACTTTTGCCTAAAGGTACGGGTTACATTGACAGAAAGTAAAGTGTTACTTTTTCCCTAAGTTACGCGTTAGTTTGACACAGAGTAACGTGTAACTTTTGGTCAAAGAAAGGCGTAACCTGGAGTAAAAGGAACAGGTTGCTTTGGACAAAGTAATACCCCCTGTAAAAGCAACGCGTAAGTTTATCTCAAATAGTAACACGTTACCTTCGTAAAGTGTTAATTTTTGCAGTGTTGCCGTAGGTTTATGTCAAATATTAGCATGTTTCTTTGACAGAAAGTAACACGTTACTTTGACCCAAAGTAACGTGTGAATTTGCCCAAAGTTAACGCGTTACTTTGACAAAAAGTAAAGTGTTACTTTTGGTCAAAGTAACGCTTAAAGATGGGTAAAAAGAACACATTATACTTTGGTCAAAATAACGCATAACTTTGGGCAAAGGTAACACGTTAATTTCTGTCAAAGTAACGCCTAACTTTTGTCAAAAGTAACATGTTACTTTCTGTCAAAGTAACGCGTAACTTTGGGCAAAATTAACGCGCTACTTTGGACAAAGTAACCCGTAAATTTATGTCAAATAGGAACACGTTACTTTGCTCGAAGTAACGTGTTACTTAAGTTAATTTTTGCCCTGTTGGCGTATGTTTATGTCAAATAGTAACACGTAACTTTGGTCAAAATAACGTGTTACTCTAGTTAACTTTTGCCCTGTTGGCCGCCCATAGAAGTAATGTTCTTATCTTTCTGTTGCTGTTAATTCATGATAATCTGTTAAACCAATTTTGATTAGGCCCAGCACTTCAACAACATTTAGCAAGTTTCTTGACGTTTGAATTTTGAGATAGGCCTATTCGCTGTAAAAGCAATTTGTGTTGTTACGAGTGACATAAACGCAGGTCATTCAAGTATAGTAACAATTGTCTACCTCTTATTCTAAGCCCAGAAGCACTGTCTTAGGCCTAACAGGTCTTGGAGATATAATCTCTAAGTACACAAAACCCCAATTACCTTTCGTGGTATTACGTTCTCAAGCTTTGATGGGAAGTAGAACAAATGCATAGTGCGTCATTTATGCATGACAATAATGGATATGTTTTTTCCACTTTAATAACCTCCCCACTAAATTTAGGCTATACAAGGTATTGTAACCATGTAGAGCGATTTTCATACAATCAATGAGAGAACATTATGCTCCAGAACAGATAAAGATTAGGGAGGTTAAGCTAGGCTGTTTGAACTTGAATGTGAACGTGTGGAAGGGCTCTATTTTTTTTCTTAATAACCCCCTATGATAAATTTACAACAAATGTTCATGTACATCATGTGAACAAGAATTTGGGATATATAAACATATCATAGGGGATTAATTAGAGAGCCCCTCTACACGTTCAGGTTCACTTTATGTTAGCCTTGTTTTACCTCACTATTCTGCAGAAGCTCTGTGGGTACAAAGCTGCAGTTTCTAAAATTTATAGGCAATGGTGTACCCTCGAAAACAGTCTGATAGCCCGGACAATTTCGCAGGTGGAGCCTCCTTACATTTGGATTGCCTGTATAGACAGACACATGCCACTGCGGCAAAAAGAACTTTACTGTGTCCCAGCTTGAAGGAAATATTAAAAATCAATTCTATTTAAGTTAGGGGTAGTTACTTTGTCCAGGTTTGCTAACATTCGAAAAAAAAAAAAATAACAGAGATTTTTGATGGCGCAGAACTACCACGTCCAGCCAAGTTGGGGGCCCTGGGTAATGGATATACAGGAGGGGTTAATTCTCCCTGCACCCCTCCAATGTTGGGGCACTTGCCTCCCAGAACCCCTATCAGAGCCACAATACTGTTAAGTAGGGCTCTATCAGGTAATGATTTTTAATACCCGGGTAGCCGCCAGTTAAATTGTTCTTATCTGAACCTGTACTATACAAATTTAGTAATTATGGTTTGTTTGACAGGTTTTCTTCTTTCATAATGAAGCTCTGCATTTATAAGCAAACTTCACGTAATTAGCTAACTAAGCTAATTCATCATTTGCCACCTTCATATTCATTTATTATTATGTGGGTTGTCTTTGCTGAATATTTAGCTTAGAGAAGGAGCCGCTACTCAGAGAGACATGTGTGGGTAATAGGCTCCGAAACATGTTGCGTAGTTACCCGCTGAAGGCCCTTTAATTTATTTGGGCTGATACAGCCTATGTCAAAATGTTACTGAGGAACGTGTGCAATATGGACAATAGTACTTCCATATGTATATAGGTTAGACAGGGACAGGTTAGCTGATGGAGAGTAAAGAGTTCGAACTGCGGAATAGGGTAATGACTACTAGGAAGTTATTCTTGGCAAAAAGACACAAATACATATAGATACATATACATTTACATATATAATATATAATGCCCGTCGATTCCACGGGTAAGCTGTCGATTTGGGTACCAAGGTTTTTTCGCGGGTACCCGGTTACCGGGATACCCGACCCAGTCTCAAGCCTAGATACGAGATTCTTGACACGTATACAGTTCACGTGCATTTACTTTTAGGGGTTCAGTGTCCACCCACCCAAATAATTACATTTTGGGGCGTGATTACAGGTCGTGTTTGAAGTTCCTTTAGGGGGGGGGGGGGGCGGCGGCAAATTTGCGTTTACATTTAGTGGTACGGATCACAGTTAGCGGTCTGACACCTATCACTAAATTAAAATTTACATTCAGGGGCGTGTTTACATTTGGGGGTCTAACAAAGGCAATTACACGCTCAGGAAGTGACTGCAGAGTAACTATTGTCTGCTATATCTGAGCTGTCCTTGAAGTGCATGTATTTCTTGTGAAATGGTTAATCTCGATGGCGATGGGAAGCCTCTTGCCTCGGGTTCCCACAATCGCATATATGACGTTGGCATTGGTGGTCACCGCAATATTTTAAATGAGGTGTAGGTCTACCATGGAAGGTATAAACACGCACTTCTTATATTTCACGAAAAGAGTAAAGTGCCACCACAGTTAATTGGTGCAAGCGTTAGATTGGAATATAATGAACGTCCATGTAATTTGTAGGCCTTATTTGGTAAATCGAAACCTAACAAGTTCAACAATCGATTTCCTTTTCCTTCAAGTCATAATGAAGACCCCAGACACCCCCTGCTAATAATGACGCCTTTCAATAGATACACCAATTTTAGTATTAGTTATCAACGAAGCTGAGCAAAAAGACGGACTATTAATAGCACCGCCACACCCCTTAAATCAACAACACTCTTTTTTTTTTTTTTTTTTCGTGTACTGTCTGCAATATGTGTGTCGAAATTTGCCGGGAAACCTCAGCCTGGCCGGGCTGTCGTTCCTCTAGCCTTCCAGGCAGGGACACCTCCTGGGCCTAGGTTCCTCTGAAATCTATCATAACAAACTACAAAGTCATTTTATTAAGAAAACACAGAGTACAGATAACTGTTTGATCTTGCGGTATACTAGATTTTGGCTTCTTTAATGCAGTAAACTCAGTATTTGTTAGCAAACTTGGAAATATGCATAGCGGTGAGTGTAAATTGACGATCCGACAACACAAAATCTGAGCTGGCAACATGTCGTTTTGGGGCCGCTAAGGGATGAAATGTGAGTTGCGATCTGGAAGGCCTCCAGAAGCGACCTGGTGGCTGCAATGTCTGAAGACATTCATTAAAGTAAGATGCAATATGCACAACAAATGGTAGGCCTACATACTTTGCAATGTTTATTTAGGTTATGCTCACACCTGCAAATTTTTTCTAGCCCACAGAGACCCATTTGCAGCTCCAAAAGCGTGTCTGCCAGGTGAGGTTTCAACAATGCAAGTTCGTGGACCGTTATCAAATAGGCCTATCACACTTACAACGTTTTCTGAATAGACATGTATTATTGACACAATTTCCACAATGCCCACTAAGTTTGAGACTTTGGTGTAAATAAAATTGTGGACATTTCCCGGTATGCATAACAAATGCGTTAGGGGGCTATATACGCAATGGCGATCCAAGGCGAAATTCTCGTTCACTGGTTAGCCGCAAGAGATAGACCGTGCTGTGGAATCAACACCATACACTTTCCACCATGATAGGAACACGTACATATACTCGGTAAGTACGTAACAGTGAGAGTTCGCGCTTTTATAATTTATATCTTGATTTATACCTCTAATAACTGTGTTAATGATGTTTGGTCTGCTCGGAACACATAGTACTTGAAGTCGGAGAGCTGACTGTGGGCAAAAGAGAAGTTAAGATTTGTAAAGGGCAACTTGGGACAAAGAAATCCGGTCATTAATACGGGACCGCAAAGTTGCAAACAGGCTGTATAGGCGTTGGACGAAAAGTGTAATGAACGACCCAGACACTCGAAGCGACGCGTGGCAAGAATACTTACGCCGTAACAGTTTAAGCACCAGGTTCATGAAAAAATTAGAATGAAAAAGACCCAACACAAGATTAAAGTAATTATGCAGAATTCAAAGAAAGGTACCAGAAACACTGGCTCATACTGGCGTGTATTGCGACGTCTGAACGGAAATAACTTGCACCCCATTAGAATATGTGACCCTAAGGACAATAATGGCATAATTGACGATCCAAAAGAAACAAATTTAATTCTTAGCGTTTATTGGCAAAATTTAGGCGGTACTCATGTCACAACAATGGGATGGCTCTCAGACACGTCAGCGTGTAGAAGCCTTGCAGGATTACCAGGTCTATGGACTTACTGACGTTGTCATTGACGGAACACTGGTAAAGAAGTCACTGGAAAAACTAAAGAATGGTAAAACATATGGGATCGATGACATTCCAAATGAATTCTTAAGTTATGGCGGGCCAAGCCTACACAATTCTATAGTAAAAATGTTTAATTTCTACAAGTTATTAGAATCCTTTCCAAATTATTGATATATGGGTCTGGTAAAACCAATATTCAAAGAGGGAAACTGTGAAAATCTAAACAGTTATCGTGATATAACGTTAACCTCCAATGTTTATAAATTGTTTGCATCGGTAATGGAAAAACAATTTATGTCATTCTTTGAGGGGCATGGTATACTTGGGGAATATAATGGAGCTTACCGTGAAGGACGACAGCCGGAAGATCAATACTTTACATTAAAAGGTCTGTGTTCTCTAAGGAAAGACAAGAAAGAAAAGACTTGGCTATCATTTTTGGACATATCCAAAGTGTTTGATACGATTAGTAGAGACCGACTGTTTTCTTCTTTTTGGG
Organism: Hermodice carunculata; assembly: GCA_964020975.1. Classification (NCBI taxonomy): domain Eukaryota; kingdom Metazoa; phylum Annelida; class Polychaeta; order Eunicida; family Amphinomidae; genus Hermodice; species Hermodice carunculata. The sequence goes on along the minus strand of CAXHWN010000019.1, from coordinate 283,542 downwards.
ACAGTGCAATGCAAAGAAAAGCATGGAGGCTCCTAAACTGTCTGTATCAAAATGTCGAATACAAAGGTTTCTTTAGGCCTGACGAAAGTGAATGGTTCCATGTAATTAATGGGGTCAAACAAGGATGTATTATGTCCCCTACTTTATTCTCTGTTGCCATGGAAGACTTGGTCACTATGTTAAAGGAGAAAACACTGCTCATAAATTTTAAAAAGGAGCTTATTCCGGCCTTATTGTACGTGGACGATATTGTTTTGCTTGCCAGCTATGAGTTACAACTTAAACAGATGTTAAATGTCGCCTATTCTTTTGCTACAAAATGGGGCATGAAATTTAATTGCTCTAAATCTAAAGTGATGGTTATCGGCAAAAGGGTCAATAATAGTAACAACTGGATGTTAGGGGATATTCCTTTGAAAGAATGTACAACTTACAGATATTTAGGAATTGTTTTCTCCCAATCTATATCTGACTCTAAGCATGTCTCTGTACAAGTGAAACCAAAAGCCTTGCGTCTTATTGGGTATATGTGTAGTATCCTTGCCTCGCACGAAAATGTGAACGGGGTTATGTTTGGAGACAGTCTTTGGAAAAACCTGTTGTCCCCATCACTCTGCCATGGTTGTGCAGTGTGGTTGTGCAACACAAAAGAAATGTGCTCGCCACATAAGGTCAATACAGTGTTCAGCTGCACGTGCTATTTTACGAGTAAAAGGTAGCCCTCAATTGCCGCCACCATTGGAGAGCAAGGCTGATTACCTATCGGTACCATCATGGACAGACAAAGAGTGAAATATTTCAATCGTTTAAAGCGTGACCTCAGAGACGACGTTTTGTGTAAACAGGTTTTCCTGGACATGGAAAGCAATTTTGTGGGCCACAAGGTAGCATCCTGGCCATACTTAAAATGTATAGACAATATATTTACCGATGTAGGCTTGGATGGCGCTATTCACAAACAAAAGCACAATTTGTATGATGTGTACAAGAGATTAAGTTTAAGTGTTTTAAATAATGCCTTTTTCAATGAAATAAACACCAAGAGTAGCTTAAGGGTGCACGGTTGGCCGAGCTGCAACACGCTCGCCTTCCACCTCTGCCGCCCGGGTTCGATTCACGGCCGGGGAAGCATGTGGAAAGAGTTCCTGCCACTCTGACTGTGCACGGTGGTTTTCTCCGAGTCCTTCGGTTTCCACCACCAAACATGTAGGAAGGAAGTATACGCCACGATCTGTGCCATGGAGAGTGATTAATATGGGCTTGGCCTGCTTCGCAATCCATGTTAAAGATATGGGTCTATAAGAGTAGCTTATCCTTTTATAAGCATGTCAAATGTCACTCCAGAAAAGAAAACTACCTATTTAATGTCAATAATTTTGAAGGAACCAGGCTTAAATTTAAAGCCCGTACGAACTGCCTTGGTCTTCAGGTAGATTTGGCCAAATGGGGCTTCTCAGATGATAAGTGCAAACTCTGTAATGGCGGTAAAGAGGATTTATCTCACTTTATGTTCACTTGCCCATTCCTCAATAATATTAGTGCAAAATATATGTATTCTCTGGAGACACAACTTGTAGCCAATTATAATGTATCCGCGTGGCATTCCTTTATGGCCTCTTCTATTTTTCAAAGCTATGGATGTTAATGTTAGGGGAATTTGCAGACGATAATGCATTGAATGTTTTGACGACATATGAAAAGGCTACCTCCGAGAGGCGTGGCAGGTGCGAAGGGAATTTTATCAGCAGGGTTGATGTGTTGGCTACAGCTGTATATATGTATATAATCGGGCAAGAACGCACCATTTTATATAATGTATTTTTAGTGAAAACCTAGTTCTATACCCTGAAATGAATGTTTTATGTTTACCAATGTAATTTTATATTTTATATACACTTTATCACTGGCTATATGTTTTACCGCTGGACGCACTGCGACTTACCACGCGTCGTAGTGCCCCCGTTGTAAAGGGGTAGGTTCCAAATCAAAAATTTGAATTTGAATTTGAATTTTGATACCGATAGATACGAAAATATTTGTGCAGTCTGCGTATTTTTTCATCTCTCTTTTTTGGGCTAGATATTTTTTTCATGAAATTTGGGGGCTAGATACTGTTCTCAACACACACGCATCAATTTGTCGATCTCCCCCGTGGAAAAAAAAGATTGGAAAGTGGGTAACCTGCTGCCATGTTGTTGGGTCAGGAGGGTTGTGTCTCAGTTTACACATTCATGTACCCAATTGAAAATTATCTAAAATTTAGTTGGATCCATCCCTGTGTTATTTTTGGAGAAAAAAAAAACGCGAGTCCTGTACATTTTCCATCGGTCCGACCAAGTCCAAGGATCCATCCAAAATCGAATGGGCAATCATTTGTTTCCTTTTAGTGCATGTGTGCACAAAATCATGTGTCCTTTTTAAGAGTCCACCCCATAAGGGGAACCTTTCCTGTCTTCGGTCTCTCCGTCCCGATGTGCACATTCTCGTTACCGTAATATCTGCAGAATGCCTCCACGTTTTTGGCTCAAATTTGGCAGTATGCTTACCTTATCTGGCAAGATGAACTGATTAGATTTTGGTGCCACCATGACCTAATTTATGCCCGTTAGGGCTCGTCACTGCAATATCTCCTGAATGCTCCAATGCAGTTTGTTCAAATTTGACAGTATGCTTACCTAGCATGCAAAGATAAACTAATTAGATTTTGGTGCCACCATGACCTAATTTTAACAAACTTAACTACTAATATGTTCCTCAGGGCTCATTACTGTGATATCTCCAGAAGGTTTCCATGCATGTTCCTCAAATGATATAGTATGATTGTCTTGTATGCCAGGATGATCTGTTGGGATTGTGGTGTCACCATGACCTATGTGAGCAAATGGCAGCCAAATTACATATTTGTTAGGGCTCGTTACCACGATATCTCTAGAATGCTTCCATGTATTTTGTTCAGATATTGCAGTATAATTATCTTACATGACAATATGAACTGATTATATTTAGGTATCACCATGACCTAATTTAAAGAAATGGCGGCTTAATTAGATGTTCGTTAGGGCTCGTTAACATGATATCTCGAGAATGCCTCCACGTGTTATACTTTAATGAAAGTTTGGTAGGAATAATGAAGGGTCTACCCCATTGTAAGAGTGAACGTTTGTTTATTTCTAATTCACCAGCAATAAAAAGCCATGGACATGCCATACATATCAATGTTTTCCACCGAGAAATATTTTAACAGGGTGGTGATTTCAAATAATGTCTGTCATTTTGAGCATTTCCCCTGAACAATCCATTCTTTGGAAAAACAGTGAGGCTTTTTTCTATGCACATCAGTTTGTTTTTTAATCTGTCTAGGAAGATATCATGCAATATTTAACTTACTTGGCATACAGTTAACTTATTTTTACAAAAAAAATAGATACCCTCTGGCAGGAGGCAAAAATTATAGCAGGGGTGGCCTTTGGCAGGAGGCAAACTTTATAGCAAGGGTGGGCTCCCTGCTAAATGTGCCTGTGGAGAGCACACTCATATGCGACCACTTTTGTCCTGTAGCACATGAGGCCTTAAATACCATATACCAATGTAACATTTATTTCTTTTGAATGTAGCTTAGCCAATAAACTAAAGTTTTATGAGACAACAACTTATTATTTTTAATGTGAATTAGCAAAAGTTTCAACAACAGGCCTCCATCTAGTGAGAATTTTAATCATGATGATGAGGGAGATGATAAAGAATTTGACAAGAACACTGATGATTTAGGCCATAGAAGTTCCCATAAGTTGTTTGTGATGTCAACAAAGTTTTTTGTCTGTGTATCTGTTGGCAGATTTACTACGTTGACTTCATATTGTGTAGTGATATAGTATGTCATATTCCAGTCCTTTTATATTTCATGTTTGGAATGAGCGGGACTCGAACCTTCACCCTTTGGCACCCGTCGCCTTGCTGAAATGGGAAACGCGCATATCCACTCGACCAAGTCCCCATTCTGTTGAAACAAACAAGAGGGCTGTGTGAACAGCCCATGCTCAGCTGACCTATGCTTGAACAGATATGGTACAGACACATCTACTGTACACTGCCAGCAAGTTTGAAGTGAATGTGGCAAAAAGTTTCGGAGATGAAGTCAAAAGTGTAAATGTTCATTGGAATGACCAGTGACTTGCATAGTAATCAATAAGAAAGGTGTATTTTCCAATAAGCACCTGAAAATAGAAAAAGATTGCAGTGCCACCTGGTGAACAAATTCAGAACTAGGAGTCCCTAGGAGTGTTTCTGTGTGATATCAAAGCAATTGGGTGAGCGATTTCGGAGAAGAAGATTTTTTAAGATTTGCCCCCCAAAAAGCACAAAATAATTCAATAAAAATCCAAAAATCACTGAAGCATGACCATTTGAATACAATTGGTAGAAACCCACCCAAGGTACATTGCCACCAAGTTTGAAGTGAATCTGGCTGACAGTTTTGGAGAAGAAGTCGAAAATGTGTGTTAGCATTGGAATGCCCATTGACTTACATAGTAATCAATAGGAAAGGTACATTTACCGATAAGTACCCGAATTGAAAAAATCATTAAAAATGAGGAATCCACAGCAGTGCCACCTAGTATACAACTTTGTTTGACCCTTTCATAAGAAAGCTATCCACCAAGTTTCAGCTCAATCTGAGTCATGGTTCTGGAGAACAAGTCCAAAATAATGAAAGCACACAAACAATCATAAAAATATAGAAAAAGATTGCAGCGCCACCTGGTGAACAAATTCAGAGCAAGAAGCTCCTAGAAGTATTTCTGTGTGATATCAAAGCAATTGGGTGAGCGGTTTCGGAGAACAAGAATTTTTTAGATTTGCCCCCAAAAAAAAAATTCATAAAAAAAATAAAAAATTAATGGACCATGACCATTTGCACAAACTAGGTAGAGACCCACCCAAGGTACATTGCCACCAAGTTTGAAGTGAATCTGGCTGGCGGTTTCGGAGAAGACGTCGAAAATGTGAATTAGCATTAGAATGCCCATTGACTTACATATTAATCAATAGGAAGGTGCATTTACCGATAAGTACCCGAATGGAAAAAATCGTTAAAAATCAGGAATCCATAGCAGTGCCACCTAGTGAACAACTTTGTATGATCCTTTCACAAGGAGCATATCCACCAAGTTTCAGCTTGATCTGTGTGACGGTTCTAGAGAAAAAGTCGAAAATTGCGAAAACACACATAAATTCATAAAAAGAAAAAAAAAATAGAAAAAAATTGCAGCACCACCTCTTGAACAAGTTAAGGTCTAGAGGTCCCCAGAAGTCTTCTTATGCAAATTTGAAGCAATTGGCTGAGCGGTTTTGGAGAAGATTTTTTAAGATTAGCCCCAAAAATAAACAAAAAAAATCATAAAAAATCGAAAAATCACTGGACCGTGACCATTTGAACAAACTTGGTAGAGACCCACAAAAGGCACATCCCCACCAGGATTGAAGTGGATCTGGCGAGTAGTTTTGGAGAAGAAGTCGAAAATGTAAATTGCTGATGATGGACGGACGCAGGACCATAAGATAAGCTCAGCTGACTGACTAGTCAGCTGAGCTAAAAATGATTCAATGGAGGTAGTTATGCGCGAGTGCCATATCAATAGGATAGGACTGTTTGACAAGGTGTATAAGCTCCAAAAACGTGCGGCTCGAATACTCACTGGTGCCTCTTACTTAGATCACACCGAGCCCTTATTCCAACAACTACAGTGGAATACTTTATATGACAATTTCAAATTCCACAAATGTATTTTAACATATGAGGCTTTACATGGGAAAACACCCTCCTATATTCGTGATAGATTGGTCTTTACGAGTGATGTTTCCACACGAAGTACCAGATCAACCAGCAAATCCCTCCTATATGTCCCTAAACCTAAAATTGATATATTTCGCAATAGTTTCTCCTACTCCGGCCCCTTCAATTGGAACAAACTTCCGGAATCTGTTCGTCTGGAACCATCACTGGAAAAGTTCAAAAGGAGCTACTGGAAAACCAAGCCTTGAATCTTATTGACATTCTTCTTTTTATGTGTATATATTGTAAATATTTAGTTCAGGGCCAAAATGTAAACTAGCGTCACGCTAATTTTGTAACCCTGGTGAAATAAAGTATATTTATCTATCTATCTAACACGGTTATGCATATTTGTTAGGCCTTACCCTGCCCTAGTCAAGGATTAAAACATTCCAAGGTGGTTCCGTGCTGGGAAGGATTAAATTAAAGCATTTAATAACCTCTATATTGGCCTGTATAAATATAATTATGATGTTTTTATGTCTCTCTGTTTGAAACAACGATTATATGCTTTTTTACTGATGCGAGAGGGCAGCCCTGCCTGATTCTGCTCAGGAACGATAATGCCATTCTTATATGTTCCAACCACATTGCAAAGTTATGGTCATGTGTAGTAATTAACATGCAGACATGATGGGTTAGTGGATAAATCAATGTACATGAGTGCAAGACCTATCAGTTTTTAACAGGTTTAATGATATGCAGAATATAATGTTAGGCATCATGTGTTTTCATATAGGTCCACTTACAGTTCGAAGCTATGTCATATTTGGCGGGAGGCCTCAGACCAAAATGGCAGACATAGGATCTGATTAATGATAATTTTGGTAATTGACTATAAATGACATGGCAGTCTAATTGAACAATGTTAATGGCCATGGATCCTTTTTCTAGGCAGAGGTGTACGCCTATTGATTATAAGGCCTACCATGTGAAAATGCTTATTTCTCCCGGATACCTCAGTAGGCCTTTACCATACATTTCAGGATCATACTGCTAGATGCAGTATGCCTGTATTTATACTCTTCTTGCGAGAGTAAATTTTATGCTTTCATGTGTATAATGTTCTCCTGAAGGGAATCGCTGGAATCTATGTGAAAGCCTTCTCCATGGATCCAAAGGGTCACAAAGGTATGATCTTTTGTATTGTTGTTCATTTCTTCTTCAATTCTAAAAACAAAATCGTCTGCAAAGTTGTTAATGTATGTTGGCAACAGTTTGCATCTTTCTGATGACCCTTTAATTACAAAGGCAATTGTAGTTCCCTCATAAAGGGTGTCAGTATTTTTTGCTCCCCTCAACTATCCTGCTGCAAATGCATATGTTGTTTTCATTTAATTCCTCAGTAGAGACCACATGTTTACTAATTAACTTTCATGATTTCTCTGCCCATATTGCATATGGAGCCTCAGTAGGCCTTGTGATATTTGGTAATCATGCATAATGATAATGTGGCTGCTAACAATTAAGATCATGGCAATGAATTGAAAATCCCTTTTTGTGTTTCAACATGTTGGAACCGGTTAAGGAAAAAATATATATGTATGGGATGAATTTTATACGCTGCAAAGAGAAAATACAAATCTAAGCTATATGGTATAACTTTTGTAATAAATATTTTTATGTAAAGAATATGTACATAATATATTCGCAGTCACAGTCAATTGTAGAAATACATGAAACAGGGAAACATACACTGTTGATTCCATCAATTGTATTTGCTTTCTATCAGCATTTCATTACTATTTCTGTATTGGGATGTGGTAAATAGGTTTTGGACATATCATTGTAACATTGCTGGGTCATGGACAGACAGTCCGACAATCCACGTGATAATATCCTTGGGCATTTTATGTGCAGAGGGTAAAAAATTCAGTAATTGATATTTAGCTAAATATTTGGTTTAAACATACTTTATTGCAAAAAAAAAAAAAAAAAAAAACAATTGGCCAATAGGCTTACTAGCCTATATGAAGGCCCCTTGTACAGCTAAATATTTTTTTAAAAAGAAAAACAAATATATATATATATATATATATATATATATATATATATATATATATATATATATATATATATATATATATATATATATATATATATATATATATATATATATATATATATATATATATATATATAAAGATTATGTGTGTGGTACAATCACAGTCAATTATTGAAATAACGCTGTTCTAGTGATTTCCTTACTCTTAAGGCAACTGCATTCATTACAACACTTTCATTTTGCGGCGCAATTGTTGTGCTAGGTTGGCTTTGTCCTTCATCAGTATATTCAACATCTTTCACAAAATGAGCCATGCTATTCAGCACGAAACGAGTTATTATATTACATACCTTTTCGGGCTTTACCCTGAATTCTGTATGCAAACAGGCAAATCTTTTCAGAATGCCAAACAATTGTCCGATTCAAACTCGCGTTCTGGAGTTAGAACCACTGTATCTGTCTTAAGCTGCAGGTGACAGGTTTAGAAAGGGTATCATCAGGAAAGGTCTTAGGCCATATTCACTGTCGCCCAATAAAAATCCGTTACAAATACATATGTGTAAAAATGATATCCAAGAACTCTTCAATTATTTTTTTATGATTCAGTTTGTTTCATTTGAATAAAACAGTTTTAATAAATTTATATACAGTATTATGTCTGGCAATTGATTTGCTACATATTGAACAGCAAAAGTTTATAAATTTTGACATTTGATTCATCAGTATGTTCTGACGGTCATTCATGTAAAATATGTTATGATCCTACCATGAAATGTAAGTGGAATATAGAGTTATACCTGTCTGCACATTGTATTCTTACACTGATACGTGACATCGGTTTTTCCAACAACTTTTTTTGTAGCTCAGCTGACTTATCAGGCTGTTGGACTTGTATTACTGCACTACCATGTACAACTTCAAAGTCCTAGCTCATATAGGTACACCTTGTGCAACAATTTAACACGAAAGTCTTGGTTGAAATAGAAAGCGGTTCTATTACGTGATGCCAGAGGTCAATGTCACTCACATACACTGCCTAAGTTAAGGGTACTTGTGGTGCCACAACGATTGGGACATGGTTTTCAACCAGTCACATGACTTCATTCTTATTTGAGGTGACAGACAAAATCATTTATTCTTGAAAAGGGCCTTTGGCTATGATTTCGGCAGAAAGATGAGCAGGCATAGATGGAGCAGTCTCTGAATTTGTTTTAAATGTGTTTCAGATATTATAATATTATGAAACATTTCAATACAGATTATATTAGGATTTGGATCGAATTGTGGGATAGATGCATCCATTTTCTCACTTTTTCAGATGCAGACAATCAAAATGTGGAGATAATATCATGGAAAGGATTACCTTGCTAATACATTGAACATTTTGACCACAATCTGGATATATTCATGGTTTCATGGACACTGGGTTACAAATATTTATGCAATGGCAGCCTGATATCATCATGGATCAAACCAGAATATCATCATTTTCAATTATAAAAATCTTTAGATTTCAAAACATGTCGATATTTTAAAAGCTAATTATATTTAATACTTTAAAAAGATTCAAATGACAGAAGTTGTCTTTAATTACAAACAAAATAATTAGTACTTGGAAATGATGGTCTTCAAATAAGAAATGACAGAAGTTGTCTTTAATTGCAGACCAAATAGCTATTGCTTTGAAATGGTTGTCTTGAAATCTAATATGGTGTCTCAAACAAATGCTCTTCACAGTGAGTGTCACTATTTTTACTTGCCTCTGTCAAAATCTTTATTAAGTGCACTTTGGTCAAATAATGTAGAACATGGGCAGAATCCAGTCATCTTGAAACTACTTTCAGAAATTTTCCTATCCGCATCACATACAGCCTGAAATTTCCATAATTTCTTGCGTTGTTGAGGCTATTTTTAACTATTGGAATCAGTGGTTTCATTAGCTTTTCGGAACGGCAAGGAACTTCCGTACAGAAGGGCACTATATGTCACAGCAGCAGGACCATGACAAGTACTAAAAGGAACATGTCTCAAAACTGATGTTTCAGTGTCAGAACAGTAATTTTTAACAACTCATTTACATTTTTAGCATGATTAAGCAAAGATGAATTTTATATAAATTTGATTGAATTAGGTATTACTTTTTAAGTTTAAATCACAAAAAAGAACAATGTCCACATTCTATGTGGCATGAGAAAAAAATCAAAGCAATGAACTAATTAAGGAAAAGGGCAGGGTTAATCTCCCTTCTGTTTTGAGTAGCAGGGAATACTGATCAACTATACATATATACAGTAAAACGTGTCTTCCAAGAACACTGAGATGAATTCACACCTTGAAATTAGTGAACACTTCCTTGTTTTGTTCATGTTAACTTAACCTGAAATTATTAAACACCTTAAAATATTGAACACTTGTTGTCTGTCCCAAGAGGTGTTAGCTAATGACAGGTTTTACAGTACTCCACACTCAGATGTAGAACATACTCTAGTCAGCAAGAATTTTAATATAACAATTTAAGTCTGATGAAGCAGCCGATTACTGAATTTCTGAAAAAAAAAAGATTATATATTTCCCATCAAAGTACTTATGTTCAATATACTTGGAATTTGCATGATTTGGAACACCTCTCAATAAAAAGCAAAACTTTGTGTACGTATCTATAATCATGTCAAGTTTACAGTTTCTAGTGACAATAATGTCCCAGAAAAGTGTCAGACTAAGTTGCTGGTAAAAAAAGAATATAAGAGATAAAGAACTCTTGGAACAACAAAATATATGTGTAAGCACACAGACATATTTAAAAACTCTTGGAAAAAACAAAATATCTGTGTTGTCACACATAAATAATGTCATCATTGATTATATGGGTTTATAAAATATATAAATATGATATACCTTGTTGAAAGCCCCACCCCCACCCCCACACAAGAGGCACTTTAAACCTCTGTTGAGAGGCCCTGCACTTCTCAGCTTCCCCGTACAGTAAGTCTCATACTTCTATTATATTTCTCCCTACCCCCACCCCACTCCCCAATGAGAAGTCATCTCCCTTATGCATGTATAGCAGATTTTCGGGGGGGGGGGGGGGCTTACAAGAGAGGACCACTGTTTTGAGCTTAGTACAGATAGAATGTACCGGAACACATACATCATTTTGCAATTCGGAATTTGCATTTTTATTATGTATTTGGATGATACTTTAAAAACAAATTATAGTTTTAAAAAGTTGGTTTAAGTATAATTCAATGTATGTTCAGTTCATGTTGCAAACAGTAAGCAGCAAGGTATGTAAAATACAGGAGACTTTGACATTAAGCCCTTAACTTTTCCATACGACTGGTCAGCTTTAGTAATAACAACCCATAAAAATTGATATACCAGATGTAACTGCTACCGGTAAGGGTGGGCTTAAAGTGCACAAGATAAGTCACATGGTCTATTAAAAAAAAAACATATCATAACTACCTGCACATTTATGAATTGGAATTTTTTCCTGTTTATATATGCCACTTCATGCTCACTGGGTGCTGTACCCTATACACGATAGTATTTTACATGTATTCTGGCATTGGACACAAACAGCATGGGTGTACTGGAGATGACATACTTTTAACTAACTAGTTCCATGAAACAAATGGTGGTGTAAGCCTCAAATTCCTAAATATACGGCCATGTTGTTTGTGTTAATGCCATGAGGGGGCAGCGCCTGCTGGTGGGGGTGGGGTTTTCAGTGTTCCTATGTACGTATGCAAATATATACATGTAAGCTAAACAGTCTGGCAAATCACATATATTGATAAAGATAGTGAAACAGCCTTCTCATTGAGGCAATTTGTACATCTTGCATGTTCTGATGTGCTCAGTAAATATATATATATATATATAAAAGTTTTGAACAATGTTCTCATTACAATCAAACTTACTTTGGACTTCTAATGAAGATTCAAAGCATTTCTCTCAGGAATGATGACAATTTTATAAAAACGCCTGGGGAAGCAAGTATATCGAGATGAAATAAGACAAATGAACAGAAACATAAATACTTAGATTTTAAGGAAACGCGTTATATTTTTATCCATGAAAATTCAGCATATGATCTCTTGTCCTTGAAGATTGATTTGGTGGTATTGGCTAAAGGGTGAGGCATTATATTACTTTCTTACAGCACGTTCACGTTAGGACCTGCAATCTATGTAATATACACAGAACAAAAAGACTGTTACACAGTGTCATCAGCCAGTTTAGAGACATGTCTGATCTGGTCTCAAAATGTAAGGGCAGTTGCCAGGTGATACAAGTATGTTTGTTAGAACAGTGAATCAAAAGTTGGCCTTCAGCTCTCTAGATATTTATGAAGAAATCCTGGAATATTTAACACTCGCTTCAAAATACCAGATGGACGGTCTCATAAATGTCCTATAACCGTATCAAAAATACATAAACAGTCACTTGAAAATAAAAAATAAACAGTAACTTCACATCTTTACACAATCAAAACTTGCCCACTAGCTCTAAAGATATTTCTCTGCCTTTATCTTTCAAGATATTTTGGAAAATAAACAAACTGTAAATCAAAAGATACCCTTCAGCTCTTCAGATATTAATGAATATAATATCCTGGAATATTTAATACTGCCTACAAAGTTCCAGGTTTTACCCTCTCGAAATACTCTATAACCTTATGAAAAATGAACAGATCTTTACATCAAAAGTTGGCCTCTAGCCCCATAGATATTTATGAAGAATTGGAACTGTTCAATTTCCCTTTTCTTGTCCATTTTGATTCACGTAAACAGTAACTTTGGTTTGTTCAGTATTTTTACTCAATCTTTGTGATGACGTTGTTTTCACATGTTATTCTTGCATTTACTGGCAACATTTTGTTAAGAACTTCGTCTATGTCCTCATATTTTGTAGTGGTATGCCAGCAATGCGCCTTTTGGTATTTCTAGGTCAGATCAGTTAAGACATTGATATCTCATTGCCAGGCTTGATGAATGTGATGAACGTTTCGCTGGATGTTTTTATTGCATTTTCCATTTGCTGTAAAGAACATGGTATTGATAAGAAACAAAGCAAGTCGGAGAAGGGCTCTTATTCGTAAATTTGGCAATTATGACCAAACAAGGAAAAAAATGGTTACCTCATTATAATATCACCCACTGTACCACATGAGATGTAATTAGAAAGCTTAATAAGTCAATTCTTTAATTTGCATTTGTGTGGCCAAACAGACAACTATGTACGCTACTGAATGTAACAGCAAGGGCAAACAGGCTGCCAAACATAGGTCAAGATCACTAGTGAACATCACATGCACAGTCATATGCATACATTTTCATGACTGCATGGTCCAATACTAGTGGAGATATGCGCCACACAAGTCTCGAAAGTGTAATGGTTATTTTCACTAACTCAGCAGCGTCGGATGGACGCATAGACAAACAAAACCAAAGGTCACATCTTCCTATGGTGGTCAATACTTGTGTAAACTTTCCTGACTGGCCTGTAGGTAAAATTTGGAGATCTGCATGACACGGCTTTTTTAGACACATTGACACAAGGGTATCTCAGTGCTTCCCCCAGTTGGGGGCGTAGAGAAGTAAATTGACGTTAGGGGTAAATTCTGAAAAAAATGTGCCTCATTTGATGCTTCAATGGGCCTACTTGGACACAAGCACCTGAAATGGACATTCACATGAAAATTGTCTGTATCGATATTATTAATGTATCAGATGTAGAACTCGTTTTTTTTAGTGGATTACCCTTCAGAATCCCGAATAAACAAAAACAATAACAGGATCTCACGCGTCAAGAGCCATACCAATATGCAAAGAATGATTTGGACCTAACTCAAAACGTTTGAAAATTGTGTACATTAAAAAACAAAATAGGTACAAAATGACACACTAGTACCACAGATCACTACTTATCTTTAAGCGTGTACAGAACTTATCGTATGTTCAATCTTTGTTTTCCTTTTTTTCAATATTTCATAATAGTTATAGTTTCCAGTGGTATTCGATGTTGTATCACTGCATAATTGTATCTCATGTATTATACGTATATTTGAATTTACTTTGATTGCTTTAGGACATGAAATAGAATGTTGTAGGTTGTTTACTTTTGAGTCTATTAATATTCCCAGTTTTTGCACTTCGTGCATTTCAATTAACTTGTCAAATCAATGTTAAAAACTTTTTGGTGGTGTTATGTGAACAGTTTTGAGGCCTTAGCGAAATACGCAAAAATAAAGGAATGTAGAGCACAGAGCACGGAGATGGGCCTTATAGCAAAATCCAAAACATTGACAACTACACCATAACTTAAGGTAAAACCTACAGAACACTGCACAGTGCATGCTTCAAAACAAACAAACTCGACTTTTACTTTGTTTGACAGAGTGACTACTTGAAGTTCAACATTTGTTATGTTGACAATAGGTATGTGTACTTTGCATGGTATTGCATTTTCTATGGTCATACACTATATCTACCGATGCGCCAGTGTCCTGATGAATCCTTTCAGACCTAATAGAGATGATTCTTTTCTATCTGTCCAAATGTTATGTAATAAGCAGCTAGGATGTCCAAAGATTTAATTCCACTTATTATTGCCATTAAATACTGTTTAGGCCCAAATAATTGGACAACTTCTAGAATAGGACACATGATGGGACTACAGGACCAAACCCATAGGATAAATTGTGAACATAGAAACTAAGAAAGCAAATATGAAACGTGCATTTTTTAAACATGCTTACTTGTATGCTGTCGGACAGCTTAGATCACGAAATAATTGTCCCACAAGAGTTTTACCTGTCCATTATACTTCGGGTAATGTCTACTACTGCTATATGCATTTTTCATATCATGATTAGTTCCTTAAAATTAAAAAAAAGTGTTGAAAGTATTATTTTCTTGTGTAGGGGCATCCTTGCTCCATGACTTCTTATATTTGCCATTTTGGACAGTTGAAATTTTCCCCATCTGCCCAATGGGACATTATAAAAAACAGTAAATGCATACTACCATAAACGCAACCAACTTTGTTTTCACCTAAGAAGTCTCAGAGGTCTGTATACTGTGCACCGTAATGTGCGTGATGCCGCTTTAGGACCAGGTATTTGGCTGTTTCCATTCCATATACGGACTTAGGTTTGTCCTGTGATTCCAGCAACGAAGATTAACATTACTGCAGATTTGTAACAGAGATAGACATTAAACAGACTTAGCTTTGCCCAGTGATTCCAGCAACGAGATTAACTTTACAGTTTTATAATGAAACTACCATTAATATTCATAGTCTTTTATTCATTTTAATAATAAAGAGACGGACCTTAAGCAGTAACTGATAATTACGGATCTTTACATAGATGTTTATAATTATGATCCACTAGTTCTTCATTCTGTTAGCATAATCTATACAATGATCACAACACGGGGACATGGAAAACGGTAAAAGTTCTTAATTTCATAAACGTGATAAATTCATGACGGACTCAATAACGAGGGGGGGGGGGGGGCGGGTGAGGCTCTCCTACTCTTAGAAACTCTAACTTTTGAGTTTGCTGGATCTGTTTGTTTCTTCATATTTTTCATGGCTGTATATCAATTAAATATTACACATAATGTCATCAGTTGATATCATCTTACAATCCATGGTGTACTACAACAAAATTGTACTTCCAGGGTTTACAAATATGGCATTGAAACTACAGGAGTTTTGGAAACTTAAATAAATACAGTAGTCTTCTCCACAATGGACAAAATCAAATTTAACTTTGTTGGCGGGCACTATCTAAAGTTAGTTTTGCGACCAAAAAGAAAACACAAAGTGAACCTCAGCAGGCAGTGGTATCTGCCTGGCTCACCGAACACATTCTCATTGTTACAGTTATTTTCTTTTGAAAAGAGACTGGATGTTACATGTACACAAGGTTATCCGAAATTAACCAGAAAAGGCAAAATGAAACAGGCTAAAGCCTTCAGTGTATGGAACTCTCTTTTTTGTACCTTTCATTACCACTGCCAAAACAGAATGCAGGTTCCGCATACCTTACATATGCATGCAATTTCAACGAAAGTTCAGCAGGTATTCGTGCATTTACCAGTGATTTTTTGACCGGGAGGGGAGGGTTTTTTTTCTTCTTTTTCTCTTTTTTTTCTATTTTGAAGGAAGTGGTTTTTTCACTTGAACAAATTAGTCAAGTCTGCTGCACAGATTTAAAAAGGAGCTCTAACACATTCACTGATTGTTTCTATGCAGAGACGTGTTGATCTGTTGAAGTGATCTGTCTCCACATGTATAGCTTAACATATTAACAACTCCTGCAGGTGGTCTCCCGATCAATCCCCAACTTTCTATTACTTAATGATTGCCAAACGTTTGACTTCCTCATGGCATCAGAAGGCTTAGTCATAAGAGAAACCGCAACATATTCCCTGCTACCTTTGAAAAGCATAAACAAGCTTGTTCAGGGTAATTACAGCCGGTAGGTTCTGCAGATAATTGAAGACCTACATATGTATATATATATATATATATATATATATATATATATATATATATATATATATATATATATATATATATATATATATATATATATATATATATATATATATATATATATGGACTTAAGATACAGTTCTGTGCTTGATGTTGCTAAGGTAGCACTTTTGATCACTGGGAAAATAACTGCCAGAAGTAATTTTACATTGTTGTGATGCCGCTTACAAGATACCCTCCGTGGTAACTGCACAGTTGCAAGGACACTACCTGTGCAGATCACAAGATTGATTCTTTTTCTGATGTTTGAGGGTGCTGACTTACTTTAAACTTACAGGAACTCTACTAGAGCTATGACAAGCCGGGGACTGGTCAGCTCAAATGTCTCTTAGTAGAAGTATTGTTAACTGTTAAAAGTTACGCAGTGTAGTCCTTTTTTTTTTTGTTCATTCCTTATTTAGTATTTTAGCAATTTTAATGGCACACCAAATGGCACAAACAGTATGTAAAATGCTTGTGTGTAGTTGATACGTAGCCCCACGGAGGGCACTTTTCAATATGATTGATGTATTACTACTATTTTGTATGTGGCCCCACGGAGGGCTCTGAATGCAATAAAGTTTCATGACATGGGATGAAACCACTATTATATTTACTGCATATTCTCATATTAGCATAAAGGCATATAACTTTTGTTGCGTCACTTTCTAAAATAAAGTATGCAGTTGGTGTTGTGCAGACACCTTTCATTGAACACATTAAAGGAAAAAAAAAAAAGGCGAGTCTATAAATAGAATCAAAAGTTATGCCAGTGTTTACCTGTCATAGCCAGGATACACGTGCTCCAAGCATGGCTTGCCAGCATCATGTCACTGTGTATGAATATACCCTATTGCAAGCCATTGACACAATTTCATTGTTTTGTTTTATTTTGCATTAAAATAAAGATGGCCATCTCAAATGGTTTGACGTGACAAATATAAGTGATAAGGCAATATGTAATTCGCCCTCGATTTGTAAGATTAATCATGGAAAAAATATCTGTCAAACCAAACAACACAAACAGGCTGATAAGTTCATGTAATAGTCTAGCTGAAACAGTGAGCTAATTACAGGTAAATGGCCTCCATAGGTGTCAGCACAAGACAACCAAGAACTATTTAGTCGCTAACCTGCACCTGATTGGCCGCAATGGTATATTCATACTACATATATTATATGCGTAAAACAACATTAAAAGTACATGTAATTTGGTAAAATGCACCATGGCAGTGTGACAATACCTCATATACTGTATCTGTGTGGGGATGTCATCATATTGATTGTGCATGAACCAGTTTTAAACAGATGTCATGCCATGAATCCTGTTTGTAGAGCTAAATTTCCTGATAGAATTCAAACCTTCTTGTAACTTCTCTGCAGCAGTCAAAAAGGAATGTAGGAACAATATAAACTAATATTCTGTATAGGCATGGGGCCACATTTGTTGCCACATACTTCTGTCTGTATAATACACTTTCTGGTATCTGTACTGGAGATTGACGTCTCTGCGGATGTTGTCCCTGACGGTCAGATCACCTATTTTCGCCCACCAACGCTTGACAGTGATACAACTCCGGTGTGTTACTGTATGAATCTTGTTAATTCTTTGCATAGTTTCAAGTTTGTCAAGATTTTCTAATCTACAGCTCCCTATATCTATATAGATCATAAAACCTGTACCTGACATACCCTAACAATTTCATCCAAACATCGTATTTTCAAAGCACGAGAAACCCTTGAGTCAGTGGCCCATCCATGCGTGACAAATCAAGTCAATTTTACCCAAACGATTGGGCACATTGGTTCAATACAAATTTTAATTGCACCGAAACTAATTTCGACAAGTTTGTTTCGACCTGAGACCATGGTTGTGCAAACGAATTACGTACTGACGAACCTGGTGACAATTGAACATTGATTAGAAAAATTGTGGTTGCTGTTGTCTATTTGTTGCTCTAGGAAAGTGCTATAGGACTTCCCTGGTTGATCCTATTTCGTGATCAGTTTGGGCTCTATGCTGTTAAAAATGTATCCACATAAAGCCAAATGGTCATGGCGTGGGTCACACCACGGGAACACCTTGTAATTTTACGAAGTTGTGAGCCCGTTCTTGCAGTAGAGCAAATTATATATAATGATAGCTGTGCCCGAATTATTGTCTACGTTATTCTTCACTCAAATAAGTGTCAAACGATTATCGTTTTTTCAAGCTGGACCTAAGTTGATATCGTAATTCATCAACAAAATCATGACGTGAATAAAACTGCATTTGCATGCAACATCTTAAGCTGAAAACTGCCTTTTACATTTGGTGAAAGCTGGTGTAAAAAGTTCAGCACTTACAGCTGTAACAGAGTCCTCATGAAGAGTGAAAACTCTGTCAGATAAAATGTGGTCCCCTGGCATGTGACACATTGGGCTTATAAAACCAGATTCTCTCACAATTTGAATATCTGATATACGCCCACCCAATAATGAGATATGAAATTTACACTGCCCAGTGGAATACATGAGACAACCACTATCACAGTAGGATGTTTCTTTTATTTACCCCAGCACTTGGCCCTGGCCTTCTTGCAGTAGAGCAATATATAATGATAGCTGTGCCAGAATTAATGTCTATGTTATTCTTCACTAAAATAAGTGTCAAACGATAACCTTTTTTCAAGCTGGACCCCAAGTTGATATCATAATTCATCAACAAAATTATGACGTGAATAAAACTGCATTTGCATGCAACCTCTTGACCTGAAAACTGCCTTTCATATTTGGTAAATGCTGGTGTGATAAGTTCAGCACTTACAGCTGTAACAAAGTCCTTATGAAGAGTGAAACTTCTGTCCACCAAAATTCGGTCCGCTGGCATGTGATACATTGGGCTTATAAAACCAGATTCTCTCACAATTTGAACATCTGATACACGCCCACCCCATAAAGGAGATATGAATGTTTTACTACCCAGTGGAATACATGAAACAAACACTATCACAGTAGAATGTTTCTTTTAATTACTCCAGCACTAGGCCCTGGCCTTAAGGGTTCCTTGTAGTTTCAATGAAATTTTTAATAATCGAAGTAACTTGTGGAAATTTGTCATTGAAAATATGTGGAATAGTAGTTTAAATATTGTCTCTGTCCGGCCAAAGGATCAAATAGCCCAGTTTAGCATGAATCAAATTAGTCCATATCCAAAAAGTATCTATGGTAATGGTATACCCTTCACTAAACCAAGAAACTCAAATGAAAGATTCTGGCGCACTTTTATCAGAGTAAGTAAAGCAGGGTCCGTAAGGCTTATGCTGTGTCTTATGACTGCATTTGATGTAACAAAAGCACAAAAGATGTGTATATTTGAAGAAAGACTCCCCAGTTAATACTAATCATCACTTTACACTTTTCATAATTACCCTTATTGCTTCCAATGAAAGATCACATTCCTTTAAATTTTGTGTGGGTGTTTTATTTGCTTCAATAGCAGCATCCCTTTCTTTATGCAAAGTTGTACAACTCTTCATACAAATTAACCTCTCCAATTCTAGCAGAGGTGTACGCATTGTTGTGGCTCGGTCTGAGAGTGTCTGAGGAACAAGGTGTGGTTTCTGATGGTGTGTGGATGGGTGTTGTGATTTTGATTGGCTGATGAGGTTTGGGTGTTTGGTGGAGTAGCTGGAAGGGTGCCCTGGATGGTGGTGATGATATGTCCGTTAGTGGTAAACTTCTGTCAATTTCTGTAAATTAAAGAAAAATTAAATTATATTATCTACATACGTATAGCCATTAAACATAAGTAAATGCTTGTGTGCAACACTTTTATAAACTGTCCACTATTTACAGATATGACATATTTATATATTTTGTATATATATATATATATATATATATATATATATATACATATATATATATATATATATATATATATATATATATATATATATATATATTAACACTCACACAATCATTGCTTCACCAAGCAAGTATAACTACCTGTGTGTTAGCTTCAGGCGCCAGAGGATCATCCTGTGTGCTGGACGTTCTTAATTTCTTCATACCTGGTATTTCTGAAATAAAGAGCACACGAAATAGTTAGTGCACATATCGTTGAATAAATCACACGACATTGTGTGTTTAATGTATAGTGTTGGTCTTGAATGTGCTGTGTTGAAATTCTGAGCATAAAAATCGAATTATTCCCCTTTCTCATCCAATTTTCTAAAAATGGAAAAAAATCTAAATCTAAAACCTAAAACTTAACCCCAATATGTATATTTACTGCAATAATTTTTAAATTCCTTTTTTAAGGAAACCTTTTTTTTAATTCTGTTTCATCAATTTGAAACAGCTAGGAACGGCACTTAGCAATGTTTAGTCTGAGTATTACTAGGTGGTGTTCCATTATGAACGCTACTTTGGCGCCACCTGTTATTCGCCTACAGGCGACAGGGAAAATCTAGTGTGAGTTGCTGTTTGCTCTCGTTTACCAACAGGCATTCTTATCCAATCTGTGATTGTACAGAAAGTGAGATACTGCTGGAATGGCCCTGCACACGCTTGATTTGGACATTCCAAGCGTGTCCCCGATACCCCCTGGAAGGCTCTGCATGCGTACTAGCGTAGAAACGCACGGCAGCCAGGGGAGTCATCTGGGGAGGCAATTTTGATGCCGTACCACGCAGGACATCCATGACAATGTTTAGTATGAAGAAGATGGACACCGGTTTGAATCTGTATTTGTTGTACAGGTGAACTTCTGTTAGCATCTCCAGTGGATTGTGGGGATCGCCCAGGAGCTGTCTAGGGGCTCTTTCCTCCCCGTTATCAATGGAAAAATTGCCTCAGTGTACCCTCCATTTTGGTCATGAGCAATATTACGTCGAATGTAGCGTCCGTGAGACACGAACCATGAGGATTACGAAATTTGAGCAACTGCTCATCGGATTTGAACAAATACTGAAGGTAACGGTTCACTTTTAGGATTTTAGAAACGCACCCAGATGTGAGAAAACTCGGAAGTGAGGCGTAACTCATTTATTACGCAATCACTCATGTTTCAGAAACCAGCCCCTAGATCCTACTCTGTGATATAGGCCTATTGAAAGCACCTTCAGAATTATTTTATGGGGTTGTCCATTGTCCGAATATTTGTAACAAAACATCAAACATAAGCCTATTTTTATTTATACACGGGTCATAGCTTCACACCTACTTCATCACTGCCGTGTCCGGCCTTACATGTGGTCGCAAAGCGGCAACGACTGCATGTGGAGTTCATGCGGGTCCCTGATAAGTCGCATTATAGTAGCTTAAGGTGCTGCACATGGCCAGTCCGGGGTTGGTTCTGCTTGAGTGAAAGGGAGAGCCAGGTATAGCTACTGCTAGACCTGCACGCGAGAGGTCCATTTTTGGCAGGCCAGCAAACTGCATCACCCCAGCCTGAAAGTCAAACATTACATCTTCAAAGTGAAAACTAAGAATTATGTGTGGGGGCGTCTTTCCAATCTTTGAAGCCAGGGACCAACTCTTCCTTGCAGTTCGAATCCCTTGCATTAGCGGAAACTTGGGCAGGCTGCGATCAGGCCGGTCTGGTTGCAGTGAGGCCTAGCACGGGGTCCTACACTACAGCGACCCGGACAGGGGATATGTCACATGGCAGTGAGATTTTTTTTTAAAGTCAGGAGAATTAATTTGCTGCAAAAAAAAACAAAACAAAAAACAAAAAAACGTTATTAAACGAGACACAATTAAAAGATAGTTAAATGTTGAGTCCAAACAGACATCATCTGTCATTTCGAAATGTCCGCCACTGTCAAGATCAGATACGGAAGATAGAAAGTATGAGAAACTGAGAAAGCTCAGATGGGCTAAAGGACTGACGTTACCAGAACTTCACCAGAAGCAGGATTCCCCAATTGTATTCTTTCCAGAGACCGTCATATAGCGCGACTTTGATATGTGATAAAACTTTCAAACGTGTAATTTTATGGTGAAAAGACCTAAAATTGTCATTTCTGTAGCTATTTCGTACACTGGGTACAGGAAAATTATACTTTAAAGCATGTTTTTTTATTATTATTATTTTTCGAGTCCTGGCCTAAGAAAATAAATGTTGGTGCTCTGGCAACTCTGGAATTGCTGCCTTCTGTTGTATATTACACAAGTAATGCAGGCGAGCCCATGTGTTCTTGAAGACACGAGGCGTCCCATGCATCCAGCCTCGTGTTTTATTGATCGATAACCTCCAATAACACATGGGCTTTTTGCTGTATTAACTCTTTTCTCACTGTTTATGATGAAATTTGTAAATATGGGTCATATTTTTGCGAACAATTTTATAAATACTTAAAACGCGATAAAAAAAAAAAAACTATCAAACCGTGCAATTTTATGGTAAAAAGACATAAAATTGTCATTTCTGTATATGTTCTAACACTGGGTACAAGAAAATTACAATTTGAGGCATGTTTTTTCCGGATCATGTTTTTGTGAAATATATGATAAATACCTCATTTCCAGCCGCTGGCTATGTTGCACTATGGATTGTGTTTTCGGACACTTAAATATAATGGAGGTAGAACTTTTAATAATGTTCCGGATGCAAAAATGTCCGGAAAACGATATCGGTCTACTTTTTTGTTTTGCTGTGAACTCAGCTACTGAGAAGTCAGGAGAACCAGAAAGTGAATGATAAGTATTGATGTTTTGGCAACTCTTGAATCTCTGCTTTCTGTTGTATATTATATAAATAATACAGGGGAGCCCATGTTTTATTGAAGGTTATCAGTCCAAAGAGATCAATAACACAAGAGGCGTCACAGGTGTCCAGCCGTGTGTGGTATTGGTCTACGTGGATTGATAACCTTCAATAACACGTGGGCATCCCTGCATCATTTTATTGGCTTTATAATATTAGCAACTGTATAGTAGATCTATAACAGGAAAAACGAACAATGATAGGTTTTGACATCAGTAAAACAACAAATTAATTACAACTAATTACATCAGAAAAAGGTCTGAACTAACATTAAAATAATAGCAGGCACTAGTTAGGACTACAAGCCAACTTGCACTTTGTTAAGTCACCAGTTACAATAATATAATAATAATAATAATAATAATAATAATAATAATAATAATAATAATAATAATAATAATAATAATAATAATAATAATAATAATAATAATAATAATAATAATAATAATAATAATTTATTCGGAAAACTACCCCTTTACAGCGGGGGCATCAATGGGACGGGGTTTATTCCATGATGCTTTCAAGTATATTACAAGAAGCCGTCTATATTACAAAGTAAGGATTTGTGTGTGGTAGGGCTGTATCTACGTTCAGCATTGAGCCGTACGTGGGAAAGCATCTATTTACCATTTAAATTTTACTTTTTACATGCGCATGCAACCATCAATAGGCTTCTCATAGCTCCATGTATATATACATATATATTGTCCATTACATTCTTTTGACAAATTAACCTTCCCTTAACACTAATCACACATACATTTTGGATGCTACCTCTTCAAAATACCAAATCGCGAATTCCGCACCCAATGCCACTGGTTTGTAAATGATAAATAAATAAATAATTTTATCAGGAAAACTACCCCCTTACACCGGGGGCATCGATGGAACAGGGTTTATTCCATGATGCGTCCAAGTATCTTACCCATTTAAAGTTTGCTTTCAACCGGTGTAACCAATCATCAATATCATAATTTTGTCCCCCGCGCTAAAACTAGAGATAAACCACTCATTGGGAGAAAACTCTAGAAAGCGTAAGGACAAGTACATCGTGCACTTTTGGTTTACAATGTAGAAAATAATTGTTTATCATCATCATATTTACAATGTATAAAATTAAAGTACTCTTCAAAATAGATAAAACTTATATACAATATAGGAGCTCCATTTAAAATCTATGGAATCTGTACCTTACAGGGAACTGTACAACTCTATTTCTTGACTGTGAACAGGCACAGTTGAAGATATATATATACATACACACACACACACATATATATATACATATACATACATATATATATATATACATACACACGCGCGCACATATACATACACACACACATACACATAAGCTTATATATCACAGTTAATTTTTTAAGAATCTACACAGAAATGTCACAGCCAGCACCTTTAAGAGCTACCATACGGCAACGCCATGCTTCTTTTAGGAAAGTTTTACAAGCACTGTCAAATATATCATTAACAGCATGGTCATAATTGAATGATATTCCAAATAGTAGCGTAAATTTCGTAGTTAAGGAAGAGCGAGTAAAATGTTCCCATACATGGGTATAACCATGTTCCAACAGGCATTTTTCTAAATTTCGCCGAATCTTAATTCTTAATTCCTTGGAGTGTTCACATGTGAAAGTGAAATGAAATAAATCTTCTATACCTTGATTACATAGTTTACAAATTCCGTTGGACAAATTCCATCTCTGTAATGTTTCTTCCAATCCTAGACATCCGGTTCTAGCCATAAATTTTAGTCAAGTGCCCTTGAAGTCATTTACGTGGAACATGTATCTCTCCCAAGCATGGAATACTTAATCAATTTGTAATATGACAAGGAGGACATTTCATCGATATCTTTAAAAAAGTCATATACGTAGTTTTGCGTGGACAACTTACAGAAAGGATAGATCCAGTCACCAGTATCTCTGCAATTTACATTATCTAATCCAGCCTCGGACAAGATTGTGGATATCTGTGACATGTATGGCCAGCAAAATTTATGACCGGACTGAAAATTTGTTTCTAAGTCACAAAGTACTCGTTTACACAGTCTGTTTGCTGGAATGTTATATTTTACATGATGATAATATTTTACTCTCTGTTTATTCAAGATGGTTATCAGTGGTAGCCAGCCAAACTCCCCTAGTGTTGCCACCATTGCAGGGGTACCTCTTACTTGTAGAATAGCTCTTGCCACCGTGTACTGGAATGATCTTACAATACTTGTGCTTTCCTTTGTATTGTTAAACCATACTGCACTGCCATGTGAGAGTGAAGGCATTATTAGGCTTTTCCAGAGACTGTCACCAAACGTTACTCTATTTATATTGTCGTGCGATGAGAGAAAACTACATATATATCCATTTAAGCGACTAAGTTTACCTTTCAAGTGTTGCTTTATGTGTGGAGAGTCTTGTAATGACTGGGCAAATATAATACCTAAATATTTATACATAGTGCATTCTTCAAGTGTCAACGTTCCCAAAAACCATTTCCTTGTCATATCCATTTTTTTACCTGTTACCATAACTTTTGATTTTGTGTCATTAAATTTCATTCCCCATTTTATAGAAAATCTATGTGCAATATTAAGCATTTCCTGTAGTTGTTTATCATCATTTGCCATCAGAACAATGTCATCTGCATAAAGTTAGGCGGGAATAAGTTCATCATGATAGGTTATTCCTAACCTCTGCTCATTAAGCATAAAGAGCAGATCATTCATGACAATAGAAAATAGCGTGGGTGATAGAATGCATCCTTGTTTCACACCATGAACACTTTCGTACCAATTACTTTCAAAAGGACCAAATATAACTTTGTTTTCCACCTTCTCGTACAATCTATGTACTAATCGCCATGTTTTACCTTGAATTCCACTATTCCACAGTTCGCACATCATCCGATTTCTGTTTACCGTATCGAAAGCTTTGCTGATATCAAGAAATGCTAACCTGTTTTTTCTTTTCTGTCCTTTCTTAAACTACATAGACCTTTGAGACTAAAGTAGTGATCTTCTAACCTACGACCTTGTCTATATGCACCTTGCAGTTCACCAAAGGTTTCCTGTTCCTCATAGAAAGACATCATTTGTGTTTCAAGCATGGATGCAAACACTTTATATACATTAAAAGTAATTGTAATTTCTCTATAATTGCTGAGTAGCTCTGGCTTACCGTCTTTATATATTGGTTTAATATAACCTTTTGACCAATCGTCTGGGAAGCTTTCTAGTATTTTACATAGCTTAAATATTTTCATAAGTCGGTTAACAATTGCCTCACCGCCATGCTTTAAAAATTCGTTTGGTATATTATCGATACCACAGGCTTTACCGTTCTTTAGTTTGCTAATGGCATTCCAGGTAGTATTTTCATCTATTACTATATCTGTGAGGCCAGACATGTGTACTTTATCTCCGTCACAAGAAAGATGTTCCATCAAAGTATTGTTTCGGTCTTTATCACCTGTCGGTGACCCACAATTTCCCACATTTTTCCAATATGTACCTAATATTTCACTGATTCTCTTCGGATCGTTAATAATTTTGCTTTTGTCATTAGGGTCGCAGATTTTTAGGGGATGTCCATTATTTCCATTCAAACGTTTCAGCATTCGCCAATATGAACGTGTGTTTTTCGTTCCTTTTCTAGAATTTAAAGAGATAACTTTTATTTGATTTTGGACTTTAATGGTTTTGATTTTTGCGTGAACATCTCGCTTTCTGCGCAAATTTTCTTGCCAAAGCTCTTGTAAAATTTCTGGGTACCAAGTTTCTTTGCCTGCCCAATACCCTTAGAACCTATTTGCCCCTTACGATTTTGAATGAGTTTCTTAGTTTCTTTGTCACAAACATGCTTTTTATCGTCTTTTATTTCTTTTTTACCGACATATTGTTCACCAACTTCTGTAACAATCTGCTTCCATCCTAGCCATGTTTGGTTAATAGGTTGGGAAAGGTCACACTCGAAGTTTGCAAATTTAGCAGACAAAGCTAGTCTGAAAGCACTCCAGTCTTTTACCTCATTGATTTTCCACTTCACAATATTTTTTACCAGGGGGGCATTATTTTTACACTCGGAAGATTTAAACGAAACACATATTGTATTGTGATCACTGCCTAAGTCATAATCACCAACTTCATCAATGATGACACTGTCTATGTTATTTTCCAGAGAGGAGCTTATAAGTGCATAGTCAATAGTGGTCTTGGTGCTACCTCTATGCCACGTATATTTTTCAGTGCATAGGGGAGATTTGTTTAAAACTTTCATATCAGCTGTCTCTATCAGTTTTTCTAGCAGGTCGCCATTAAAACTTGCTTTACCTTCAACACGATACTCTCCTATTTTACCGTTGAAATCTCCCAACAAAATACAATGGTGACCCTTAGATTGCAATTGGCTGATATTTTGGATCAGTTCAGTCATAAGAAAAGAACTATTATCTTTATCTATTCCATCGTTAGGAAAGTAAGTTACCCCGACCATAAAAATATTCTGTCCAGCTTTGACCTTTATCCATAAACGCTCAAATTCTTCCTTTTTCGAGTCGAAAACATTGTTATCTAGAACTTCAATACTATTGCTAATTACGAGACCTAAACCACCTCCTGTCTTTTTCACAGTGCTCTTCCTTGCTTTGCCTAACCACTTATATTGAGGATGTATATTCTCAAATATTATGTCATGATCAGATTGGTGGAACGTTTCAACCATTGCATGCATAGAAAAGTGTTCTTTTTCCAGTAAATGAGACAATTCACATCGTTTGGCTAAACCTAAATTTTGCACATTACAGTATGCTAGTCTAATTTTCTTATACACTTTCCTTAACTTACGCTGCTTACCTCGGCGATGGCGTTTTGTCTTATTTTTGGTAGGCTCCCTAGTGCTGGGCTTGGAGGCCCTACCTTCTTTGCCACACCTCTAATATGTACTGTTATACCAACATATCTTCTTTTTATGTCCGAGTTTCCAGCACGTGTCGCACCGTATCTTCTGTCCGTGCTTGCACGTGGTGGAGTTATGGTTTCTTTCACCACAGAAAGTACACTTCGCTGTATTGTTTTGGGACCTAACATCTGTATGGTTTCGTCCTACTTCATAGCTACCGCTAGTATTGTTCCGTCTGCTGTTCGTCTCCTTTTGTGCATGCTTGCGATTGTGCTTGCCAACATGCTGCCACGCGCCACTTTCAGTAGTCCTTCCATTGTCTGTCCCGTTTCGTGGCCACGGACCGTTATTTGACCTTTTCCCCGGTAGTGTGCTTTTGTTTTGGCTGGATTGGCTTGTTGAGGTTCTTACTCCAAGGCACTGGATACCAAAACTTTCGATCAGCTTTTTCGTGCCAAACTGGGAAAGGTGTAAGCCATCTTTTTGTAAAGCACCTTCATTTATTGTGCCGTCAGCGAGACGAAATTTTGGGTCATTATTGATAAATGTATAGCCATTGTCAATGCACATGGCTGCTAGTCCCGCATTTACTATTTCTGCCGTTTCTTGGTCATCACATTTGTCAACTCGTGGGCACAAGCTTGATACTTTGACATGCTTTGCAATTTGTTTAGCACCAATTGCCATTAACTCTTAGTCATTGATTATCTTATCAGCATCATTGGACTTGGCACAGTCGTTTGTACCAACTTGTAAGATGACAGTTTCATATTTTCTTGTTTCTTTTGTCAATGCATTATGCACATCATTGACTGTGGCGCCACTCATAGACTTTACTACTGTCTTACTGTCGCTGCTTGTGACATCCTTAATGATAGAGCTCCCAATCACTAAGTTGTCAGAGGATGCTTTGTTGTCCTTAGATCCGAGCTTTTCGTGGGCTTTACTTAGACCATCTTTAAGTTCTGCATTTTCGCGCCTAAGCTCTGTGCATTCTGCGGTTTTTGCAGATAGTTGTTTTACAAGGTCAGCATTGTTCGTGTTGAGTGATTGGATCTGTGCCGTGAGAGTTTTGAGTTCTTCATTATTATTTGCCTTAACTTGGTTTTCAAGGTTGCTTATTCCCTGTACTATCAGACGCATATGAGTAGGCATTAATATACAGCCTTTGCAGTTCCACATGGCTCTTATTCCCGGCTGTTTTTCACCAATACATGTGTAATGGTGCCAAATCATGCATGTTACACACTGGATCATAGCGTCTTTGTGTTCTCTGTTGTACAAACAGTTCTCAATACAGAGTTTAGGCTCTTCATTGACACCATTTAACGCTAGCATGTTCACTTGATTTGTGTTTGGTGCGTTTTCATTAGGCTTGTTACGGCTACCTGTATTCACAATTTCCTCGCCTTGGTTCTTCTTTGATTGCAGACGTTTGGACTTCACAATTTGGTCATTCTGGCTAGTTTGGGTATTGTGATGGTTTGATTTGTCGGTCACTTTGTGGTCAGCTTGACGGTTTGGCTGAACTGACCTAGAATTGGTCTTAGGCTTTCTATCTTTTGAGTCCTTAACTTCTCTATGCTTAGCTTTAAGAACTGTAATAGAGTCATTATCGCTCTCTTTTCCTTTGGAAATTTTGGCTCTGTGCTTGCTTTTTTTCCTGGACAGTTTCTTTCGAGGCGTTTCAGGACTATTCTGACTAGCGACCTCCGCTTCTGGGATCCGATTGACAGGCGTGGTTGTTTTATTTTCTGCTGCTACATTGGGCTCACAATTCAACTTACTTGAGGTCGATCTGGTGATCGGTCTCGATGGCGAGGATTCAGTCATTTTTGTAGACTCTGCGGTGGGACGAGTGATATTGTCGCCAGAGACTCTACTACAATAGAAATTAGTACACTTGCAGGCCTTTTATATTGTGTTAAACACTTAATGATTCATCGTGACAGGTACATGATAGGCATGTTCAGATTAACTATTGAAATTGATAACAACACTTCAAGTTGTAGAAATTTGGTTTAATGCAGGACCGTACCCAGGATTTGATTTTTGGTGGTGTGTGTGTGTGTGCGCGCGCGCGCGCGTGTGTGTGTGTGTGCAAGCCCCTCTCCCAGGGTACAGAGCTTTTGCCAAAAAGTGGTGTTTTAGTGGTCTCTATTGCATTCTGAGCCAAGAAAAGTGATATATAAGCAACACAGAAATTTTCTTACATATTTCACATGTATTCATTAAAAGTATGTTGATTCCCTTTTACTGGAGATAAAATTCTATGTTATGTTGTATCATAACATCTGAGGCATTTATATCAGTAATGAATGGTTCCATGTTGGGTCATTGGGCAAAACAGGATGTTCTATATTCTGATTAGCGCTATGGTTCCATCCAAGCAGAAATTAAGATAGTTTAGAACTTGCTCTTGTGGTCAGTCAGAAATGCTATCTTCTCTTTGATGCATCTATGTGATTTCACCAAGTAGTTTTGATTATGAAGAATCAGTACTTTTTTATTTATGTATTGTAACATCCTCTAATTATTTGTTGTGTTCCTTTTAGTTTGGAACACGTAGAATAAACATTTCTTAGTATGTAAAAGTTGTCAATTCTTAACTTTTTAATGAAAGTCCGCCCTCAACATACACTTTGTAATTTGATTGGGTAAAAGATGTGGAGGCAGGACTGTCTGAATTTTGTTGTGTAGAAGAGCAGTGTGCTCCAAGACACCCTACCTATAGACTTCAACTAGGCGAACTGGTGTATGGAACCATGTGGAATAGAAGGACAAGTACACATTGAAGGCAGAAAACTTGATTCATCATTACAAAATTAACCAAATTCCATCAGAACATCCCCACCCCCACCCCCAATTTAAAACAAAAACAAAAAGAAAGATACTTTATTGACATGAATCTTATTATTGTACAAAAACAAAGACATGATAAAGCACACACACAGAAAAAGAGAGAGAGAGAGAGAGAGAGAGAGAGAGAGAGAGAGAGAGAGAGAGAGAGAGAGAGAGAGAGAGAGAGAGAGACGCAGTGTACAAAGTAACAATAAACCTAATCAGGTGTACAACCAGAGTAGGCATACTTATGTACAGAGGATATATTATCTTGTTCTTGAGTATCAATACAAGGAATGGGCACCTGGGCATCCGACCAGATATTAAACATCAAGTTCAGTATAGGAGGCCTTTTTGTCAACGCAACAGGAGGCAAATTAATAAAAAACTCTCAAACAAAACAAAACAAAACAAAACAAAACAAACTCGGTTTTGCTTTGTTACAGATGTGTGCAAGGTTTAGACCATTAACAATTTAGGGTTCAATACATCATGATCAGATGTGCATATAAACAGTAAGAAGATAAGGCGATAAAAACTTGTGACTCAAGTCATCCCCAATATATGGCCCATTGCTGTTGTTGCTTGCAAACCTAGGTATACCCTCATGGTTTATTGATATAAGAACCAGCCAACAGGGACTTCTATCATCATGTATACATCAGATATGGAGTATATAGAGTTACATATGGTGCATACTGACTGAGGAGAGATAATGCGTTCGCTGTGGTTGGTCAAGGATGTATATATGTGACTGTAGCCTGCATAATTAAGTACTAATTGTAAGTCCCAAATGTGGACCATGTCAGCTAGGGGGGGGGGGTGCGTGTGCATCCCTCCTCCCACGGGGGGGGGGGGTACAGGCCTGTATTGCAAAAAGGCCATTGCTTACCATGCCACCCAATGGTACAAAGGGTATCTCTAGCATGTGTTATTGATCTTTATAATACAAGCTTATTATAATTAGATTAAAAGACGAGCACTCATTGGTTAATGGGTCTTTGCAGATGCTAGAGATTCTTTTTTTACCATCCTGCGTGGTAAGCAATGGCCTTTTGCAATACTGGCATAGCGCTAATGACTCGCAGTGTAGCGCACCTTCAGCAGTTGACCACTTCACTTCAGTCTTTTAACATTTTTTTGTGGCGAGGAGAACATTTGCCTGTCGCATGGTAAAATTTGCTGCTTTACTGATGTCAAAACCTATCTATCATTGTTCGTTTATCCTGTTATAGATCTACTATAGGGTTGTTTATATTATGAAACAAATGATGCAGGGAAACCCATGTGTTATTGAAGGTCATCAGTCCTCGGAGATCAATAATACACGAGGCGTCTGATAACCTTCAATAACACATGGCCTGGAAAGACCCAATGGCCAATCCATGCTCGTCTTTTAATCTAATTATAATAGGTTTATATTATAATTAACAATAACAAATCAGAAGAACCAATCAGAGGAGGCCTACTATGTCTCTTTTTTATTGTTGCTGGAGGATATATTTTGGGTTTTAAGACTAAGGCTTATCTTTTGGAAAATCCTGAAGTCTGCAGTAATGAATATTTCAAAGGTTGAGAGGACAGGTTTAAAAGGCAAAATTGATTTCGTAACATTGGTAGGCCTATTGGAAGCTAAAGTTTATGTTTTGGTCATTCTTGAATCTCTCCCTTTTTGCTGTTTTTCACTTAGTCTCATCGTTGGATTGAAATTTATGACTATGGGTAATGCTTTTTGAACTACTGTAAAATACACGATTGCCCATGTTGTACTGTGGGTTGTGTTCGTCGACTAAAAGTTATAATGTTCCAGATTTATCATGTAAATAATTTAGGCCTACTTAATTTGTTCCTTTGCAGTCAAATCATCTAACAGAGAGAGCCAAAAAGGCGAAAACTGACAGGCCTAGGTGTACCAAGTTTCTACATCTTTGGCACAAGTGGCAATTTTTTTGTTTGAGTTGTTAGGCCTACATCTTTTGGAAAACCTGACGGTAAAGTGTGTAATATTTCAAAACTTCAAAAGACCAATTTAAAACCAACAGTTGCCTTTTGCGAGTAACATCCGTCTCAAGACACGTACACGCATTTCAGGCATTAATAGCCTATAGTTAGGTCCTTATTTCGTGTTGCAATGAAGCTATATACCTGTTGAAATGAAGCTATATACCTGAATCTTTTCGTTTCACGTACAATCATATTCTTATCACGGCTTTTATGAGCATATTTACCCCTACTTTCTCGCACACCCGCGCCCTGTTGTCTATAGTACCACGCGATTCGGACATTGCGGATGAATACATGCTTTGCATGCAAATGGCTCTACTTTAATCAGGAATATACAACCGTCGTATAATGAAATGTGATTGGCTAGGTAAAAATAACTACACAGCATCGTCTGTGGTGTTGACGGAAGCCTTTCCACCACGTGGAGAGCATAAGCCGGTTGTTTTGGTTCGAGAAGCTGGGCTCCGATACATTTACCTTTTAATGGATTAGTGGTTCATTTTTGGCAGATTATCCCAACGCTAATCAGTAGTTTTTAGAGGTATGGATCCCCAGTTTATACCATGGCAAGACATTCAAAATATTATAGGGGCACCTGGTCTATGGCCACTTAACATCAGGCGACTATTTTGGGCGGGGGGGGGGGGATGTAAAACACTGGGCAGGATTCTATTGCCCACCTTTGCCTATGTAAATGGATTGATTCCTGGGGTGTACATTGAATGGAGCTCAATATTAGTTAGAATGTGTCGTGACAAAACTGCCTACAACCATTTTCGGGCTCTATTGAGGATAATCAGGAATCACATAAAGTACAATCTCTATGCTTATAATATTGCAATGAAACAGTATCAGTACTTAGATGGTTCACCACGATACTATACCCATGCTTCCAATAGGAAATTAAAAAGTACATGAAGTATAATTGTGAAAAAAATATAGAAACTCACCAAAATGTAGCCACCTAAATTTTGAAATAGGCTAAAAGTAGCCAATATTATTCAGACGAATTTAAGATATAGACGAATTTAAGTATTTTGAGTTATGGTGCCTATTATATTACCAGCACAGTGACCCCACCACTTACAGGCCCCTACTTTCATAGTTGGACTGGATAATTGTTGCGATAATTTTGAATGCATTAATATGATTAATGATAACATTTGATGCGCAAAGTTGTGACTACCTGAAATCTTGCGGCTGGTCAAGAAATCCTCTCCAAACTTGTTTTTGCTGCCAAGATATTGCCAGGATTACAAAAATACGACGTACGAACGTACAGAGACTGTCTATATTCGAAAATTCGTGAAATTTGGACCATTTCACTGAGATTTACTGACGGATTGAATCGGCTTCTATAAGCTGCCCATTCCAGCTTATCGGACACGATTGGACAGAGTCACCCTGTAGTGCCATAGTGTCCAATACAGGCGAAGTCAGTGGTGATAATGGTTGTTCTAAAACCATAGGACAGCTCGAGAACATCAGAAAAACAGACAAAGCTGATCTATGTTCTACTTTTATGGACAACTTAGAAGCGATTTTCCAGTATGGTGGCCAAAACATTAAAAAATCATTAGAAGGCTTCGATATGGAAACGCTGGGCGACCTTCATAAAGCCCTTTGTGAAAAAGTATCCGCGTGCTACCCTAGGTACAAAGACAGACGACCTGTCCAGAGACAACTTAAACGTACCGTCTTGCCTGACATCGTTCACTTGGGGCACAGTATATGTTCTAATCAGCCCTTAGTCGCACTGGACAAAATATTCAACATGAATAAAGTGGAAAATGCCGAAGATGGTAACAAAGAGGGCACTGACTTTCATGACAAGGTAACCTCATTTGAAGACCTTGTAAAGATTGTTCTGTCTTTGTGAGATAGGATAAGTGATTTAGAAAATGTGATTGCTGGGCTAACTCCACAGGATAAGTCCAAGCGAAATACTGATACATTGCTGGACTCAAATTCTGTCATGATACAGGATACCACTGATGACGAGGACACCTCTTTCGAGGATGGACTATCCGATTTTCAGAACCACGCAATGTTTGGACGTAACCTAGCGGCAAGGCAGCCACATGAACTCAAACTGAAAAAGAAAAGGAAAAAGCGAGTTAAAAAGAAGAAAACCAAAAGCAAAGGAGGAGATACGAAAAACAGTATCGTGGTCCAGCTAGTCGAGCCCTCAACATTACAATGGCAAGAGAGGTGGATGGGTCCCTGGCCACAGCAAATAAAACAAATGCACAGACGTCTAAGGGGCCAACTCTAGGGGACACAGAACCCAGTAATTCCGCTGATGCCAGCAAACTAAGGTCAGCGGAACCCTCTAGGAGTACTCAGCTTACACCCCGGGACCAGACCAAGGAGGAGCCGTGGTTACCAGTTACTCTGATGCTGTTCGGCTACGGGCAGCACAACCTGCTGGGAAGACCACCTCAGGACCGCTCCAAGCAGCGACCCCTAGCGTGTCACTGAGGTGTACCTTGGCAGGGTGGACTCTAACCACTCTATAGACGATATTATTAACCACATTACCGGTTTCACAGGTGATATAGGAGTATTACAGGTTGATATTCTAGCATGTAAAGGTGGTTCATAATCATTCAAAATAACCACTTCGGAACTTCATACCGAATCACTACTTGACCAGCGTAATTGCAGAAGCGGTGTTACTGTTCGGCCCTTTCATATGTCGAAAACCAGGTCCGGTAGAAGATTCCAGGCACAACATCAGACAATCACTGCTTCTGGTGGTACGACGACCATCGTCACAGACGAAATTGGAAAGGATGGGTTAAACGAGACTCTTACGGGGACCAGGACTACAACTATTCCCTTTTTGCAACTTGTGACACTGAACTTGTGCTACAAACGCGATTTGTTCCAATTGTGAATCTCAGCTTCTACGTGTTTTCTTACTTATTTTTTGCAGCAATTATCTTGAATTTGAATTCCTAAGGTAGGAAGAAGAAAATACTTCTGTTTTATCTTCTTGACATTATTTTTTACCGGCGCCAACTTAGAACTATTAATATTATAGCCTTAAGTCCCTTATTAATACTTCTAGCTGGCGATGTTCACCTGAACCCTGGCCCTGGACTGCATTTATGTGACATTTCTTTCTGTCATTCCAATATTCGTAGTTTGTCTGTAGACAAGTTGATGTGCATTCGTACAGATCGTGCACCAGAATTTGACATAATCACCCTTTCAGAAACTTTCCTTACTCCCAATTCTCCTACTGACAATCTTACTTTACCTGGCTACCATGAGATTATTCGACGAGACCGCCCGAATGCTGTTGGTGGCGGCGTTGATCTCTATGTTTCCAAATCTCTACATGTATCTCGACGAAATGATCTGGAGCTACCTGATATAGAACTCCTGTGGAGCAAGATTAGACTTCATAATCACAAATTCTTACTTGGCGTAGTTTACAGACCACCAAATTCTATGGTTTCCTTTTGGAATAAACTTCAGGAAAGTCTTGATTTAGCGAATAGTACAGGTATCAAAAATATTATATTGACTGGCGATTTAAACGCTGATTTTCTTACGCAGTCTGGGTTAAAACTTGATCAATTTTCCCGAACAAATTTCTTGACTCTGCATGTACATGGACCTACCTGTATAGCCGAGCGCTCAGCATCCTGTTTGGATCAGATAATTTCAAATATTCCTAATTATCTAGGTGAAATTCGCGTGCTTCCTTCGATATCAAATTGTGACCATTGCGAATCTATTATTCCGTCAAAAGAAAGATCCATGTTTCAAACGTCGTATATGGAACTATAGCATAGCAGACTTTAATCATTTTAATACCTATCTTACAGAGGTCGACTGGACTTCTTGTTTCGTGTTTAATGATATCGATGTATGTTGTGATGCCTGGTCTAAATTATTCATGGAAGCTGCTACACGTTGTATTCCCAATAAAGATATTGAAGTTAGACCATCCGACTTACCATGGTACAATTCCCGTCTTCGGGCACTCAAGCATCGTGTCAAAAGACAGTATGACAAGGCAAAGAGTCAAAATTTCGAACCTGCTTTATGGAATGCCTTCTGCCAATTACGTAATCATTATCAAGACCAACTGAAACTTGCTGAGGAAAATTATAATTATAAATTGCGCGCAGATTTAAATAGTTCCAGTCGATCGAGTAAATGTTGGTGGCGCACAGTGAAACAATTCATGAATAGAAACCAGTCACAATCCATACCTTCTCTTATTCACAATAGTGAAAATATTCCAGACAGTTTGTCAAAAGCCGAAATGGTTAATGCTTTCTTTTTTGAACAATCTAAAGTTGATTTTTCCTCTGCATCTTTACCTGAAATCACTGATCATCCAGAGTCTACCCTTGAGTCCATAACCATAACGGAAACAGAAGTTCTTGAAACACTCTTAAGTCTTGACACGAGCAAAGCTTCTGGTCCCGATGGAATAAGTGCAAAACTTCTTAAGGAAGCGGCACCTGCTATTTCTTTATCACTCACAAAATTGTTTAATCTTTCACTGTTGACAAAGAAATTCCCTACAGCTTGGAAACAAGCAAACGTCTCTCCTCTTTATAAAAAAGGCCCTGATAATTTATGCAACAATTATAGGCCAGTGTCATTACTTAGTTGTACCGGAAAAGTATTTGAGAAAATAGTTTTTAATTATGTTTTCAATTTCTTTCGAGACAATATTGTTATATCTGCCCATCAATCTGGCTTTATGCTGGGAGACTGCACCATTAATCAGTTACTACTACTGTACCACGAATTATGTCTAGCTGTTGATCAGCAAAAAGAAGTTCGTATTATCTTTCTGGACATCAGTAAGGCATTCGATAAAGTTTGGCATGCTGGTCTGTTCCATAAGCTAAGGAAAGCTGGTATTATGGGAGCTCTTTTTGAATGGTTTTCAGACTATTTGCATAACCGTCACCAACGGGTAGTCATCCAAGGCCAGTCGTCTAGTTGGGGTAAAGTCTGTGCAGGCGTTCCCCAAGGCTCAGTTTTAGGACTTTTGATGTTTCTTATTTACATCAATGACATTGTGGACATTGCTCGATCTAACATTAAAATGTTTGCTGATGATACCTCACTCTATCTAACTATTGATAATCCTGTCACTGCGGCTCAAATTAAGAATATAGACCTATCTAAAATTGACCAGTGGTCCAAAGATTGGCTAGTCACATTCAATGCCTTGAAAACTGATTCTTTGCTTATTTCCAGAAAAAGTAATCCACCTTCTCACCCCCCAATTCTTTTTCAGGGTCATATTTTGCAAGATGTGGCTCATCATAAACATCTTGGAGTGACAATACGTTCTGATTTAAGATGGTCTGACCATATTACTGATATATCAAACAAATCCTCCAAATTAATCAATATCATGAAGAGTTTGAAATTCACTCTAGATAGGAAAACATTGGAAACCGTTTATACTTCTTTCGTTAGGCCTATTCTGGAATAGGGTAGTCAAGTATGGAGTGGCTGTACGGTCCAAGATAAAGAAAAACTAGAATGTATACAATTAAATGCTGCTCGTATTGTCACTGGAGCAATGCATGGGACCAGCACCGCTAAAATATATGAAGAAACTGGATGGTTAACTTTATCCAAACGCAGGGAAATTTCCAAATTGATTCTTATGTACAAATTGGCCCATAACCTTGTACCGGACGCACTATGCTCTATCCTTTCTACCGCTTCTCCTGACACAGGTAATTATACCACACGTCAGCAATTTGATCTTCCTCATTTCCGAGCTCGGACCGACCTTTTTGACAAATCCTTCTTTCCTTCAACTGTCCGGTTATGGAATCAACTACCTCTAGAAATACGGAATTCTGACTCTATTCAAAAGTTTAAATCAAGTATAACTCAACCGGTGGTCCGACCTATAAAGTTTGATGAATTGTATAACTTTGGTAATAGATTCTTAGCTGTTCAGCATACACGCCTCCGTTTGGATGCCAGTCAGCTAAATTCACATCTCTTCAAGATTGGTGTCAAGAACACTACGAAATGTTCATGTGGCTCACCTAACGAAGATACATGGCATTATTTTTTTCATTGTTCTAAATACACAATTCCTTGGTCTAACCTACATACTGCATATATCACAGTATGCTCCCTTTACATTACAAACAGCTCTTTATGGGTCCCCCAACTGTTCTTTTATTGAAAATATCGAAATATTTTCATCCGTTCATGACT
This sequence comes from Hermodice carunculata, assembly GCA_964020975.1. Lineage (NCBI taxonomy): Eukaryota > Metazoa > Annelida > Polychaeta > Eunicida > Amphinomidae > Hermodice > Hermodice carunculata. The sequence continues at coordinate 244,420 of CAXHWN010000019.1, read as the reverse complement.
TCATCTCCGCCACTCAACGTTTCAACCCCTCTGGTGTTGGCTAATAATTTTTTCCTTTTTCGTTTTGTTTTTGCTATATGGTACAATCAATTTATCCCCGGTCCAAACTGCAGATAAAATGACATCCTAATATTACCAGTACAATACAACCCTATGCCCCACTGTATGTCTCGTCCGTGCTTGTCCTCTTCTCTCTGTTCCTGTGCGTCTTGTACGTCCTGTAGTGTCCTGTGATCGTCTTCTTCTGCGAGAGGGATTTATATAGGGCCACGCCCTCTTTCCCAATTGCATATAATTTTCATATGTATTATATTGTGTACTTTGTCAAAATAAAATACGTTTAAATCAACTATTCCCCGACGTACAGGTGGGATAACCAATTCTCAAACCAATATTGACTCTTGTCAATATATTGATAAAAAAATCTCACGAACTTTAAACGTTATGTTGCCAATCATATAACTGTCATGGATTCGAACAATCCTCTCAATATCTCACTGAATTATTTTCCAAATGCGATATACTGTGTTTATTGGAAACTTGGCTACGGAAAGAAAATCATGACGTTTTTGAAGAAGTAATAAAAACTATCGGTGACATTAAGAGTGATACTTTGATATTTGCCAAAAGTTCTATGGATGATGTAGACTATTCTTATACTTGACGTCCATTTGGTGGACTTGCAATACTTGGTAAACAAAACCCAAAGTTAAGCTTTACAGAAATAGAAACAAATAGTGATAGAATTCTTGCTATTGCAGTCTCAGACGCATCAGGCTCCATAGTACAAACACTGATATCTCCATACCTACCCCATTATGACCATGCATGTTCTGGCCAAACTGGTATGTTCTTGAATACGATTGATGCTTTACAATGTATACTAGACGACTATGGGATGGTAGCACCGGTCAAGTTCCTAGGGGACATGAACGTGCAACTTCCTAGACATGATAAACTGCACAAAAAATGGTACAAACACAAGGGTTATACTTATCATTCCTCGATACTATATGATTTTATGGCTGCTAATGATCTAGTGGTAGCGGATTTTATACATGTTACAGGTAAAATATATTCTTATTTTAATCATAAAAGAGGTATATATACATGGATAGATCATGTGCTAACTTCTGCCTATGACACTCCAAATATAAAGTCTTGTTACATTGTACCTGAGGAAGCTCTCAATGTTAGCGATCATTTACCTATACGTATTACTTTTGATGTAACCATTAAGCGCCATGACGTTAGCAGTGGTAACGCCCCTCGTAATACTACGCAAAGGTTTAAAATGTTTACTATTCCAAATTGGTCGAATATAGAGAGAAACGAGACTTACAGAGATATTTTGAAAGATAAACTTGAGTCGTTGGAATCTGTTGCGATTAATGATGATATGACATACAGTGAAATTAAATGTATGGTTGACAAGCATATTGATACACTCTGGGTGCTTACCACTTAAATGTTATCAACCCAAACCATACTGGTGCCTTGAGCTCAGTTTGCTACGTGATCGCAAACGTTTTTGGTTCAATGTTTGGACCCAAGCTGGCAAGCCAAGAACTGGTGAACTATTTAAGTGCTATAAAGGTGTAAAGAAGCTATTCAGACGGAGGTCTCGATATTTTATTGGTAATCAACAACAGGGGTATTTCAAAAGACTTGATTCTCTATACAGGCAAAAGAAAATGAGTTTGTTTTGGAATCGAATAAAAAGACAAAGGTCAAACAAGGTCAATTCATCTTTAAGTGAAGAACCGCTTGCCTCACATTATAAGGGTATCATGAATGAACCTATGTCATTGAGCCGTGAGCAGCTAGATATTCAAGATAAGGTTCAACTATATTTCAGTGAATGTTTAAGCATGTCTCACGATGTTAAGATTGACAAGCATAAAATATCAGACATCATAGATAAACTTAATAGAAGTAGCTCATCTGGTGTCGATGGGGTTACTGCTGAACATTTATATTATGGCAAGAGCGACAGCTTATGTAACACATTGTCAAATCTTTTTTCTATTCTGTTATCACATACTATTGCACCTGATATATTCGCTACTGGTATCATTGTTTCTTTTCTTAAAAAGACAACATTGAATCCACATGTCTCTAATAATTATAGACCAATTACTTTATCTTCAACTTTTGCAAAGCTCTTTGAATGTATAATTTTACCGAATGACAATGTTGGTAATACTCAGTTCGGCTTTAGAGAAAGTAGAAGTACATCCATGGCATGCTCCTTTATACATGATGTTGTCTCATATTTCAAGAGTCAGAAATCACCACTGCACATAACAGGGCTACACGCTGAAAAATGCTTTGATCGCATTTGGCATCCAGGTTTATTTTTCAAATTGATAGATGTATTCCCAGCCTCCCAGTGGTTGTTTTTGTACAAATGGTATAACAATCTACATGCTGTTGTAAAATGGAATGGTCATTTTTCTCATGTATTTCCTGTCAGTAGAGGCACCCGACAGGGTAGTATTCTTTCTCCTGCGCTTTTCAACGTATTCATCGATGGTTTACTGGTAAAACTGACTGAATCGGGACACGGAGTAATGATAGGCAATAATCGATTTAGTAACTGTTTGCCGATGATATTTCTATTATGAGCAGCCATGCCAATGGCCTTCAACATCTTCTAGATATTTGTGATAAATATGCAAAAAAATGGGGTTTTAATTGCTGTACAAAAAAATCAAAATGTATGACATTTGGTGAAAATTACTATGTGTCACCCCCTACGTTTACTCTAGGAGCTGAGAAACTTGACTGTGTTGATAAACTAGAAATATTCGGTACGATTTTTTCAAATGATTTTAATACAAAGGATCATGTAGAATCTCGCATCAGTAAATGCAGAAGAACGGTCTATAGTCTATCGAAATGTGCCATGAAATATCCAGGTCTTTCGACAGAGAGTAAAGTTATCTGTGGAAAAGTATATGTCAACCGTCACTTTTATACAGGCTGGAATGCCTTTTGTTACATGATAAACAAACAGTTCAACTTGACTCGGTCCAAGGTTCGGTAATAAAACAATGTATGGGCCTTGGCAAGAAATCTCATCCCTCAAAACTATTGACTGCTATGCGTATTAAGCCTGTTAAACAATTATTGAAGGAGCGTGTGGGCTCTTTACTTTCTAATGTATGCAGCGTTGATAATCCAGGTCGTGACCTTAGAATTCACTTTTTATCTATTTACATGTCCTCCGGAAAGCTCTATCCTGGAACACTTTCACATAGGGCTGTCATGCAGGGTATCTCTCCCGTTCGAACCATTTTTGATTACAAAAAAACTATGTATATTCCTGTGAATGACGGTATAGTTGATTCTTTGAGTCGCCTGATAAGTCACGAGCACTTTCTGAAGCCCTACAGCGATGAACACATGCTAGTATCACTTTTAACACGCTCTTTTTATTAATTGCGTAACCAAAATATTCAAGAAACTAGTTCATTCCTCAAAGATTCGTACTAAGGTCTATGCTCAAGATATGCACTGCCCATGGGTGGACCCATCGCTGCCGGGTGGTCGCCGCTCGTCTCGGCATCGCAGTGGCCGGGGTAGGGCGGCTGGAGAGAGTGGCAATCAGTTAGTCGGGGCTCTCCCAGTCGCACTGCCGCGGTTGCGGCCCTGCCGGTTCGGGCAGCGGGTGCCCGTCAGTTTTGTGTGGGTTTTTACAATGATCTTATGAATTCAATGTATGGTTTATATTATTTCCATGTATGATTTATATAAGTCTTGTGTTGGTTTGACAATGATTTTATGAATTCAATATATGATTTATATTATTTCCATGTATGATTTATATTATTTCCATGTATGATTTATATTATTTCTGTGTATGATTTATATGTATTTTACTCTTCTCTGTTTGCGGAGGTTCAGTAAAGTTATTATTATTATTATTATTATTATTATTATTATTATTATTATTATTATTATTATTATTATTATTATTATTATTATTATTATTATTATTATTATTATTATTATTATTATTATTATTAATAACTTCCAAGATTTGCCCTGGAGACTCTGCTTACGCTGTATGTATGAGTTTGCTGAAAATGACTATCAACAATTTCCTGGCTTTTGTCCAGGCTTAATTCTCCTGTTCCCAGCACATTGTCTTTCAGGCATATAATTGTCAAACAGATACCTATGATGGAGAGACTTGTGTACAACCTCAAGCAAAAGTGGGAAAAGTTGCCGGCGTCCACCGAAACAACCAGAATATATTATTCTCTTCGCCTGTGCTACCAGAAGAGAACATTTGACCTATTTCGGAGGAGAAATTTTGTGAATGTGCTGATTGTTCACCCATATCATAATATAATGCCTATCGTCCATAGCTGAGGACCTTCAGATATATTCCCAGAAATATCGATACAGAACTGCTTCTGCAGAGAATTCTTGGTGAAGGTATGTATCAATTAGAGGCAGATGTACATGACAAGCAGCCCTTTCATTGCAAGTGTACTCCTGTTTAAGCCACCACATATTCGAGTGGTAGTAGGCCTTATTCAAGATACACACATGCTACCATTACCACAGTTGATGCTGCATCTGCAGGCAGTAGTACCAGTGACCTGACAGAGGAAGACAAGCATGGGAGAATTCCACAGATCCGTGCATATCGATATGCGGATCTGAAGGCCAAACTGGCCACCCTTCTGATTCATGTAAATCCGAGGAGAAAAGGTTGGTGGGGGGGGGGGGGGTGAGCATAGGATAGGATCGTTGGCTGGTAAGTGGTCAACGGGGCCTGCTCAAACCTGGCAGTAAGTGATTGTTTTGTTTGAGCAGTTTGTTGTGTGTCCCGTGGGCTCAGTTTAAATATCGTGCATCAGTGATAAACTGCACTATGTAATCAGGGGCACCTCCGACACATGCACAAGACAAGCACTGGAATGTTGGAATCATCCAAATGCCTCAGTTCCTTTAGCTATTTTAATTGTTGAACTTTGCGGAAGAAAGCCAATCAAGTCAGGGCTGACAGAAAATACACAGCTATGCATGCGTATAGCGCAATCTTAAATCTCCAGCGACATTTTGAAGAAATTCAGATGATTGGATATAGCAAAGTGATCGGTACGTTTTATGTAATATATTGACCATCTATGTTTAAATTGCATATTTTTGGACAGAAAATATATATGATTCTAATAACATAAGCGTATTTCGGTACTTTGTCAAGCGTATAAGGGAGTAATTTGAGACTCAAAAAGGGGCGAGAACGGATTGAGCAATAAAGCAGGATTTTATGGAATGTGTTGTGTAACTGCATTTATAATGGAGTTTGTTTTGCCGTTTATTCCTGTAGAATCTCCAATCATGACCTGCGAAACATTACTAACAGTACAAACGGAAAATTATTTGTTTATTGGTCAATTTATGAAGTTAAAGAGCCACAAAGAAAGTAATAAATTATTAATTATGGTTCACACTGTCAGGATAACCAGTGATGCTCTTTTCAGAGATCTGTAACAGTTTAACGTTGGACGATACCGACGGTCAGGTGGGGTAAGGCACCAACTGACGAAAGTAAAAGTGTAAGAAAAGTGATCAGTGAATTACTGATATTAATTCCCGGAGGATGGCGTGTCTTTTTAAAGATATCACAGAGAGAGGGGAAGAGCTGAAGTTGGCTAAAGTTGAAGAAAGGGTGAAAAACAAGTGGCGTTGGGAGTCACTTGATTTTGTCGCCAGGTCTGACAAGTTAGAGGCTCGTGGAGGGATGGCATCATATACTTAAGGATTTGTCTTGATTTCAAACAATTTTCTAATTTCAAAAGACATTGGATTTTGCATTAGGTTCATACTGGTGTAATTGCAGAGAGTATATGAGCAGGGGTGATTTCAGGACTTTTTCAATGATAACAGTTGCCCTGGTTATATCCATTTTTAAAGTGATTTGCCAGGATCTCTCTCGATACTTTTTTTATGTAAATCATATAATTAACCATGGAATTTATCATTCATCATGTACTCATGATATCAAAGTATGATTTGTTTTTCCTTTCGATTCTGACAGGAACAGTAGAAATAATACTTAAGTCTCATACAGGCAAATCCTAAAACACACTGTTGATTTCTAATCACAGAAAGATGATGGCTCACCTTGTGAAGGGAAAAAAGTGGTTGGGGATTTCGTAAAAAAATGTGAGACTGCAAGGACCTCGTATTGCTGCAAATGTTGTCTGGAGATTATCTATGGCAAGAAGGGTCTGAGTCATATTGTTCAGCACATTAGATCAAAAGCATATATGAAGAGACGTGCACCAAAGGACAGCTATGTCTTGCCAGGTAACTATTCATTCTCTGGGTTGTTAGTCTTGATATGCTTTCTGAATTTATTTACTAAAAATAATTTTTGGGAGAGGGTAAAATAATTAATTGATTGTACATGTGGTATAAAAATCATGTCTTTTGTATTTTATTTCCAGTAATAAAACAATTAAAGGTAACAATAGTGGAAAGAAAAGGAGAGTTTGGGAACAGGTGGACTGGTACAAAAAGTGATGCTTCATATTGTGGGTGTACAGAGCTGGTATTATTAGGACGGCAACTGTATCTAACATCAGCTAATAGTGGTAGTGGTTTGGGTGCAAGCTCAACTTACACTGTGTGTGTGTGTGTGCGTGTGTGTGTGTGTGTGAAGCACAGCCGCATAGGCAAGGTGGTGGTATATAGCAGGGTTTAAACACTGTAGTGTCGCTTTGCAGATCAGTGGGTTCGGCTTAACATGATGTAAATTACATAATTTCTGTGGAGAATGACATGATTGTTTGTATCTTTATTACACTTTGATATTAATTTTCAGGTGTTGGTCCACCAAGGAGGATAAAACAGGCTACGGATTGAATCCTGACAGAGTGGATGTGAGGCTTGTGGCCCCTGCAAACCCAGCTACAAACCAGCATAGACCATTGGTGCTATAACTAGGTGGTGTTGAAATTAACTTTGTAGTTACACATGATTGTTCATGTAGTCCATGTCCACATGTCGCTGAAATAGTCTTCATTAACTACGACTTTAGTTTTCTCAAAATATATAATCCTAACCCACTTCAAATAAAAACTTGATCACTTATGCCAGATTAAAAGGAGACGTGGTAGGCTTATCACTTTTTGTTACTCCTGACTTGTCAGTCAGAATGCTATCAGTCCGATTTAATAGTGTTTTAATTAAAATTTGAGGCCCACTTTGAATTTCATTCGAGATTCAATAAAAAGTAAAATATTTTGTTGGGGAGCGTGGTTCCTAATACTATATATATATATATATATATATATATATATATATATATATATATATATATATATATATATATATATATACATATATATATATATATATATATATATATATATATATGAACCACGCGTGTGTGTGTGTGTATATATATATATGTATATATATATATAATATATAGATATAGATAGATATACATACATACATACATACATACATACACACACACACATGCATACATATATCGTATAGTGTAATATATATATACTGGGCTTGCGCTAGAAAATTTATCATTTTAGCCTGTCTGGCTTACTCAGCTGAACACTTATTAGACAGACTGAGACTTAGCCAAATCAGATTTTCGGGATACTACTTGAGCCTAGCTCTTAGACGCCCAAACACTATTCTTGCAGCCTGTCGCATGATCCAGAGCAATGTTAAATGATAGATAGGCCCACAACGAAAAGAAGTTATTCGGCAACTGTTAAAAAACATGTTGAACCTCATCTGAAAGGCAATTCAGTGGGAACTATCACGTTGCATAGACTTAATTAATTGGCTCAGGCCGTGACTGGGGGCTGGCTTTACAACTGGTGCAAGACAGTGTCAACGTTGACCTTTTCAATATACCTTTTGAACATAAAAGTGGTCTGAAAGAAGTTAATCGGCAACTGTTATAAAACACTTTGAACCTAATCTAAAAGGCAATTTAGTGAAAATTATCGCCGTGCCTGGAGCTAAAAATTCAGCTCAGGCCATGACTGGGAGCCGGCTGTACAACAGGTGCATGTCAGTGTCAACCTTGACTTTTTATGCCCCCCTTCGAAGATGGTGAGGCATATAGCTTTGTACATGTCGGTCGGTCGGTCAGTCGATGGACTGTGGTTTCTGCACAATAACTCAAGAATTTTTTAAGCTAGGACTTTGATATTGTACAGGTATATCATTCTAGTCAAAATGTAGGCAAAGTTTGAAGATGGGTGACCTTGACTTAGTTTCCAAGGTCACAGTGGTACCTGAGTTAACTTTGGTTTCCGCACAACAACTGTAGAAGTTTTTAAGCTAGGACTTTTGTATTATACAGGATTATAGTCCATATTTGGGGTTAGGCGAAGTTTGAAAATGGATGACCTTGACCTCATTTAAAGGTCACGGAGCCACTTTACTGAATATGGTTTCATACTTTCTGCATGATAACTTATACCTTGGAGCTAGGCCTTTCATATTGCACAGCTTTATGATTCTCTGTAAGGCCTAGGTTGAGTTTGAAGATGGGTGACCTTGACCCAGTTTTCAGGGTCACAAAGAGATTGTAGAATTCCTGTGGTTTCCGCACAATAACTCAAGAAGTTTTTAAGTTAGGACTGAGATACTTTTCAGGTCTATAGTTCTTCCTAGGGCTAGAAGAATTTTAAAGTTAAGTTTGGTGACCTTGATATAATTTCCAAGGTCACATTGGTACCTGGGTTAACTTTGAATTCCACATGATAACTGAAGAGGTTTTTAAACTAGGACTTTTATATTGCACTGGATAATTGTCCGTATTCGGGGCTAGGTCAGGTTTAAAGATGGGCGACTTTGACCTAATTTCAAAGGTCACAGAGCCATTTGGTTGCCATTTGGTTGAATACTGTTTCTGGATGATAACTCGCATTTTAGAGGCAGCACTTTTATATTGCACAGCTTTATGGTTGCCTATAAAGGCTAGTTTGAGTTTGTAGATGGGGAGCTTGACCCAGTTTTGAGGGTCACACACAGACAGTAGACTTTCTGTGCTTTTTGCACAATAACTGAAGACGGTCGAGTGAAAGTGAGTGACCTTGCCCTAACTTCCAAGGTCATAAAGCCACTTTGCTGAATATGGTTTCTAAATGATGACTAATTTTTCAGCTATAACTTTAATATTGTCCAGGTTTTTAGTCGTTTTTAAGAGCTAGGTTAAAGTTTAAAGATATGTGACATTGATGTATGATCAACCTTCAGTAATTTTGTAAGGTCACGAGTGCCCCATCTACCACTATCAATAGGGTAGCGAGGGTACGGGTAATGAGGGCGGGGGGGGGGCATCTATGTTTTACAAACATATCTTGTTCGATCTACTTTTTGAACATAAAAGTCGTCTGAAAGGAGTTAATCGGAGTTGTTACAAAAGACTTGTAGCCTTATCTGAAAGGAAATTAAGTGGGAATTATCACCCTGCATACAGCTAATATATCGGCCTAGGCCGTGACTGGAGCTGGCTATACAAGTGGTGCAAGTCAGTGTCAAACTTGACTTATACGATCTACTTTTTCAACATAAAAGTTACGGTAAATCTGTTCTGTGCTCAGGTCTACAATGTGTGTGTGTGTGTGTGTGTGTGTGTGTGTGTGTGTGTGTGTGTGTGTGTGTATTTATATAGGGGAAGGGCGGGTAATATGGTTCACCCGGGCAATATGAATCATCACGATTTAGTTTACGTATATGTCCATGACGTCAGGATTTCCTGTGTAACATATCTGGGACCGTCAGTAGCAGACGACGTGAACTGGTTGGACCAGTTAACTTGCCTCTGGCGTCGTTGACAGCAAATATTAGGCAATTTCGCTGATCGAAGAAAGCTTGAATATTTGTAGAAACAAGCAGTGGTGAAAAGTATTGTCTAGCTATTTTGCATCCTGACGTCAGAATCATTAAAAAAAAAACAAGAATCAATATTCCTGATGCAATACCATGACGTTCACCAGGAGGTCAGTGAGGCGTTACGCTTTTGGGCAATACGGTTCAGGCAAGATGAATCACTGGCCCATTTGCCTGATTCCTTTTGCCCCTAACATTAACTCCTGACCCATTCTGTCCGGAAAAAAAATCAGACGCAATTTTTAACCAATAGGACTAGGCCTACATGCTGGATATTTTTGCAAAGAATTGCAAATATAAAATTATCATTATATGAGCCTTTTTAAGCCTTTTGCTTCTGAAATTTCTAAGATTTAAGATATCATAAGGAGAGAATATGACCTCAGCCTACCTGTATTAGTTTGGTTCAATGATGGGTAGAAAAAAACAGGCCAAAGTTATGTGTGGTTTAATACTGGTTGTTATTAGGCAAGTTGTAAAGCATACTGGTTGTTAACTCTAGTTCCCCTGTGTGTGATAATTCCGGAGGGATGGCCTTTATGCGCCCAGAGACCAACCATTGCATAGAATTGCACTTTCTCCGCGTATTCGAGTCTGTACACCTTGGTGTCGACTTGACCATAGTACATTTATTGTTAAAACCAGTAGTACAACCATATACAACATGGTACCGTATTTATTTAAAATATACACATCGTGTGTTTGTGAAGTGTGAAAGCTTAGACTCATCACCATAGCCCCTCAAAAAACAAACAAACAAACAAACGAAAACGAAAATTGCGAGCACAATCTGCAATGACCTATACTATCCTCTCCATTTTCCAGACAAAGAAAGGGTGTCTGTATACCCTTTGTACATTTCAAGTATTGGTCATTCCATCACATTTTTCTTTTATCGCGGTATGCTATCTTGGGAATGTGGTATTCGTGTATACATACATATATATATATATATGTATATATATATATATATATATATATATATATATATATTTCCAGAGCACCTTTTTAACCATTGTTACAATGATTAATAATGGTATTGATTTAAACGTATTTTATGTTGACAAAGTACACAATATAATACATAGGAAAATTATATGCAATTGGGAAAGAGGGCGTGGCCCTATATAAATCCCTCTCGCAGAAGACGACGATCACAGGACACTACAGGACGTACAAGACGCACGGGAACAGAGAGAAGAGGACAAGCACGGACGAGACATACAGTGGGGCATAAGGTTGTATTGTACTGGTAGTATTAGGATGTCATTTTATCTGCAATTTGGACCGGGGATAAATTGATTGTACCGTATAGCAAAAACAAAACGAAAATAGAAAAATGTATTAGCCAACACCAGAGGGGCTGAAACGTTGAGTGGCGGAGATGAAGTCATGAACGGATGAAAATATTTCAATATTTTCAATAAAAGAACAGTTAGGGGACCCATAAAGAGCTGTTTGTAATGTAAAGGGAGCATACTGTGATATAGCAGTATGTAGGTTAGACCGAGGAATTGTGTATTTAGAACAATGAAAAAAATAATGCCACGTATCTTCGTTAGGTGAGCCACATGAACATTTCGCAGTGTTCTTAACACCAATCTTGAAGAGATGTGAATTTAACTGACTGGCATCCAAACGGAGGCGTGTATGCTGAACAGCTAGGAATCTATTACCAAAGTTATACAATTCATCAAACTTTATAGGTCGGATCACCGGTTGAGTTATACTTGATTTAAACTTTTGAATAGAGTCAGAATTCCGTATTTCTAGAGGTAGTTGATTCCATAACCGGACAGTTGAAGGAAAGAAGGATTTGTCAAAAAGGTCGGTCCGAGCTCGGAAATGAGGAAGATCAAATTGCTGACGTGTGGTATAATTACCTGTGTCAGGAGAAGCGGTAGAAAGGATAGAGCATAGTGCGTCCGGTACAAGGTTATGGACCAATTTGTACATAAGAATCAATTTTGAAATTTCCCTGCGTTTGGATAAAGTTAACCATCCAGTTTCTTCATATATTTTAGCGGTGCTGGTCCCATGCATTGCTCCAGTGACAATACGAGCAGCATTTAATTGTATACATTCTAGTTTTTCTTCATCTTGGACCGTACAGCCACTCCATACTTGACTACCATATTCCAGAATAGGCCTTATGAAAGAAGTATAAATGGTTTCCAGTGTTTTCCTATCTAGAGTGAATTTCAAACTCTTCATGATATTGATTAATTTGGAGGATTTGTTTGATATATCAGTAATATGGTCAGACCATCTTAAATCAGAACGTATTGTCACTCCAAGATGTTTATGATGAGCCACATCTTGCAAAATATGACCCTGGAAAAGAATTGGGGGGTGAGAAGGTGGATTACTTTTTCTGGAAATAAGCATAGAATCAGTTTTCAAGGCATTGAATGTGACTAGCCAATCTTTGGACCACTGGTCAATTTTAGATAGGTCCATATTCATAGTTTGAGCCGCAATGACAGGATTATCAATAGTTAGATAGAGTGAGGTATCATCAGCAAACATTTTAATGTTAGATCGAACAATGTCCACAATGTCATTGATGTAAATAAGAAACATCAAAGGTCCTAAAACTGAGCCTTGCGGAACGCCTGCACAGACTTTACCCCAACTAGACGACTGGCCTTGGATGACAACCCGTTGGTGACGGTTATGCAAATAGTCTGAAAACCATTCAAAAAGAGCTCCCATAATACCAGCTTTCCTTAGCTTATGGAGCAGACCAGCATGCCAAACTTTATCGAATGCCTTACTGATGTCCAGAAAGATAACACGAACCTCTTTTTGCTGATCAACAGCTAGACATAATTCGTGGTACAGTAGTAGTAACTGATTAATGGTGCAATCTCCCGGCATACAGCCAGATTGATGGGCAGATATAACAATATTGTCTCGAAAGAAATTGAAAACATACTTAAAAACTATTTTCTAAAATACTTTTCCGGTACAACTAAGTAATGACACCGGCCTATAATTGTTGCATAAATTATCAGGGCCTTTTTTATAAAGAGGAGAGACGTTTGCTTGTTTCCAAGCTGTAGGGAATTTCTTTGTCAACAGCGAAAGATTAAACAATTTTGTGAGTGATGGAGAAATAGCAGGTGCCGCTTCCTTAAGAAGTTTTGCACTTATTCCATCGGGACCAGAAGCTTTGCTCGTGTCAAGACTTAAGAGTGTTTCAAGAACTTCTGTTTCCGTTATGGTTATGGACTCAAGGGTAGACTCTGGATGATCAGTGATTTCAGGTAAAGATGCAGAGGAAAAATCAACTTTAGATTGTTCAAGAAAGAAAGCATTAAATATTTCGGCTTTTGACAAACTGTCTGGAATATTTTCACTATTGTGAAGAAGAGAAGGTATGGATTGTGACTGGTTTCTTTTCATGAATTGTTTCACTGTGCGCCACCAACATTAACTCGATCGACTGGAACTATTTAAATCTGCGCGCAATTTATTATTATAATTTTCCTCAGCAAGTTTCAGTTGGTCTTGATAATGATTACGTAATTGGCAAAAGGCATTCTATAAAGCAGGTTCGAAATTTTGACTCTTTGCCTTGTCATACTGTCTTTTGATACGACGCTTGAGTGCCCGGAGACGGGAATTGTACCATGGTAAGTCGGATGGTCTAACTTCAATATCTTTATTGGGAATACAACGTGTAGCAGCTTCCATGAATAATTTAGACCAGGCATCACAACATACATCGATATTATTAAACACGAAACAAGAAGTCCAGTCGACCTCTGTAAGATAGGTATTAAAATGATTAAAGTCTGCTATGCTATAGTTCCATATACGACGTTTGAAACATGGATCTTTCTTTTTACGGAATAATAGATTAGCTGCCACAACGCAATGGTCACAATTTGATATCGAAGGAAGCACGCGAATTTCACGTAGATAATTAGGAATATTTGAAATTATCTGATCCAAACAGGATGCTGAGCGTTCGGTTATACGGGTAGGTCCATGTACATTCAGAGTCAAGAAATTTGTTCGGGAAAATTGATCAAGTTTTAACCCAGACTGTGTCAGAAAATCAGCGTTTAAATCGCCAGTCAATATAATATTTTTGATACCTGTACTATTCGCTAAATCAAGACTTTCCTGAAGTTTATTCCAAAAGGAAACCATAGAATTTGGTGGTCTGTAAACTACGCCAAGTAAGAATTTGTGATTATGAAGTCTAATCTCGCTCCACAGGAGTTCTATATCAGGTAGCTCCAGATCATTTCGTCGAGATACATGTAGAGATTCGGAAACATAGAGAGCAACGCCGCCACCAACAGCATTCGGGCGGTCTCGTCGAATAATCTCATGGTAGCCAGGTAAAGTAAGATTGTCAGCAGGAGAATTGGGAGTAAGGAAAGTTTCTGAAAGGGTGATTATGTCAAATTCTGGTGCAAGATCTGTACGAATGCACCTCAACGTGTCTACAGACAAACTACGAATATTGGAATGACAGAAAGAAATGTCACATAAATGCTGTCCAGGGCCAGGGTTCAGGTGAACATCGCCAGCTAGAAGTATTAATAAGGGACTTAAGGCTATAATATTAATAATTCTAAGTTGGCGCCGGTAAAAAATAATGTAAAGAAGATAAAACAGAAGTATTTTCTTCTTCCTACCTGAAGAATTCAAATTCAAGATAATTGCTACAAAAAATAAGTAAGAAAACACGTGGAAGCTGAGATTCACAATTGGAACAAATCGCGTTTGTAGCACAAGTTCAGGGTCACAAGTTGCAAAAATGTAAGAAAAAATAAAGGGTCCCACATAGTATGATATAGATATTTGCACAACACCTTGGACGTATAACGAGCTAGTTCCAATATGACATTTAAACTGATAACCCATGTCAGCTCGAAACATAAGAGATATAAAAGCACAATATTTACTATGAGCATTAATCTGCAATATATAAACACGGTGAATACAGTAGAGGAAACATAAATGATGACACATTTTTCAACGTAGAACCAATGAACTAGACAAAACGTATATGTAATTACAGGAATATACACAAACACCGCTCCAGTGCTTAAACATGAAAAATACAAGTAACTGCTTGACATGAATTGTTTTGCAGTAGTTGCGGCGGTGGACAACATTTTCCTCGTAGCTAGACACACTGGCCGGCGTACCACGTCAAAATGAGAGTAGACAAAGTTTGACATATTTGTGTTATCCCATACACAAATTTCAGACATACGTATAGCATATGGATAGGAAATATGCGTGTACATTGGACCACAAACATCATATGCAGTTGTAAGCAGTGTGTAGTCCTCTAATATAATCATAAACTTCGAATTGAAGAAGGCGTCCAACTCAAGCACAAGTATTTGTGTCCAAGCGGATTGTGCAAAAGTGTGTATGATTAGCAGATATACAGCATAACATTTGTATTCCATTGTTTGGTCAAAAACCAAGCAGATCCACCCAAAGTACAAAAGCAGTAAAACCCAGGCTTGTGAAGAGAATACCCCAACACATAAAGATGACACATAAGACACAAAAACAGATCTTAAATTAGAACATAACCTAGAAGCGTATGAACTTCCAAACACGTATGACAAAAGATCAAGGCAATTCAGCATTTCTCAAGGAAATACTGAGCCGTGGCTACCCGAAGGTGTGCGTTGACATAAACTCATTTAACAACGAATAATTATTGTCTGGCTTAACATGAAATAGTCCACATATTGATGGTAACAGAGCACAGAATTGTTAAACTTGGATCATCAACAATTCAGGTCAAAGGATACATCCTCATAATAATCACATGTTAGGAGTGAACAAGTTAGGCTGAAGTATGAAACAAGTAAGTACATCAGCGAAAGCAACAAGACAAGAGAAAAAAAAACCGTGTGTGACGTAAGCAACATGATAGTCAGCATGATTGAAATGTATATATACAAAGCATTGGTAACATACCGTCGCTCGAGGAGGTTCTAGTGTTTCAACATTAAGGGATGATTCTGGACAGATCAAAACAGTTGCTTGCGTAAAATAATGTTGCAGATGACCAATTATAAGATAATACAAATTTCACCAAATGGTTATCAATGTAAATGTGTAGCATGAAAATATGTAAAATAACTCCAGATAACAATATACTTTTACCTGTGATAACCTCCCAAGATGATGCTACGGAGGGATATATACTGAACCCCAATGAAAAGTATCCACATGCCAATTTTGAAGTATTTTATTGTTTATACTTGAAACATTTCATACCTAGACGTGCTTAGAACTTAACAAAGCATTCACTTTTCTGGCGTAAAAATAATGTCACGCTCTACCAACATTAACGTCACTTACAGGCAAAAAATGTCATTAACTGCCCTAATTGAAAGTCACACAAATTTTTCTGTTCAATATGGGATGTGGCCACCTCGAGCATCAACACATGCTATACATCTGCGGCGCATACTGCTGACCAGGGTTTGATTTCTGTGTTGGGGAACATTATTCCATTCTTCCTGCAGAGCTTGGATCAGCTGGTTTCGGGTAGTAGGCCTAGGTGTCCTCCGTTGAATACCTTGGCCTAACTGATCCCACAAATGTTCAATAGGGCTCAGATCGGGTGAGAACGCTGGCCATTCCATGACATTGATGTTGTTCTCATTGAGAAAGTTCATTGTTAATCTTGCAGAGTGTGCACGTGCATTGTCCTGCTGAAAGATCGCCAGATCTTGATGCTGCTCCATAAATGGGACCATGTGCGGCTCCAGCACCTCATCAATGTACCGCCTAGCATTAAGGATCCCTTGAATGACCACTAGGGGTGTCCGGGATGCCTGCCCACACCATGACAGAGGGTCCACCCCATCGATCTGCCTGACGGACACAGGCATCTGCATATCTCTCCCCAGTCCGGCGCCACACACGTTCTCTGCCATCTGCTCTGCTGACACAAAAACGGGACTCGTCAGTAAAAAGGACGGTATTCCACTGCTGGCGAGTCCACCTGGAGTGTGCTCTACACAACTGCAGTCGTCTTTCTCTTCTGGGTTGGGTCAGCAGGTTACCCCTGTAAGGTCTTCTGGCTGTTAGGCCACTGCTCCTCAGTCGCCTCTCCACAGTAGAACTACTGACAGGACGGTGATTCACCCCTTGAGTCTCACGGGCTGTTTGGGCTGCTGTACGGAAACGGTCTCGCAGGTGCATCAGCCGGATGTGACGGTCTTGGCCAGGTGTTGTCACTCTTTCTCGGCCAGGCCTAGGCCGATCATCTACGGATCCAGTTTCTTGTTGCCGTTCAATTAGTCGTTGGATGGTGCGCCGAGTACACCCCATTCTTTGTGCGATTTGAGTGATTGGGACTCCACCCTCTGCAAGCCCCAAAGCATGGTGTCTTTGACCTTGGCTCAGACGCGGCATGATCGCCTCAACACACCTGAGACCACTGGCTTTTTTCTTGGCTGAACATCCCTTTTTAAAGCCACTGAAAACATCAGGTCATTTTAGCCATCCAATAGGAGTGGTGGTCAGAAGCCATATTCGGTGCACAAAAGTCACATGCATTATGTAACAACCCAGCAAAAGTTAAAAAGTTGTCCTGAATGACCCTGATGTAGGCTCCAAACCATGCATATATGCACACACAGTACTTAGTAACTTACAAAATTAATGTGTTAATTTTTTTATGTGGATACTTTTCATTGGGGTTCAGTATAGTTTTCCATGCCAGTACTGCAAGACATGAAAGTAATTTGATGAGTAGATTGATAATGCGTCAATTTGTGATTCAAATTAGTCATTTGCGAAGAAAAGAGAAAGATAACAATTTGGCAAGCTGCCTCAAATATTACCTTTTGAACAGTTTGGCAAGCTGCATTAAATATTACCTTTTGGGTCAAATATTATTGTTAAGATCAATGTTGACCTCTGTCACAACAACAAAAATATAAACAAGGCAAGACAATGCTTGTGACATAATAATAAACCACTATCATGTTTGGACGGATGTGGTGTCGCTGCTTTGTATTTTTACTTCGTATATGTTTGTTAGCACGAATATCCAAATATGGTGAAACCAAAAGAAAAAAAATTGTTAAGGGTAGAAAGGTAGGACTTAGTGAGACATGTAATAAGAAGTCACATGTTTAAATCAGTGGCGAGAAAAGTCAGTATGGATTCAGCTGGTAACAAGACTCAATGTCGTCAAAGGCGTTCACTTGAAGCTTTTTGCCTTGTTTTGTCTTGGCCCACACTTTACCCCGTATTAGCCAGGTACTGTCTATGGCACTGTGGCTTTTCAGCCGGTTGATTAGCTGTCGGTTGCGGTATGTGGCGTCCACAAAGATAACAAATCCCGTTCCCTTCAGTTTTTTACGGACTTCGACCAGTGCATCAACATAGTCCCTGCGGTGGAATCTCACAAGAAGGGCCTGTTTACCATTGGTTTTGCCCCCAACGCGATGGGCACAATCAATTTCATTCACTGGGATAACAAGATCCACATTGTGTTGGAAAAAATCAGAGGCAAGTTGTTTGGCATTTTCTTTCACTGAGTCAGCAGGGGCATCAAGACCATATATACGCACGGCCCACCTTCTACCGTGTTGCTCCAGGTTGTTATTATCTGCACGTGCCTCTTTTAATTCACCCTTAAGTGTTTGTACTTCATTGCGTAAGGCATCCACTTGTTTGGTCAGGTCATCTATTTTACCTTTGACCCCGTCGTGTTTTTGTTCCAAACAAAAAACCCTTGATTCAATGTTATCGAATCTAGCATCAAAATGATCAATAATAGATAGTTTCTGATCTTCCAGTTTTCTTTCTAGTACTGATTCCATGGCAGCATGTATCATTTTGAGCAATGATCCCTTAGACATTTCGCCTATATCAGACTCACTATCATCATCTTTTGAGCGACTAGTTGCCCTGGTCTTTCTATCTTTTGATGGGAGTCCCATGGTGTTTAGTGCACAGTAAGCTAATTCGGCAGTTTCAGGTCTTCGATCTCCAATCAAAGTTCACAATAGAGCAGTATACCAATACTCCCTACCTGCTCAGTGGCGCTGGTCTTAGATACAGCTCATCGCACAGACATCAGCAGCAAAAACGTACAATATCCAAGAAAATGAAGATTTTTTTTCGAGAGCACGGCACAGTGATCTTACCCCGCCATGATCGATCACGTGCCTATGGTAATAGGCACGTGATCGATAATGGTATTGTTATTCACTATAACAGAAAATTGCCCCCCCCCCCAAAAAAAAGGAGGGGGGGGGCTGGAAATGATAGGTGATCATAC
This sequence comes from Hermodice carunculata, assembly GCA_964020975.1. Lineage (NCBI taxonomy): Eukaryota > Metazoa > Annelida > Polychaeta > Eunicida > Amphinomidae > Hermodice > Hermodice carunculata. Next base: position 225,231 of record CAXHWN010000019.1, on the reverse strand, counting down.
ATCTCAGTTTGAGAGTCATTTGAACTCGCAAAATGGCATAGAATGCAGTTTTGAACCTTAAAATTTCAATTTTTTCCTAGGGTCACCCCCCCCACCCACCCCCCGCCACTTTGTACCTTCGGCACTTGCGTGACAAATTCAAAATTGTGTACACGTGACTGTGTATTTATTTGTACAATATTCTTTGGTGTTAGAGGCAAAAACGGTTTTGTAATGGGTATAGACCTTATTCAAAACAGTATTTGCAATGTTATTAAGCGTTTTGATAATTCCATATCTTATACATTGTCAATTTCTTGCATTAACAAAATTGTTCGTTCTGTGAATATGTAGTTACGGTCTCGTGTGCTAGGGAGGTTTCCCGAGCTTTCTACCTCCACACAGACAAAGTCTTCGTCATGCTTCACTAACTAGATCTATATGATTATAATGAGAAATTTGAAAAAAAAAATAATGTTTGGATCATATACTTTCCAAAATTTTTTCCAACGATGCTTTTGACGAGACAGAGGTTGCAATTAAGTTGGTTTTTTTTAATAAGGAGCCGTACTCGTCATGGTCGTTTTCAGATAGCAGCTATATGTTGTGAAGGTATGCTTTTTGCCTTTGAATCAAAATAAAGAGAATTTACTTTCTTTAAACTGCCATTATTATTGACGTGTTAAAACTTTTGTGTATGAATATATTTTTTCACCTCAGAAATGTCATGATACGATACAACTTCAAAGCTTGTGACATCTACAATGTAGATAAAACTGGAATCCAAACACCACCCAACAGACCTCCCAAGGTAACATCATCCATGGGCAAAAGACAAGTTGACATCATCAGAAGTGCTGAAAAAGGGAAAACTATCACAGAAGTGTGCTGTTGCAGCGCCACTGGGCACTATGTGCCTCCCAGTCTTATATTTCCCAGGAAGCTCTTGGTGGATGGGTTGCTTGAAGATGCCCCAGCAGACACAAATGCGTACTGTTCAGGATGGATCAACAATGACATCTGCTTCCAGTGGTTTGAATCATTTGTCACATTTGTGAGGCCATCCTCACAAAATCCAATTCTGTTGATTTTGGATAACCATGCATCGCATAAGTCAATTAGGCTTTTGGATTATGCATCAGAACATAATGTGGTGATCACTTCTGTGCCACTCTACACTACACACAAATTACAGCCGCTCGACAAAAGCATATATGGACCCTTCAAAACCACCTTGGAAAAGGTGTTTTGTCATGGCAAAGGAACCACTCAAACATGCATATTACCATGTATCAGATGGCAGGGCTGTTCAAACATGCATACTATTCTGCAGCAACTAATCAGAATGCAATGGCTGGATTCTCATTTTGTGAGATCCACCCGTTTAATGAGGACATATTCACCGAGGATGACTTTGCACCCACTGAGGTGACGGACAGACCACAGATGGCCAACATGGAACATGATGCAATTCCCAATGCAGAGCAGAGAACGCCTTACAACCTGCAGACACACAGCCAGAAACAGGCACCAATCAACAAGTGGACGCACCACAGCAGGAACAAGTGGTGACCCGGGACCAACAACAAACAGATGAACAGCCACAGGCAGCCACTGAAAGACAACGGACTTCTGCTCCATTACGGCAACCAGCACAGGGAATGGCAATCAAACTGCCACAAGCAGCTACCCATCAGCAAGCACAGACACAGTCGTGGGGTGCCAGCCAAGGACAATCAATAATTCTGCCAGCAGATATATGGCCTATCCCTGCTGCAGGTGCCAATTGTGCGCAAACCAAATAGCGCCAAACACAGCATGCTAAGGTCTTGACTAGCTCGCCAGTTGAGGCTAGAATTCGTGAAACTCAAACAAAATCTTAAACACAAACAACTAAGACCAAAGGAAAAAGGGAAAACGGGGTCAACGTCAACGGAAAACGGCAAAGAAGCATGACCTGACGTGTCAAAATCTACAACAGCACCCAAACAATCTACCTCAAAGGCTTCTACTATAGGCTCAAAAGCCTGTTTAACATCTGGAAACCCTGCAGCATCGTCTGAAGAACCAGAACACGATTGCCATTGTCTCATTTGTGTGGACGAGTTCCAATTCCCTATATCAGAGGACTGGATCCAGTGCAAAAGGTGCAAAAACTGGGCTCATGAACTGTGCACCGACTATGAGAGTGGCGATTATATATGCAATCATTGTTCTTGAATGATCCAACAGCTGACCTACAGCTGTTAAACAAGAGATAATGTTGCATATGTGAATTAAGTTCGTTTTGACAAAGTTGAATGCTAAAACTTAATTGCATGCATGTTCCACTTCAACCTGCTATGTTGTTAAAGTAAAGTATGCGCTTTGTGGCCAGTGGTTATACCATTGTATTAACGCAGAACACATTTTAATTTCTTCACATACTTTCTCATTTCTGATCATGGCAAAATGACTTGACTAGGAAAGAACTGGTTTCAGACAGTGCTTTAGCCATGGAGATTATTCGAACTCTGAACCTAACGAAATTTTAGACTTGAAGCACACTTGACATAACCAATCAATATACCACCCCACCAGTAGTACACTTGGTCCCTGAGATGGTTGATCCCGAGGTCAAAGTGCACTGACCCTGTAAGTCCAAGATAACAAGATTATTTATCAACAAACCCATGTCAGCAGATAAACCCGACACTGTGCTCATCCCAGCTGTCATCAGTAAAACCAGAGTGAAGCTTATCTCTCACTTGTGGGGCTGTTTTTAGCTCAGCTGACTTGTCAGTCAGCTGAGCTTTTGTGAGGGTCTGTCGTCCATCCGTTCGTCGTCAACAATTCACATTTTCGACTTCTTCTCAAAAACCATTGGCCAGATCCACTTTAAACTTGGTGGCAATGTACCTTGGGTGGGTCTCTACCAAAGTTTTTCAAATGGTCATGCTCCACTGATTTTTGGATTTTTTATGGTTCTTTTTGGGGAAAACAGCTCACTGCTTTGATATCACATAGGAACACTCCTGGGGACTCCTGGTTCTCAATTTGTTCACCAGGTGGCGCTGCGATTTTTTGTATTTTTTGAATGATTTTTTTGTGTGTGTTGCTATTTTCGACTTCTTCTCTACAAGGGTCACTCAGATGAAGCTGAAACTTGGTGGATATGTTCCTTGTGGAAGGGTCAAAAAAAGATGACCAGATGGGAATGCTGCAGATTCCTGATTTTTTTAACAATTTTTTCAATTTGGGTACTTGTTGGTAAATGCACTTTCCTATTGATTACTATGTAAGTCAATGGGCATTCTAATGCTAATTCACATTTTTGACTTCTTCGAAACCACCAGCCAGATTGACTTCAAACGTGGTAGCAAGGTACATTGGGTGGGTCTCTAAGTTTGTTCAATTGGTCACGCTCCAGTGATTTTTGGATTTTTTATGATTTTTTTTTTTTTCTTCTTCTTTTTGGGGGCAAATCTTAAAAAATCTTCTTCTCTGAAACCGCTCTTCTGATTGCTTTGATATCATACAGGAACACTCCTTGGGACTCCTTGTTCTTAATTTGTTCACCAAGTGGCGCTGCAATTTTTTTCAAAATTTTTTATGATTTTTTATGTATTATTGCTATTTTCGATTTCTTCTCCAGAACCGTCACTCAGATGAAACTGAAACTTGGTGGATATTTTCCTTGTGGAAGGGTCAGGCAAAGTTATTCACTAGGTGGGAATGCTGCGGTTTCCTGATTTTTAACGATTTTTTCAATTTGGGTACATGTCGGTAAATGCACCTTTCCAATTTCTTACTACCGGTATGCCTGTCAATGGGCATTCTAATGCTAATTCACATTTTCAACTTCTCCGAAACCATCATCCAGATTGACTTCAAACTTGCTAGCAATATACCTTCGGTGGGTCTCTACCAGATTTGTTCAAATGGTCACGCTTCAGTGATTCTTGGATTGCATGAATTTTTTTGTTCTTTTTAGCTCACCTGACTTGTCAGTCAGCTGAACTTTTGTCAGGGTCCGTCGTCCGTCCGTCCATCGTCCACAATTCACATTTTCGACTTCTCTAAAACTGTCAGTCAGATCCACTTCAAACTTGGTGGGGATATGCCTTAGGTGGGTCATAGTCCAGTGATTTTTTTTATTTTTTATGATTTTTTTTTCATTTTTGGGGGATATCTTAAAAAATCTTATATACACATATATATTATTATAGGTGGTAGTATATTGGAGTCCATTATCATACAAAGCCATGTAGGGTCAAGTGCAGCCTGGTTCAAGACATTACACTGCTGTAGGGAACAAACGGCATACTTCTAGAAATCTGTGACTGCCTTATAAATATATACAGTAGTGCCTCTTTGGACATGTCACAGTGTGATGTTACGAAGTAATTGTGTCGCAGTGTGTTAGTAGTAGAGATCAGAAGTTTTGTCTTCTGTTGGTTTTGCTTTCCTCTCCGACAAATCTGGTCTATTATAAACATGCCGTACCTTAGTGGCAACGTTTGGAAACGACAGTGTATAATAATGGGCTCATTAAAGGACTGGTGTTTGCAATCTGCTCTTACTTCTTTCTTTGATTGATCTAACATTTTTGGAGAGTATATAAATTTTAGCACAATCAGGACCACTTTTTATGGGTTCAATATTTACCTCACCTGATGTTGTGGTGGTTAGGCATCTGTTGTCCATCTTCACATTTCACATTTTTGACATCATCTCCAAAACTGTCAACCACATTCACTTCAAACTTGGTGGGGATATATCTTGGTTATGTCTCTGCCAAGTGCGTTCAAATGGTTATGCTCTAGTGAATGTTTTTGAATTTTAATGAATTTTGTGCAAAGCTCAAACCACTCACCCAATTGCTTCGAAATTGCATTGGGCCACTTCTGGGGAACCCCAAGAAATTTATTGTTCACTTGAGATCTATTTTGAATTAGGACCTTGATGTTGCACATGTTAATAACATTTCTCTATGAAGGTCGACCTTGACCTCAATTTTGAGATCGCAGTGCAACATGCATCAATTTTATTCTTCACTCTTAACTTGAGAACTACTTGATCTGGGACCTTGATGTTGCACATGTTGGTGTTCTTCCATGGAGGTCAGACTTACTCCGTACATGGGTAACATTGATCCTATCCCAAGTTCAAAGTGCTACAAGTGTGATGATCGGATCTCTAGGTCAGCTGAGCATGGGCTGTTCACACAGCCCTCTTGTTTAGACAATTAAAGGGTTATCTGTTTTTAGACACTTCTGCCTGTATACATCATTCCCTGCCTGTCTAGTAGGGGGGGGGGGGTTACTGCTACTATAGAACCATAGTATTGATGGGAATGAGATCAATGATGGTTAGGCCTACATTTAGTGTTGAACGAGATAACAGTACATGAAGTGGAATTCCGTTATCATATTTTCCTTTTATTAAATACAAACTCTCTCTCTCTCTCTCTCTCTCTCTCTCTCTCTCTCTCTCTCTCTCTCTCTCTCTCTCTCTCTCTCTCTCTCTCTCTCTCTCTCTCTCTCTCTCTCTCTCTCTCTCTCTCTCTCTCTCTCTCTCTCTCTCTCTCATTTATTTTCAGATGCACAAAGTCAGGCACTGTCTTTAACTAATTGTGTATTTATTCAGCCATGATAAAATACTGTAAATACATCTGCATACACATGCAGAATACTCACAATTATTGTCATGATGTGGCAATATGGTCTTACTTATTTCATAAATTGTATGTAGGTATGGTTTCATTTAACCCTTAAAGTGCTTCATTCGATACTGAGACAATAGGTTTCCTCTGGGCACTTCTTGTTCTGTGGCTCAAGAAGTGCCCAGAGGAAACCCGTTGATCTAGGTCAAATTTCTGGTGAAACTTCTGAATTAAACATAGGCTTGCAGGTACTTGAATGAAAGGTAGCTTCATGAGGAACTTGAAAGTGAGGTCAGTTTTACAATGCAAGTTCAAACAGATATATATATATAATATATATATATATATATATATATATATATATATATATATATATATATATATATATATATATATATATATGTATATGTGTGTGTGTGTGTGTGTTCCAATGCTGTATTGGGATTCAATAGTGTCAAAAACACTTTATAGAGTGTAATTCGATGTACTTTTTCTCAATGGTATACATCTATGGTAGTTCTTTAGAATTATGATTTTTTTTTAAAGTGGCATGTAGAATCATGTGTTTTTAGTTTCATTTATCTTAAGTATACTAAAATCATGCATCTTAGGCGGGAGATCAGCAAAAGGACTTGCAAAAGTCTGATTTTATTTATTCTTTATTTATGTTTTTTTTATTTTTTTTTATTTTCAAACCAAAATTTTTTTTTCAAATTAAGTGATCAATGCTATATGCTTGTATGTACAGTATATAAAGGAAGAATATTAAGGTTGACAATGTGATGCTACAAAGAACATTGTCCTGACATTAATATATCAGTTTTAAATACTGGAGTAAAAGTGTGCAACAGATACTCTGGTACATGTAAAATTAGTATAACATATGTTGTTTTAATCACCAGAGAAATTGTCATTTAAATATCCAGAATTAAAGGCCAAAAACACCTCGGTCATTAACACACTTTTAAAGCAGCGTGTAATACCGTGTATTCATAGCACTTTGATATTTCCTGTTAGTGAGTCAAAGAGAATATTATAACTGTGCTTATATGAATGGTGCAAAATAATATATCTTACGTGATTATAGTAAGGGTAAGTCATTGCTGAAGATGCTATCCCATTTTCATACAGATGCCTGGATTGAACTATGCTGAGCAACATAAATAAAACTGGTGCTGTTAGAATATTTTCTGTTTTATTTCTTCTCCCATGTTTACCCCCAGAATAGCCAGTCATAAACTTGGGCCTTTTTTGCAGGGTTTCTAGGGTAGGAACATTAGATTTTTCTGACAAAATAGTAGAACCTCCAAATGGAGCCTTATTTTGTCATTACCTGTGGGCTTTCGCGAGCTTCGTTCCCTGGACCCTCAAATGATTTCTTGTTGGAACCTCTGTGTTCACATAATTTTCAAATGGACCAGATATATTTAGGCTTTTAAAATGCTTCTCTCGACGTTATGTTTCTTACACAATGGTAGCTAAAATACATGCATCCATGGGTTTCAGTATTAAAAAAAAGGAAGTACTGTGAGGTAGGGTGGAAAAAATAATGTACTGTTATGGGCAACTAAAAAATAAATATTGTTTTACTAAAATGCATAGCCCCCCTCCCCTTAGGATTCTAATGGTTCGTCCCGTAGCTACTTTATAAAAGTAGAAGTAAATCATAATGAAATAATATCCAAAACAAGATGACTTAATATCCCAAATGAAAAAGAAGAATGGAAAAATTTTTGAAGCACGTGTACTTTATTTACATCTGTTACGATATAACCGGTTGCAACAGCAACGTTGAACTTTTCGCCGATTTGTCATTTTACCTCAACCTTCGCCTTGACCATGTAGTCAACATGATGGAGGCGCTGCACAATCCCACTAGAGTCCGAAATTTCGCTGTTTTGCAGCAAACTATCAAACTTGTATAGTATTGTGTGAATTTAAAAAGGCAGGCCAACAGCCACCAATAAAAACATGGTTGCATCATCCCTCAGGACATCGTGATGGAAACTACTGCGTACACTTTATGCCTACATAGCTCGGGGGTCGGCCCATTTTTCCGAAGGTTCACGAATCCGAAGGTCCGTACGTCCGACGTGCCACGGGTCCGAAGATCCACGAGTCCGGAGGTCCACAAGTCCGATGAATAAGCTAATTAATGCCAGGAACGATAAACAACGGTTGTTCAGTCTTTAATTGGTCTCACCCAGATTATGAAACTTGGCAATGGTTTATTCCATCGGCCTATTTATGAAAAATTATTTATCTGCATGTTTGTATAGGCCCTACCTAATCACACATTTTGTTTCACGACAAACATAATGTTGATTTTGAAGTGCCGTGTAGGCCTCTTTAGAGTCAACAACAGAAGGATTTGCTGTTGCAGGGCATTATAATTTAATAGGCCAACTATAACTAATATTACACCTATTAACTTTCTTTTATGTTGACCAGTCAAATGCAGGCTTACAATTTTAGTGTCAAATTTTGTACTTCTTGCATAAAATATTGATCTAAATGTCAGCACATATATCTCAATATTAATAAAAATCCTGCGTGGGCTCTCGTGCATTGAAGCCCTGAATGGTTTTCACGCAATAAGCCCTGGGCACCATGGTCACGCTACATTAGCAGCATGAGGCCAAATTCTGCGCATTTAAATTTTACTCAAGTTTTAAATTCTCCATGCTCATGTTATCTAGCTTTGTACTTTTGGGTATTTTTGTTACGGAATTTCCATAGAAACAAATTTAAAGGTCTGTAGGCTTACACAGTAAAAAAAATCATTATCTTAGGCCTAACTAAAATTTTTAGGATATTTAAGCAAATAATACTAAATTTTCTCAAAAGAAATAATTTCATGGAATTTTTTTTTGCAATTTTGTTGTTTCAAAGGAAAATATCCTCTTTCACTCCCAAGATTTTGCCAATCTTATTTCAAGAATAGAATAAGAATCTTTTTCTTGAAACAAGATTTGCAAAATCTTGCGAGTGAGAGGATTGTTTACTCTTAAAGTAAGAAAAATGCATGAAATTATTTCTTCGTTGAAAAAAAATTAGAATTATTTTCGTAAATATCTTAAAAATGTTAGTTAAGATAACGATTTTTTACTGTGTACATTACTGGAAACAAATTCTGTCAGGAAATGGATAACATTTAGAAATGCTATATTGCTGCCACATTCTTAATTGTTAATGCCGTAATTCTCACTCTAAGGTCTAATATGCTAATGTGATAGTTCCGTTTATTTCAAGTGACTCAGTTTTGTTGAAAAACATATCAGAGTTTTGATAATTCTTTTTTGTCAGAAACTTAGCATTGAACGAATGACATTTCACGTCATTCCGTCATAAGACATAGTTTCAACATTTAATCTTCAGTTATTTAAAATATAATAATTGAGCATAAAATAAGCCTAAACTGAAACCATACTAGTATATTGATATTACAAGAATAGTGAATTTTATTTTTAAAAAAAAGTTTCATTCATTGGAAATTGACACTTCTCGCAGCTTTTAATGAGAAATCACAGATACAATATATATTTGAATATCATTTTATTTGTGCAAAGAGTTACATTCAATCTGGGATCTCATACTTGCATATACAGAGCAAATAAATGTCGCTTCTTGTCTACAGTACAAGCTATGTGTGTCATGTAGGACATCAAAAAAAAAAACAAACAAACAAACAACAACAACAAAAAACAAAAAAACAAAAAAGCAAAAAAAACAAAAAACAAAGGTAAAAAACTGGCTGAATCAAAAACTCTAGCCCCCCCCCCCCCCGAAAATCAAACGGTCCCTCCCTTAGTATTGACCTGAGTGCTTATTTAACAATTCGCTCACAGAGTTAAAATTATGGTCAGATTTGAAATCTTTGGATCACGACCTTTCCAAAAAAATATACTACCCATTCATACTTTGATGTTTTCATACAAACAATGAAAATGTAAACTGTGCGTGACGGACTCACAACACCATGTAAGATTTTGCACGTAATCATTTATTTCCAATACAGATAAAGCCCTTTGCTTCCCCATCATTGATACCTATAAGACATCACTTCATTATTCAATATCTTCCAATTTAAATCCAACAACATCCGCCTATGTTCATGACCTACGTAAAGATTTCTAACATCTTAATTAGTGTTTTATCCGGAATTTCTTGTGAAAATGTGACAGCTTCGCCTACTACATGTATAGGTCAGGTGAGTAAGGACTGTGAATTAACCACACAAATCTTTGATGCCAATTTGGAAAACAGAATCAATGATTTTGTCACAGCTATCCTTATCTAAAAATTGCAGAGTCAAATGTTTATGCAAACCAAACGTTTGTCTTTGCAGAATACAGATTAATTATGAAGCGGACGTTTTAATCAGTGACGGATTAACTCACGCGTGAATCCGTCACGTGAATATGTAAATCCGTCACATGAAACTGTGAATCTATCACGCAGATTTCGTAAATATTAAGCATCGTATGAAAATTGTCTGTGTTATATTTATTTGTTGGGTTGCACCATTGATAAAAAATTTCTATTAACCACATAGTATGAATATTTTAATAGCAAGATTAAAATCATCTTCGCAGCGTGACGGATTCTTATTTGGCCACTTTTCATCTTTCTCTAGACTTGCATCACACCGTTGTTTCCCGCAAAGCATACCATTCTCAAATATGGTGACTTGCATGTGTTTCTAAAAAAAGCACATTTTCTACTTTTGAACTATATCAACTTTCATCTATATGCTTAAGAATTCGACATGTTAAACACAGTTGAAATACGCTAATAAGCCTAATTGCTGCGTTTTAACGCAATGCATTGAGGTGACCTTGATTTATGACATGACCACGCGTTCGGTGTAAAAAAAAAAAAGGGGGGGGGGGGGTCAAAAATAGGAACTGAAAATTAAAAACTTAGCTAGATTGAAAGAAACTATGGGTCTGGAGAAATGCGTAAATCCAAAATTTCTAGTGTGTATCGATAATTCGAAAATTCACCCTCATGGACCCTTTTCCGTGGAATTCATTAATGTGTAGGGCAAGTCGCTTACGAATTCAATTTAATTTATGGGGCAAAGCCTTTCATCTTCCGTCTGCTTGTGTGCATGCATGTGCGGCCTATGTTGCTGCCATTGTAATTAACACTCTAGGAGGAACGTACTGTATCTATCTGGACTTTTGGACTTATGAACCTTCGGAATTGTGGACCTTCGGACTTGTGAACCTTCGGACTAGCGGTACTTCGGACATGTTGACCTTCGGACTTACGGCCCTTCGGAAAAATGACATTGACCCAATCGCTATGTCCAGAGGCTTTACTCAGAGTCAGAACTCTACTTACTCAAGTTACTGACACGGTCCCTAGCCCGCCGCTGGTACAAGAACTGTGCTTGTAAAGACTGCAATCTGAATTTATTCGGCAAGGCAAAGGCTTGGATGTTCCGGAAACGATACCGACTTCGTATGTGCTCCCTGGTGAGACATTCAAAAGGATCCTCTCGATTCAGGAAAACCCTTTCACGGCCAATTAAGTTGTGATTTCGGTGCTGCACGAGGTGTTACGCTACCGGTACTAATTCAACCTGCAAAAAATGTAAACAAACCAGGTTGCAGTCTGTACCTTTCAAAATAACTTATAAACCCAAACATGTCCTATGCCAAATTGTTCCTTACAATATTCTGAATCATCTGAGAACAAGAAAGCCTGGTCATCATTGGGAAAATTTTCAGATATTATCGTTTGCTACAGCCAAAATACTGACAGCAGTCAGGCCGCCTTGCGCGGTGACTCGGAGTACTCACATTGTGGCCAGGTGTATTCAGTCACTACGCTGAGGATAATGAAAGCTGACCTGTCAATAAATACTGCACACTGTACCTGTCAGTTTTAGGACAAAAATATGTTACTGTGGTCAGAATTATGTAAGAGACAGCCCCCTGTACATGTAAGAGTCATTTCTAATAATTATGCACTCTGTAGGCCTAATCCTTCTACCCGGAAGCCGGCCGAATTACTCACATAATACCTAAAGGGAACAAGTCATCTCCACAATTATCAAATGTGTGTGTGTGTGTGTGTGTGTATTTATATAGGCCTATACTTCACATACACGTATATATGCATGCGGTACATATGAACATAAAGCTAGCGAATGAAAACCGCAAGTCATTCCGTTTCCTGTAATGCATTTTTCTTTTGCATCAGCTTTTGTGGCCTAGCGAATTTGTGGGCCAGCTTTACGGGTGAGCTGAATTGGTGGGCTAGATTCAGTGTACCCTGCAAAATAAAATGCTGTAAGAGTGTTATTAAGACTTATGGAAAGCATTAGGACACTCCAGGTCTTAAATGATCACCGGCAGACAGCACAGTCTCCATTTCATTCTATTTGCTATGCTTCTTGTGTAGTCCATAATAACAGAAAAGTGGTCAAACCTTGAAATCTGGGTTTGTGTCTGCGCTCTGAACTGACTGCCAAGTTATGAGCATGACGGGGCAGGCACAAACCCCGCACTGTTAGTATTAATCCCAGGATGTGCGTTAGGTTAGCAGAGACTTTCGCAAATTATTATGTACATATAACCCTATGGAGTCAGACTTTAAAGTACGGTATCAAGTGTACGTTTGCAGAAAGGTAACAAGGTGGCAATTGGGTTCATAATAATTGTATTATGTAAGATGACGGCAATATTTACATAGGCTAACAATTGCACAAAATATCATCAATTCACCACATATAGCGATTCAACATCAATCAAGCTTGGAGGTAGGGACATCAAATCTTCCGCAAACTTACGTTTATGCAATGAATCGAAAAAGCGTGTCTCAGATTTTTTTTAAAAAAAAAATTGTTGCCGTTTTGTCACCAGTCAGTCAAAGGTTTCCTTTGAGGTATAACCGTTCCAACTGCAAACATCTGTATTTTAGAGAAACGACAGACATTATAATTTATAACACGATTTTTTAAATTTGCAGCACTTGTGTTCTACAAAAATTGTCATAAATTTTATACCGCAATATGTGAAAATGTAGTAGTTGAATCGAAAATTCATATCACAGCATGGCGATCACTTTGATGTACTTTTATAACTACTGTGAGAACATTGCTTCGAAAAAATATTACCCTGTGCCACGGAATAAATCTTTAGTTTGGGTGCTCTCTAAAATGTATACGTTATTGCAATTGTTATGAATGCACTTTGTTATATACAGAAAATATCCGCCATCCCTAAGATCACTGAATTTAACCTGATGTATTTCCTTAAATTACACTATAAAAGGCTGGTTTCAAACATGTTTCTTCATTACGTGGTTGAAGGTTACCAGTCAACTGTTCCTCTTTTCAGACAAGGCGCTCAGAACAAAATTGTTCGCTGTACATATGTCCCCCGGTCGGTTTCTCCTCACACTTTAAAGTTTCATTCAAAATATTCAAAGTGAAAGATCGCAGGACAATATATAAATTAAATGCGACAAGATCTGAAGAACCTACAGCAGACATGACTTAACGAACAGAGACAAGCAGACCATCACCATGACAGTTTCAATGTTTTCGGTAGGCCTACATTAACACATAATGCCCGCAGCTTTTTCTCCGACCTCTTTTCTAGAAATGAAATTCGTATAACCTCAGTCAGGGAAAACGAAGTTTTCCGGAGCATCGTTACAATACCATCACATTCGGTAGAAACTCAACATTGGAACATCCTGTGCTTGATATCAAAGAACAAACTAACTGGTGATTTGATTGACTTTAACGTATTTTATTTCCAACGGAAAATGGATTGGGGAAAAAGTGGCAGTACTTATGTAAACTCCTGTCCATAATACTGTAAATTGCTTTATTTTCGCGTGTTTAAATTTTCACGGTTTTTCTATTTTTGAAATTTCACTGTATTTTTAATTTCACTCTTTTGGACATAATTCCTATTCAAACAATGTTAAAATACTATTTCACTGTGTTTTTATTTTCACGGTTTTGTACCATCAGCGAAATAAGCGAAAATAAGAATACAGCGAAATTAAAGCAATTTACATACACATATACAATGCCACTTGACCTTTCCATGGGACAGTCGGTAGTAGCGAAAATTAAAGAGATAACTATACATTCCACACGATAAGAAATAAGCAAATAATACGCTTGTATCGTAAACTACCCTCTCACGATTCCAAAGTCTCATTAAAGCATGGCTTGGTCCCTTGCTCCTGCATGCACATAAAACATCATCAGAATCTCGTGTGTCACTTCCATTTTAAAACATACGGGTACGTGATGAATAATTTCATCGTGTCTTCGTTATGGGCTATCCATCATCTAACATTTCTCTCGATCATCCCACAGGTTGCAAGTATAGTGCTTCGGTGCTAATGTTCCCTTTTGTAATATTTTCGACTTGAAATAAAGATTATTATATCTGGGCGAGCGCTAAGCATTAGCCAGTTAGCCTACGGCAAAAAATAAATGAACTGGTTAATAGCTTTGTTATCAATTAGCCAAACTGGCTAAAGGATATTGCACATGTGAATTAAGTTGTACACACGTAAAATGGGCTACAAGTTCACAATTTATAAGAAAATGATCAGTATACCTAAATCTGGTTGTTTGTGGAAAATTCTTTATTTTTAAGCAAAAAATGACTCATGCAATAAAATTCTTAGATGTGGGCCCAAGTACTATTTCCAAAATTTCATTTGGCTTAGTTTCAATCTGTCTAATAAGTTTTCACCTAAGTTAGCCAGAATGGCTCCAGTGATAAATTTTTCTAGCGCCAGCCCAGTAGATATATATATATATATATATATATATATATATATATATATATATATATATATATATATATATATATATATATATACGCCTTTGTGTCTTTCTATGAAGGGCGGATAGCATAAGCTGATTTATGAATTGAAATACGATGAATTTAAATGTCATAACGCAATGTGCATGGAATGACATGCATAACATTGCATAATATTTCAGTTGTAAGACTTTTTTCTGGTTCTTATTTCATATGAAATAAATTATTTTCAAATGAATAAAAAAAATAGCTTTGTAGATAATCAGCTTTGAAAGATTATTTCCTTCAGGTGCATGTGTGTGTAACCGAGCTGTTGCTTGAGTGGCACAGTTTTCCCCTTGTAACTTATTACTCAGTTGCGCCATCTGTCGTTAGATCACTTGAATGTGAGGCAAATGCTCTTTGGAGCATCACAAAGCCAGTTCCTGACGTCGTGTGGGCTTGACCATCATGGACATGGCGAGTGATCACCTTGTTATCTGACAGGTCAGTCTATTGTTCTGAAACATGACTGAGATATGATACAAAATTTCTGGATTTAAAAACCCTCTTATGATGGGCACCGAAAACACATGGCTGCAAATATTCTGGATTGCGCTGTGCTGTGCGTCCAGTTTTCCTACTGTGTTAATAGCCATCGTGCGAATTCCTAGACATAAATTTTCGGCGGGGATAGAGATTGAACTTCCAGACGAGCCCCCTCCTCCGCCACCATTGCCGACATTTAAAAAAAGGTATTTGATATTTTTTCACATCTCCTGTGGTGGTTCGAACTTGAAGTGCATGAAGCATGAGTAGATTATATTTGTCATAGGGAGCATGCATAGACAGAAGGGTCGTTGTTGGATGCACGCTCCAGCATTTTTTGTCTGACCGATGGGAGTCTGATGGTTGTGGTTGCGGCAAATGGGTCATTTTATCATTGCGAAATATGTCCCCCAGAATAGTTTATAGTATCATATTATGCGCTCTACAAGACATTGCAACGGCATCATTCTAAAAATATTTAATCTGCATTGATGTGCAGGTAGGCATGCACTGCATGAGCTGTATTGAGGGTGTCTTGGTGGGCCCTCTCTTACCAACCCTCCCCCTCCCACCCCTCCCTTCCTATTATGACAAATGGCGTGAATGGCCTTGCATCATGCAGAGCTCGGGATACACATGTGCAAGCTGTTAATTTAGTAGCACCGCACATATCAAGTATGATACCTTCATCCGTTTTCAACCGAGAAGAACGCCCGCGCACACTGCTGTAAATTTGCGCCATGAGGCCGCAGCAGCCCCGCAATACTAGCTATATAAATTGCAGGCCAGGTTGGTAGTATTGCTGTAAATCTGCCTTAATGAGAAACGCTGTTGAACTTGAAGCCCATACCCGTTGTAAAACATCGGCACACATTATGCCAGATGAACATGCTTACCAAGAAGATAGGATCAGACTGGGTCAAATTTTAACGCCTTCTTGCAGCATCACACTGACATGCAGTCACAACCAGCTGTTGTTATTTCATGTCACCCTTTCATGGTCGCTAGTACTGCTGAATCCCAATTTTAGGCATTCAGTTAATTATGTACAGTTGAGGGAATGCCCCCGTTGTATTTCCCGGAAAAAAAATTATATTGCTTCTTTTTTTTTTTTTTTTTTTGGCTCGAGGAGTCGTCACATGAGGTAGTTCACGGGAAATTTTGTAAGCAATGACCTGCTCAATTCGACGTAATTACTAGTACTACCGCTGGTAAGGAGAGGGTTAATTGCTGCCCCGGGTCTGAATAATATTACTCGCTGGGGCCCAGCTGCGTGAAACCTGAGATCGTGGACGTAGCGTCTGGCTCTTTGTGAGTCAGCGGAAGTATAACAAAATAATAACACAATGACCTCAAATTAAACAACAACTGAACTGTATTTGAAGCGGACCTTTGATCAGAATGCTTCTGTAGGTCTCTGTCACTTCTGTTCAGTGCGTTATAAAATTTATGTTGCCCTGTTAAACCGTCTACATGCGTATTTTTCTTTCGGCGTTTATTAATCCAAATGCATGATAGTCGCCAGGTAACTTAACAGACAACCTACATTGAAGCTTAGTCCAGAGGTATGTGTAAAGTCTGCGGCTAAATACTAGATGATAATTTTGAGTACTCTTGTCCTGGGAGACAACAGAATCACATGCGCACGAAGATAGTGTTCCAATTTGTGGCTTTGCTTGTGCAAGTTATGGGAAGCTGGTGGGTTTTCATGCATAAATTAATTTTTAGCTGGGCTGACCAAAGGCCACAGAGCTTTTATGATCATGTATGTCTTTGACCGTCCGTCAGTCCGTCCGTGGGTAACCTATGTTTGTAAACACAATGTAGTCAACAGTTTTCATTTTAACCCCACATGAATTTCATTCCTTACCAACTGTGTGAAAATGTAGGTTGAGTTTGATATGGGTGCATTTACACGATTCTGTAATATATGGGTCAGTCTGTCAAAAGAAATCAGAATGTTGTTTTTCCGAAGGGTTTTCATAATAAAAAACTAGGCAGAAATGCTGACAAAGCAAACCAGTGGGCTGCGTGTACGGCCCGTGCTCAGCTGACCTAAGCTTGTCCCACAAAATCAAGGTGTGCAACTGAATAAACTTGTGTTGAGCTTTAGGTGAGTGCATATGATATTTAGAAGCATTTCCAAGACGGACGACTGAGCCCGAAAAGGGCTCACCCTTACTAGCAAGTGTGCTGAGCTAAAAATTGAAGCCCCACCTGGTGAACAAATTATGAACTAGGATTCCCTAGGAGTGCTCCTGTGTGATATCAAATTAATTGGGTGAGCGGTTTTAGAGAATATTTTATAAGATATGCCCCCAAAGAAATAGACCAAAAAGAAAAAAAATCACAAAAAATCCAAAAATCACTGAAGTGTGTGCCATCATGTTTAGAGTCAATCTGGCTGACGAATATAGAGAAGTGGAACATGTGAATAAGCATTAGAAAGTCCACTGACATGCATAGTAATCAACAGGAAAGATGCATTTACCGATAAGTACCTGAATTGAAAAAGTCGTCAAAAATCAGGGATCCACTGCAGTGCCACGTAGCAAATAACTTTATTTGACCCCTTCACAAGGAACATATCCACAAAGTTTCTGCCTAATCTGAGTGACGGTTCTGTAGAAGAAATCAAAAACAGCAAAAACACACACAAAATCCTAAATAACAGGAAAAAATGCAGCGCCCCCCGGTCATCAAATTAAGAACTAGGAGACCCAAGGAGTGTTCCTGTGTGACATAAAAGCAATTGGGTATTGGTTTTAGAGAAGATAATTGTCTAAGATTTGCCCCCAAAAAAGAAAAAAAAAAACAAATAAAAAATCCAAAATCACCAGAGCATGACCATTTGAACAAACATGGTAGATACCCAGCCAAGGAACATTGCCACCAAGTTTGAAGTCAATCTTTCTGCCAGTTTTGGAGAAGTCGAAAATGTGAATTAGCGTTGGAATATCCATTGACTTAGGAAGGGTGCATTTACCGGTAAGTACCCAAATTCACAAAAAAAAAAAAGGAATTCACTGCAGTGCCACCTAGTCAACAACTTTGTTTGAACCTTCCACATCCACCATGTTTCAGCTTAATCTGAGGGATCGGTCTGGAAAAAAGGGCCAAAAAAGTAAAAACCACACAAAAAAAAATCATTTTAAAAATGGAAAAAATGCAGCACCACCTTGTGAATAAATTAATAAGTAGGAGTCCCGTGGAGTGTTCTTGTGTGATGTCAATGCAATTGGGTGAGCAGTTTCGGAGAAGAAGATTTTTTAAGATTTGCCACAAAAAGGACCGAAAAAATCATAAAAATACAAAAATCACTGGCGCATGACCATTTGAACAAACCTGGTAGAGACCTGTCCGAGGTACATTGACACAACGTTTGAAACGAATCTGGCCGACAGTTTTGGAGAAAAATTCGAAAATGTAATTATGAACGGACGACTTAGGCCTCCTAAAAGCTCAGACTGACCAGCGATTTAGCCGAGCGAAAAATGGAAAACACACCAAAATTTGGTGGCACCATTAAAGGTATTAGAGAATATGCGGACCAAAATATATGGAAAACACATTAAATTCAGATTCAGTGGTTTGAGACAGAATAACCCTGATGATGGCAAATGTACAACAAACATGAATCCTATGTGGAAACTTTGTGTTGCATAATGTGGATGACTTTGACCTACGTTCTCGGCGTCACAGAGGGAATACATTTGAGGGAATGGTGTTTTGTAGCTCTGCTAATCATAGGTCGCAGAGCTTATGCAATTGCTCATGTCGGGCCGTTCATCATTCTTTCCATTAACAATTGCTTTGTCAAGACAATACCATTTACAATTTTTAAGTTAGCGTCTTGAAATTTTTGGACATGTTCTATGGATGAAAATCCAGGTCCCTTACGTCATTGGTGATGCCACCTAGTGAATTATGTAACACAGAGGGAATAAAAGTGAAAAATTTATAACTGTGTGGTGTGTTTGATTTTCAATTGATCCTTGTTTAAACCTAGTGGAAATATTCTATAACATATCAAAGCAGAACAATATTGGTGGTGCCGCCAACACGGGAACAAAAAGTATGAGTTGATACATTGTGACATTTGTGAAATTCTTTATGTAATAGTTTATTGCACCAAATGTACAAAAAATGTGTATCATTTTGTGATGGTCACTACGTTTGAACTCATGGAAATGTGTTCCAACTACCTTTACAGGACCATAAAACAGACAAAAGTTGACGAGAAGTGGTCACGATGGTGCCTCTGGTGGTATAAATTGGAACTAACATCATAGTTGTAAAAAGTGCATTAAATGCATCATGATGATAATAAATTGAGATGGGAACTGCACAAAAGATGCGTAAGACCAATGGTCAAATTAGGTAAAATTTGTGGTGACCTTGTGCTATTTTAAAGTGCTTAGTAAAGGACACGGAACTCAATATGTTGGGAAAGAACAGGTATAAAAATACCAAATGTACTACAAATTTGTATCATATAGGGGGCATTCCGTGGTATTTTTTTGTCGCAGACGGGACATTTTGCAGACTTTTTATCTCCTATGCTTCATCATTTTTCAGTTAGAACTTCTTTGTTCTTTATCAAGGTAACTATATGACGGTTGACCCCCTTAAGATAACTGATGAAGGGAAAAAACTTCTTGTTTTTTTTTCATTTTATACCCAAAAACACTAGTGTCGCGGACGGGACACGTTTCGGACATATGTTTTGAGGTTAAAGCACTGAAGTCTAAAACTCTGCTCTGTTTACAATAATTTCACATTTCATAGTCCATAATAAGATAACTGAAATGTTTTCCCAAGTATTAATACAAAAAATGCAACTCTAAATGGTTTCACACCTTAGAAAAATGCAGATTAGCCACGTCGCAGATGGGACAGGATCCAGCGTTGCAGACGGGACACTTTTGTCCACGTGCAGCCAAAGATAGAAAACTTGGGTAATGCACAGACTAGAATTTAGTTGACAAACTTAACACATGAAGCATTCTGTATTGTTAAGCATTATCTGATAGTATTAATTACACGTTTTGACACCTAGATGCATTTATAATTCATATAAAAGTTTTTTCTATTTTAAGATTTTTATAAACTGAATCAATTCCAACTTTTCACATGCAAATTATTGATTCGCTTCAAAATGCCCTGCCAGCTTGTCAAGACATGAAAATGAAATGAAATGAGACTTTTTTAAACATTTAATCTTTATTTTAATTCCATTAACATCACATAACCATGGCAACATTATACAGACAAGAGGACAGATCTGAATAGGAGAAAGGCAGAAGCATTTAAGCATTAGTTTACTCTGCATTTTGCAATCGTAGATCTACATAATAGATGATAGATAGATAGATAAACTTTATTTAGGGAGGGTAACCTGGTAAACTGAAGTTTATCTTCCCCAGGGCCCTCCATTTCAATAAATACAAATATCATAATACATTATGCATGTTATAAATATACTTAAAACATTATAAAATAGACACCATTTCATTCAGATAGAAAGTTACATGTATATAAAATAAAAACATCATAAATAAATACAAATGTATTACATGGTACAAAAATACTAATATTGGTTGTAATATGATTTTAGGTACATGGATTTAAATGCCTGAACACTTTTTTGCTCCCGTAAAGACTTTTCTATTGAATTGAAAACTTTGCTTCCTGATACTGCTAAGGAGTTTCGAAAGGCAGGTTTTTAGCTCAGCTGACTTGTCAGTCAGCTGAGCTTATCTTATAATCCTCCGTCCGTCGTCCGTCAACAATTTACATTTTCGACTTCTTCTCCGAAACCGTCAGCCAGATCCACTTCAAACTTGGTGGGGATGTGCCTTGGGTGGGTCTCTACCAAGTTTGTTCAAATGGTCACAGTCCATTGATTTTTGGATTTTTAATGAATTTTTTTGTTCTTTTTTGGGCAAATCTTAAAAAATCTTCTTCTCTGAAACCGCTCACCCAATTACTTTGATATCATACAGAAACACTCCCTAGGACACCTAGTTCTTAATTTGTTCACCAGGTGGCGCTGCAATTTTTTCCTAAATTTTTATGAATTTTTGTGTGTTATAGCTATTTTCAACTTCTTCTCCAGAACCGTCACTCAGATTAAGCTGAAACATGGTGGATATGTTCCTTGTAGAAGGGTCAAACAAAGTTGTTCACTATGTGAGAATGCTGCAGATTCCTGAGTTTTAACGATTTTTTCCATTCGGGTACTTATCGGTCAATGCAGCTTTCCTATTGATTACTATGGAAGTCAATGAGCATTCTAATGCTAATTCACATTTTCAACTTCTTCTCCAAAACCGTCATGCAGATTAACTTCAAAGTTGGTGGGGATGTACCTTGGGTGGGTGTCTACCAGGTTTGTTCAAATGGTCATGCTCCAGTGATTTTTGGATTTTTAATGAATTTTTTTGTTCTTTTTTTGGACAAATCTTAAAAAATCGTTTTCTCCAAAACCGCTTACTCAATCACTCTGATATCACACGAGAAGACACCTAGGGACTCTGTGTTCTTAATTTGTTGACCAGGTGGCGCTGCAATTTTTTTATAATTTTTTATGAATTTTTGTGTGTTCTAGCTTTTTTCGACTTCTTCTCCAGAACCGTTACTCAGATTAAGCTGAAACGTGGTGGATATGTTCCTCGTAGAAGGGTCAAACAAAG
The DNA here is from genome assembly GCA_964020975.1 of Hermodice carunculata. Lineage (NCBI taxonomy): Eukaryota > Metazoa > Annelida > Polychaeta > Eunicida > Amphinomidae > Hermodice > Hermodice carunculata. The sequence goes on along the minus strand of CAXHWN010000019.1, from coordinate 203,578 downwards.
TTGTTCACTATGTGGGAATGCTGCAGATTCCTGATTTTTAACGTTTTTTTCCATTCGGGTACTTATCGGTTAATGCAGCTTTCCTATTGATTACTATGGAAGTCAATGAGTATTCCAATGCTAATTCACATTTGCGACTTCTTCTCCAAAACCGTCATGCAGATTAACTTCAAAGTTGGTGGGGATGTACCTTGGGTGGGTGTCTACCGAGTTTGTTCCAATGGTCATGTTCCAATGAATTTTGTTTTTTTTATGATTTTTTTTTCAAAAATCTTTACAAAAGTTTTAACATGGGAATTTCTTGAAATGGTTATAACTTAAACAATTTTGGCCAGATTTACTTCAAACTAGGTGGGGATGTGCCTTGGGTGGATCTCTACCAAGTTTGTTCAAATGGTCACGCTCTATTGATTTTGAGAATTTTTATGATTTTTTTCGTTTTTTCGGGGCAAACCTTAAAAACTCTTCACCTGTGAAACTGCTCACCCAGTTGTTTTGATATCGTTCATAGACACTCCCAGGGACACATAGTTCCCAATTTGTTCACCAGGTGGCACTGCAATTTTTTTCTAATTTTTTTTTTATGAATTTTTTTTATGGTTTTGTTATTTTTCACTTGTTCTCAGAACTGTCACTCAGATTAAAGTGAAATGTGATGGATATGTTCTTGTGGAAGGGTCAAACAAAGTTGTTTACTAGGTGGCACTGCTTTAGATTCCTGATTTTTAAGTATTTTCAACTCGGGTACTTATCGATCAATGCAGCTTTCCTGTTGATTACTATGGAAGTCAATGGGTATTCTAGTGTTAATTCACAGGACAACTGACACAAAATTTACTGTTTACTTGATAACTTGAGATCTGTTTTGAGTTAGTACTGCGATGTTGCACATGTTAATGTTTTTGTATGAAGGTCATGCTCAGACAGTACATGAATGACTTTGACCTCATTTCTGGGGTCACAGTGCAACATACATGAATTTTACTCTTCATTATAACTTGAGAACTACTTGAACCTTGATGTTGCACATGTTAGTGTTCTTTTATAATGGTCAGACTTACTCAGAACATGAGTGACCTTGATCCTTTCCCAAGTTCATAGATCTGCAAGTGTGATGAATGTCAAGATCAGCTGAGCATGGGCTGTTCACACAGCCCTCTTGTTTGCTCCTTGGTAGGGTAAGATTTCCTCCATCGGAGAGACGAGTGAGCGTAGTATGGGAGTCTTTAACGTAGACAAACATGTTCCTCATGTATTGTGGGGCATGCCCATTCAGGCTTTTGTACACCATTAGCGCCTTTCTGTACTTGAATCTGTCTACTAGTGGCATAATGTAGAGATCTCTAAGAATTCCAGCAGTTGGGGCTCTTAAATCAGCATCTACCATCAATCGTACAAAACGTTTTTGCAATTTAACAAGTTTTTGAATATCAGCACAGCCATCCAAATTGTGCTGCAATAGTCAAAGTGAGGTAAAATATAAGAATTATAAAAGGTTTTCCTAGTTAAAAGAGGTAAAAAAGATTTGATACGTCGAAATAAAGCAATATTTCCACAAACAGATTTGTAAACTTTATCACAGTGAGCTTTCCAGGAAAGAGCTTTGTCAACTTTAACACCCTAGACATTGACGGACAGTCAAACCAACGCATTGACTTCCCTACTGACGTCTCTCACGTCCACACGCAGAGACAACAGACCCAGGAACAAGTATCAACGACGCCAGAATCCTCGCCCACAACAAGGGAGATACTAGGCCCCACACCTGTGGGACCTAACACGAAAAAACTGTTCAATTGTTCAAGTTTAATTTCTGGATCTTCAATTTTGGAATCCAGTTTGGTTCACAGTTCTACTTCTAGTTTGGTGTTGGATATATTACCTACATTGGACAATTCTGTCAGTACATTGAATTTGGAACATTTACTGGACAAATACCTGCCTCCTAATAGGGGACATTGTAACTATGTGGAGAATCCTTCCATGGAGGACAATAATTTGATTGCCCATGCAACACACACCTGCGACATACAGGTAAGTGACGTCAACTCCTTCTTTGTTAAACAGACTAACAGGGGGGATGCAGTAAATGTCATTGAAAGAAACTATGTCAGCCATCCTGGTTTCAATTTGAATAACGGTAATTCCACAGATATTCTTATCCCCAAGAATCTGGTAGTACATTTATCTGATTATGTTCTTTCTGAGGCTCAGAAAAACCTACTCAGTAAAGGGTTATCATACTGCCCAACCCCCAGAGAACCAAATATGGGAGAAATTTACACAGACCTTGAAAAAATTTTCAGATCTATGAAATTACAAGTGTTTTTTGATAGGGACACAAATACCCAGGTTCCCCCAGAAAGCCTAGTAAACATAAAGTCCACACATTTGGACACACCACATGATGATACTGACACAGAGGTCACACAGAGACGTGACACAGTTCCATTTGAACACAAGTCCTTCAAACCTCCAAGTACATTCACACCAACTGATCTTCAGCTGGGTGACCCTAACTTGGAAGCATTTTGCAGGACAGTTAAACATGAGATTGCACAACACCAACCACGTATCCCACACACAGGTAATCTGTCACATGGGGAAAGATTAGGGTTGAAGGAATTAAAAAACAACCCCCATATAGTGATTAAACAGGCAGACAAAGGCTCGGCTATTGTGATCATGAATACACATGACTACATAGCGGAAGCCCATAGACAACTGTCCAATGAAAATCACTATAAGAAACTTGATAGAAACCTCACTGCGGACCACAATCTCAAGGTACAAAAATTACTCCAGGATATGGTGCATAATGGCAGCATAACTCAGAAAACATATGACTATCTGTATGTTGCTGAACCAAGGGTACCTTGTTTCTATCTTCTACCCAAGATACACAAGGGCATCGTCCCACCTCCAGGGCGACCCGTACTCAGTGCGAATGAATGCCCCATGGAAAAGATATCAGGATTTGTAGATTTTTTTCTACGTCCTTTAGTGTCAAAGATCTCCAGTTACATCAAGGACACTAGTGACTTCATACTTAAACTGGAGTCTCTACCACCACTACCGGACAACTCTCGTCTGGTAACCCTTGATGTGAACTCTTTGTACACAAACATTCCCATAGAAGAGGGACTCCGATGTACTGCGAAGTTACTTATTCAGAACAGGGACAGGATGGAGAGACCTTACACTTCAGAATTAATCCATTAATGAGATTAGTCCTAAAGTGTAACAATTTTGAATTCAATGGGGAACACTACATACAAGTTAGCGGCACAGCTTTGGGTACCAAGGTAGCCCCCTCCTATGCAAATATTTTCATGGGAGATTTGGAGGACAACAATTTATTGAAATTCCCACTGCAGCCTCTGGTATGGTGGCAATACATAGATGACTTTTTTTGCATCTGGACCCATGGGGAAACTCATCTCACAGATTTCCTCAATCATTTAAACTCATGCCACCCCACCATCAAGTTTTCGGCGCAGTTATCTTCAACTGACATCACTTTTCTGGACACCACAGTCCGGATAGGTGATGACAAGAAGGTATACACCTCCTTACATACAAAGGCTACAGATACACATACATATTTGCACTATATGTCAGCTCACCCTAGACATTGCAAACATGGAGGGCCCTACAGCCAGCTCCTGAGAGTCAAACGTATCTGCTCTCACCCACAGGACTTTGAAGTGTATGGCCAGAAAATCATACACTACTACAAACAGAGAGGCTACCCCCCAGCCCTCTTACAAGAGACCTGGGACAAGGTCATGGCACTTGACAGGAAAGCTCTTCTGTCACCTGCACAAAAGGATGAGAACCAGGACAATGATAAACTTTTCCTGGTTACAAAGTACAACCGTGCTTTGCCACCTCTAAGGGACACCATACAAAGAAACTGGGGCACCATACAGGCGTCCAGAAATGCCTCCATCCTAGGACAGAAACAAGTAGTCCTAGGTTACAGAAGGGCAGAAAATCTAAAAGACATTCTGACCCACTCCAGGATCAGATATCCACCAAAACCTTCACGTCCACCACCAGGCATAGCAGGTGTGGATGAGAGGAACCCCTGCAACAATTCAAGTTGCAGGTATTGTCCTAAAATGGACACAAGTGGGACCACGAGAAGTACCCACACAGGTAGGAGTTATTCAACTCCGAAAGGAGGCACATGCAGACATAATAATCTGATTTACCTCCTCACCTGCCAGGTATGCAGGAAACAGTATGTAGGTCAAACTGGTGGTTCTCTTATGGATAGAATGCGCGAGCATTTCTATTACATAAATAAGAAAGACCCCCACAACCACTGGGCAGACATTTTGCTCGCCCAGGTCATGACAGCCCAGATCTCAAAATACAGATCTTGGAACACATATGCATGCCTCCCGGTCTCAACAAAACCAGAGAGTTGAGACTTAAAAGAAAAAACTATTGGATTCACCAGTTATGTACCACCGAACCACTAGGCCTCAACGTTATGGGTAGATGAGCTCACTTACTAAAAATTTTTACATTTCCGAGCTCCCTACCCATCAACATTTCCACTTGTGGGAAAATTGTTTCCACAAGGTAACGTGCTGTGAAGTATTAATAAAATGGCTATCAGAATTGATACCAAGCTTATTAAATCGAATTATAGACCAGAGGTCATCTTGGTACATACCGGACCCCAATAGGGGCAGGGTTAATGTACTTTTCTTATTGCTGTTTTATGAGGAACGTATCTATGACAAATAAATCAAACCCGTCATCATACGTTTCAATACACGTCACAGGTCTTTGACATGTATTTACGCAAGTTTACATTGGTTACGTAAACCGTGTTTCCCCTCACTATATAAACCAGCCCCAACGGCTGTTACTCTCATTCCCTGATGAGCTACGGTGTAGCGAAACCGGTCGGAATATAGTTTAAGAACGGGTTTGCTCCTGGCCTCGCCCTGACAAAACCTTTTTCTTTCCAGAAAAGAGCTTTGTCAACTTTAACCCCTAGTAGTTTCTCATAATTTACATTTTCAAGAGCCTTTCCATTTATGTTGCAGTCTAATGTTGTCTTAGCCAGGTGTCTATGTTTTTGGTCAGTAGTAATAAGCATGGCTTTTGTTTTTTCAGCATTAATGACCATTTTGTTTGTTTGACACCATCCATGTATATTCCTTAGATCCTTATTCAACTTTTCATCCAGTTCAGGGACAGTTTTCCCTTTTACATGAATTGACGAGTCATCAGCATAGAGGTCTATTTGGTTTTCTAGGTGAAGAGGTAGATCATTGATAAATGGAATAAACAAGAGTGAACCTAATATACTCCCTTGTGGGACTCCTGATTTGATTCGGCATTTACCTGAAAGGGATGATTTGAATTTTACTGTCTGTTGTTGAGATATGAATCGAACCATTTGAGAGCTAGTGCACTGCATTTATACAGCTTTAATTTGTACAGAAGATGCTGATGACTCACCAAATCGAATGCTTTTCTAAAATCAACAAATATTACGCCGTTCATATAGTCATTATCCATGGACTGTGACTAGGTATGTACCATTTTGCACAAAGCAGTTTCACAGGAATGCTTATCTAGGAAGCCTGATTGAGATTCATTCAAAAGTGGACGGATATAATTTTGAAAATCAGTGTGGACATGGCGTTCAATGATTTTAGACATTACTGGTAATATTGATATAGGTCGGTAGTTTCGAACAATTTGAAGGGAACCTGTTTTGTGCAAAGGAACAACCCTAGCATCTTTCCTTGCATCAGGAAAGACGCCAGTTGCAATACTCAAATTAAATATTTTCCATAAGGGAATGTAAATTTCTTGTGCAGCTGTTTTAAGAATTTTGGCACTTACTTGGTCTAAACCTGTTGCTTTGCTGTTTTGCAGTGATTTCAATTGTTTCAACACAAAGTCTTGTGTCATAGGTGTCATAGTAGGGATATCGAAAGTAGTGCCTGGTGGTAATTTTGAATTTATAAAGTTTTCAAGTTTGGTATGAATCATCTCTTCATTATCAGCATTGTCAATGTATTGATTTGCAATATTTGAGAAATAGTCATTGAAATGATTTGCAATATCAATATCTTCCGAGATGTCTATTCCATTGTCATTTATGACAACTGGTACCTTTTCGACTTTGGACTGTGTAAGTTCTTTTAGATATTTCCATAAATCCCGCGAACTTTTAGCATTTTCTTCAATAAGAGTCATATAAAAAGTCTCTTTTGACTCTCGTATTAAAATGTTGACCTTGTTTCGCCATACAACATACTGATCATGGTTGTTTTTACTTTTAAATTTGTCACTTGTTTGCATGGCTTGAACAATGTCTTCATTGAACCACTCGGGTTGAACACGTTTTTTTACCCTGCGTTCTTTCCATGGAGCATGAATATCCAATACTTCATTAAAAAGTTTGTACCAACAATGCAATGCATCGTTAGGGTCTGAGAAAGTGTCTAAAAGGGACCATGGGATGCGAGATAAGTCCTCTTTAAAAATGGTTTTATCAAAATTTTTGTAACATCTATATCTAATCGTCATATGCGTTTTTTTTTAATGTTAAAATTTGATTTGCGGACAAATAGGGTTGGGTAGTGGTCACTCATGCCAATGGATGGAACATTAACACACCTTACATTGTTTGGGTTACTCACATATGTGATCTAATAGTGTCTTGGTGGTATCTGTCACCCTAGTAGGGTGATTGACTAGTTGTGTAAGTTGAAAAGAGTCAATCATGTCTCTCCATTGTATATTATTGTCCAGCCCTTTACTTAAATCAATATTAAAGTCACCCATGAGAATGAGTTCTTTATTTTCTAAATAAGCGTTTTCCACCGATTGTTCAAATGCATGTTTTACATGCACATAGCTACATATTTATAGTGCAGTCATTACAAGTTCATTTCAGGATTTTTCATTGTATTCAAGTTCAAGTTCATTTGTCAACTTTAACACTTTTCTCAAATATCATATGGCCACAATTATTAATTTGTGGGGGTTCAACTTTTCCATCACTTGATTTTGTGTTATCAAACATCTGTCCTCCCTTTCTGGAAACCAGAAAATTTTCTTTGTGGCATTCTCTGCATGTAAACAATTGATCTGTAGTTCAGTACCTTCAGTTGTCAGAACACACACAATGTAACATAAGACTGTTTGCCTTTTCCACCAGGAAACTCAACCACTACATTTTCGCCATTTTTGACCGACACAACCTATGTGCCAACTGATGTATCACATTCTCGGTCCCTTTCTTTTTGGAAGGAATACTTTTGACTGTCTTCTTTCATCTTTGTCTGAATTTCTTCATTCTCTCACAGGTAGAGGCAGGCATCTTGCCGGCTCTGTATCTGCGAACAAACTGACCATATGCATGTTCCTCTAGCATGTATCCATTGTGCTTGCGGGAAGACATTAAGTTGGATGCAATAGTCCTTCCTGCTCATAGCAAGCATTTTCATGTAAGGGTAGGAGTTCTTGTAATGATTGTCACTTTTAAACTTGACAAAGCTTGGTTGATACTGCAACTAGATTAATACATATCATTCTGCTATCTGAGTTCCCTGTAAATCTCAAGCTCTTTACATGTTGGGAAACTGTGAATTTCCTCTGAGAGTCACCATGGGAAGATCAGAATTGTTTGGAGGCTATGTGTGAACAAACAATTGTTAACACTCTTAGCCTCAGTAAGTAGGGACTCCTGTACACATAATGATTTTGAATATCATCACAAGCAGATAGATTTATAAAGAGAAATGAATTAATGAACTTGATTGATATGAACCATACAAAGCACAGGTCGGACATTTTGAGAATTTGACACTCATTAAAATTTTAAATGTAAAATTTACTCTGGGTCAAACAAGGTTTTTGATATCCACCTACTTTATCATCATTTGTCTAGAAAGTTTTCCAGCAAATCGCAAAAGCATAAAAGATAGAACATAATTTGTAACGTCCTGTCCATACATATAGCAGTGTTCCATGCAAGCTGTCCCGTCCGCGACATTTTATTTTTTTGAAATCAGGGTTTATTTATTCAATTATTTTTTTAAAAGTTTTATTATATAGTTCTTATGGTGTTATTAAAGGATCCAAAATATCTTTTGAAATATGTTTTGGTTTTTGCATGGGGCTAACTTTAATAAGTCAAACGTTGCGTACGGGACATTTTAAGCGTTTGACACTCATTAAATTTTTAAATTTAAATTTTACTCTGGGTCAAACAAGGTTTTTGATATTCACCTTCTCTGTCATCATTTGTCTAGAAGGTTTTTTTGCAGAAAATCACAAAATCATACAAGCAAGAACATAATTTGTAATGTCCCGACGCCAGTTTTTTTTTAATTTGAATTATTTAAAGTAATGAAGGCAGGAGATGAAAATTCATCTCAGGTCCTCTAAATATTTATAATATCTTAGCTTTGATTTTTTTTTACATACAAACAACTTTCAACTACTTTTAATTTTTGAAGGTGATGTCCACATTACCACGCAATGTCCCATATAGAAGTTCAATATTGCATGATAAGGATGACCTTTGACCTACGTTTTCAAGTCAATGTTTTTTCTATGATGGGCATGACATCTGAACTTGAAGTTGTGGACATATTAATCTGTGTCCCTTGCCAGGGACATTATGCAGACAGAAGTGTATGGTGTGTGGACTCATGGTGGTGCCACTAGTGCTATTAATTGGAACTAACATCATGTATTCTGAACTCATTAAATTTGTTTCAGTGATAATGGATTTAGATGGAACAACAAAATTTATACCAAAAGGTGTGCTGGGTCAAGGGTTAAGTTTTGTACTAGGTTTTAAAACTTTGACCAATTTAAAGTCATTAAGCACTTGAGGAAAGGACACTAAATTTGATTCGTTCACATGAAATGTACCACAAATGTGTTTCATGTAGCAGTACGCTGTCGTATAATATAGATGACCTTGACCTTGATTTTTTGCCATAACTTAAGCATGTTCATGGAAAGGAAATGATTCATCTCAACATGGTATTTTTGAAGATATTTGAAGAAAAACAAGGTGTAAAGATCATTGTGCACTAAGGTATGTAAAAAATGATAATGATATTTGTTAGGGCAAACAACCTTGCAGAAGCCATGACATATGGTTTAACATGCGTGATTTCTTGAATGTGGTTAGAAAGTTAAAGTCTAGTCATAACTCCCGACCTAAAGTGATGGACACTGATGTAGCCAAGCCTGAAGATATTGCTAATGTATTTGCAAAAAAATTTGAATCGCTTCACACATCACTTCCCTATTATCAGAATGAAATAGTTCTGTTGCAGCAAAGAATAGATTCGTTAATTCGACTTTAATGTGGTGGCAAAAATAAGCACAGTGCTCCCACACATACGATTTCTGTTAAAATATTTTAGTCTCATTTAAAATCAGGAAAATGAAATGGCGATATTTGTTGTTATACAGAGCATATTATTTGTGGCACAGACTTGCTTAATATAGATTAAGTTAAATTTATTTCGGAAAGCTTCCCCTTTGACACAGGGGCACCGTAGAATGGGGTGCGTCCACGATGTGTCCATTATAGCATGAAATGAGAAATATGTTTGTTTTTTATATTTTCCACCATGTTGAATTATGGGTATGTCCCCGATAGTTTGCTTAATATATCTATGCTCTAAATTCCGAAAAATAACGAAAAGTCACCAAGTGGCCCCAAGAATTACAGAGGTATTGCCTTGAGGATTATTCTCGGCAATGTTTTAGACTGAGTAATATTGAACCAGCATTATGACAAGTTAAATTTTTCATCTTTGCAATTTGCTTTCAAAACAAATAGTTCTAAAACCCAATGTTCTTTCGTGTTAGATAAATGTATTAGTTATTAGCTCTGCTGACTAAAGATTGCAGACCTTTTGCGACCGCTCATATCTGTCCGTCCGTCCGTAAAATTTTGCTCGTTAGCGCGATACCGTCCACAGTTTTAAGGGGTTAACCCAATATAACTTTCAGGACTCTTAGGGTGTATGAAAATCTAGCCCCCTTTCGATATTGGTGGCGCCACCTACATTATTATGTAGTATAGGGGTCGAAATGTGAAAATGTTGTAACACTCTAGCATCTTTAATTTTTGGCTGATCTTCACAAAATATGGTCGGATTGTGGGGGAGGTTGAAGTCTAAGGTGTTAATGATACTAGTGGCGCCACCTATAACTTAACGGAAATTATGAGCCAAAATGTATTTTAAGATGTAAAATTCCATATTTGAAAAAGTAATTGGATAAGACTTGCCAAATTTAGAGGGTATATAGACCATGGCCAAAGGCAGAATGTTATATAATATGAGCGATCTTGACCTATTTTTGGTAGATCACCATACCTGTAAAGTTGAAAAGGTGATTTTGTAAAAGACGGGTGTAGCTTGGACACCAATGGCAAAGAGAATTACGCCTCCAGATCAAAATTGTACTTGATGACATTGTACATAAAACGGTACTTGGTGACCTGCTTTTTGGGTCACTTTGACCCAGTAATTATGGAGTGTGTTACTTGTCCAAGTTTATTGTTCTTCATCAATAACTCAAACAGCTATCACCCGATTTGAACAAACAAACTATATATGGAAAGCTGGATGTGAGGTGCATATTTTGAACGCAACAATTTTTTTAATCCGAGTTGAAGGTCAAGGGCAAATGGCCAGTTTGAATTTTGGGGTCATCTTGTGAATGCTCTGCACCCCACAATTCTTGAGATAGGCTCACATAGCGTTTAGGAGTTATAAAGTGTATAAAAATCTTTGTGGACATCAATGTTGGTGGTGCCACCTATAGTATTATGTAATATACAGGTCAAAATGTGAAAATCCTGTGACCGCAATACTGTCCATAGTTTTCCAGTCAGCCCAATATAGTTTTCAGGACTTATACGGGGTATAAAAATCTAGGTTCTTTGCGATATTGGTGGCGCCACCTACAATTTTCTGCAATATGGGGGTCAAAATATGAAAATCTTGTAAACACTCTAGCATCTTTAATTTGTTGCAGATCTTCACCAAATTTGGTGGCATTGTGGGGGAAGTCAAAGTGTAAGTTGGTAATGATACTACTGGCACCACCTATTTGATGGAAATTATGTGCCAAAATGTGTTTTAAGATATAAAATTCCACATCTGAAAAAGTAATTGGATTAGACTTGCCAAATTTATAGGATATATAGACAAACTTCAAAGCTAGAATTGTATGTAAAATCATGTAATATCATTGACCCTGATTTATTTTAGTGAGGTCACCGTGCCTGTAAAGTTGAAAGAGGTGATTTTGTAATGGCAGGGTGCAGCTTGGACTTCAATGGCAATGTCAGCACAGCACCAGGCAGGCCTATGGGCCTTTTGTATTGCATAATATGGGTGTCCTTGATCTTCTGTCTCAAGGTCACTGAGGACGTAAAGTTAAAGACTCGTTCATTGTCTTGGCACATGCAACTATATTCATCACAGGAGTTGAACAAATAAGCTATGATTACATTTGGAACGAAGTGCCATCTGGTTGGCAATTTGTACATTAAATGTACATAAGATTTATATGTTCAGAAGTCACTTGAGGACTCACAACTTTGAAATGAACAGGTGCAATATAGCCACAATGCCAGCAGAGCATGAAGCCCATGGGCACCTTGTTACAATAAAAATGTACCAAACACTCACCTCGTTCTATACACGATTCCTACGAGCATGCGCAGAAGTGTCTAACTAGCGGCTGCTATATAAATCGATAGGTCGAACCTCCAGAGCCGGCAGCAAGTGACATTACGTTTGAATGGCAGTGCAGAAAAGCAAGCAAAACATCCCTATTTTTGCACAATATGGCATTGTTTACAACACGTATTCACCCAGATATTTAATTTTTCGTATGTTTCCTGCCTAAATTCACTTAAATGTAACAAAAAAGTCAAAAGTTTGCTTTAAAAAAATGGCTCAATGAATCTACAGTATGTATTCACCATGCAGCCAAAGCTTGCAGACGACGCAACCCAGGTGAGCATATCCAGTTAGCATTCAAATACAGGAACACTTTTTAATCGGACAAATTTTGATGTATCAAAGGATACTTAATTAGTGTCATATTTAGCTGACCTTCTGTGCTGACAAAGAGTAAATTTAATTATAATGAAGGTTGAAACTTAGCTCATCATCTGTCGCTTGACTGCCTTCCTTCGTGGGCTTTCACATGCTGTCATAGATGCAGGGAGAGTTCATTTTTCATCTTTCGATGTATGATATGATATTATGATATGGTATGATTTTATTTCAGGCAGGCTGGCAATGGTTGTCATGGTTTAGGGTCATCACAATTGGTTTATTTGTCACATTTTCTCGCATGTCTATTGTTTGATATGGAAATTTATTAGCGAATATTTCTTCTCAATGTTCATTTCTACAGATTTACACCATGCAAGGCCTGAGGAGGTTAAATGTTTTTGTCAGAGTTCTGACAGCTGTAAGACCCTGTGTATGATCAATGCAAATATCAAGAAACGTCTGTATTGATAGACACCCCTTCAGATAGATAGATAGATAGATAGATAGATAGATAGATAGATAGATAGACAGACAGACAGACAGATAGATAGATAGATAATGAATGATAAAATGCTGAAACATAATGTGCTAAAGGCAATATATATCTTCATGCATAAATTTTAGGTAAATAAATTTATAAATAAATGAATGACTAAATAAATAAATGAATAAATAAATTAAAATATTTTAAAACAAGAAAAATGATATCATAAAGATGAAAAAGAAGAATATAGGCCTATATGTAGTACTATAATAAACCAAATAAACAAACAAACAAACAAAACCAGAAAACCCCAAATGCTTGTATAACAAATTGATTCCTGTCATTATGTGTCAGAAGATAACTTTCATTGAATTTACTTTCAAACTCAGAATTTTCAGTGATGAATAAATAAATATTATAAATAAACAAGAAATGAATACATTGCAAAATAATAATATATGAATGTAATAAATAAATAAATAAATAAATGAATAAATAAATAAATGTGCATGGAATATACAGTAAATAATTAACATTACAGATGTTATCTTAGCAAAATTTGAAGGAGTGATACCAAAAAGTTTGTTGGTCTTTACCGGAAAGTCATGCAATCTCACCACCTCACCTGTCAAGATGAAGCAGCGAATCCGCTTATTTGTGTTGAGGACGGATCCCTTGATTTCCCGGAATTTCGCTGTATACAGATGAATCTAGGTCACGCTTGAGCCACGCTGATCACGACCAGTGAGTTATTATGCCAGCATGCGGCAGTGTTATGTGTTTGTGTAACTAGATAAACATTTTGAGACTACATAGGCCTACATGGGATTTGGTACATACTGGCTTTTATCACCAAAGGTGGCACATTCAGAATGCCTTATTATTAAACGTGAAGGTTGGAGTCTCTGCTTATAGACCTTAGTTAGGCCAAAAGCTATATCGAGTATCCTTGCTTTGCTACTACACTGAGCTGATACTGAGCTGGGAATGATCTAACGGGCATTGAAATGAACATCAAATGACCCACATGGAAAGCGGAGGTAATTGTTTACCCATATTTTCACCGTTTAAAAGCAAAGAAAGTGTTAATAGTGGAAAAAAGGTCGATTCAGCAGGCGGGTATTACAATGTAAATAAACAGTATACCGATTAGTGCGATATCAGACTTTGTGACTGTAAGTGAGTGCTGCCACTGTACACCGGCAGCCTTTGAAACAGCAAGGTATGTCAATTGATAATACATCTACTACCATCAGCAGAGCTTATAGAATCCATTTGCGTCCGTCGTCCGTATGTCCATCCGTCCGCAGAATTTATTTTTAAGGACACACTTTGCTACCACTCTATATACATGTATATAGCTGTACAAATCTAGACTGCAGTCCATGTGTTCCAATACTGTAAAACCAGATCCCAGTCAGCAGAGCACAGGATCATCATGATCCTCTTGTTTCTTTTTTTGGCCTTATTTAAAAAATTCTTCTCTAAAATCGTTCACCCAATTGTTTTGATATCCCGCAGGAACCCTCCTAGGGACTCTTAGTTCTTAATATTTTTACCAGGTGGCGCTTTAATTGTTAGCTCAGCTGACTGGCTAGTCATATTGAGGTTTTTAGAAGGCTCAGTCGTCCGTTTTAAAAATACTTTGAAATTGCTCACGCAGCGCTCTAGTTTTCAGTTCGGGTACATGTTAGGCAATGCGTACATTCCTGTTGATTAATATGCAAATCAGTAGGGATAGTCAGTTGTAACACAAGTAAACATTTTCGATTTCTCCAAAACCGTCAACCAGCTTGACTTGAAATGCGTTAGGTTAGTCTGTATGAAGTTCCTTCTAGTTGCATTGTGCCATTGATGTTTTGATTTTGTATGATTTTTTGGTAATTTTCATGCCCTCCTTCGAAGAAGGTGGGGCGTATAGCTTTGCATATGTATGTCGGTCGGTCGGTCAGTAGACTTTGGTTTCCGCAGAATAACTCAAGAAGTTTTTGAGCTAGGACTTTGATACTGTACAGGTGTATCATTCTAGTCAAAAGCTATGCAAAGTTTGAAGATGAGTGACCTAGTTTCCAAGGTCACAGTGGTACCTGAGGTAACTCTGGTTTCCGCACAATAACTGAAGACGCTTTAAGCTAGCACTTTTATATTGCACAGAATTATAGTCCATATTTGGGGCTAGGCGAAGTTTGAAGATGGATGACCTTGACCTTATTTTAAAGGTCACAGAGCCACTTTACTGAATATGGTTTCATGCTTTCTGCATGATAACTTATACCTTTGAGCTAGGACTTTAATATTGCACAGCTGAGCTTTATAGTTCTCTGTAAGGACTATGTTGAGTTTGAAGATGGGTGACCTTGACCCAGTTTTCAGGGTCACAGAGAGATTGTAGAATTCCTGTGGTTTCTGCACAATAACTCAAGAAATTTTTAAGTTAGGAATGGTTTTTTTACAGGTCTATAGTTCTTGCTAAGGGCTAGAAGAAGTTTTAAGTTTGGTGACCTTGATTTAATTTCCAAGGTCACATTGGTACCTTGGTTTCCACCTGATAACTGAAGAGGATTTTAAGCTAGGACTTTCATATTGCATTGGATAATTGTCCGTATTCGGGGCTAGGTCAAGTTTGAAGATGGGTGACCTTGACCTAATTTCAAAGGTCACAGAGCCACTTGGTTGAATACTGTTTCTGCATGATAACTTGCATTTTAGAGGTAACACTTTTATATTGCACAGCTTTATGGTTGCCTATAAGGGCTAGTTTGAGTTTGTAGATGGGTGACCTTCACGCAGTTTTGAGGGTCACACACAGACAGTAGACTTCCTGTGGTTTTTGCACAATAACGGCTCTGGGTACGCATGGAGCAGGGTGGGTATTTTGATCATGGATGACCTTGGTCAAACTGACATATTGGCATGTTTATCAAATTAATAGATTCTGTCGCTTTTCATTAATTATTTTAAAAATGGCTTGTGAACTGTGTGAGTGAAGACTGGTGTTTGTCTTCAAAAAAGGTGACCTTGATATTCTGAAGTGCACAGGACCACTTCAGTCTGTGCCTGCAAGGTCAGCTGAGCACAAGGCTGTCACAGTCTTCTTGGTTTTAATTCCACATTGAATCATCTATTTTAGGTCCTTTTTACCTCAGCTGACTTGTCAGTCAGCTGAGGTTTTGTGAGGGTCCGTCGTCCGTCCGTCCGTCCGCCGTACGTCCGTCCCTCGTCCACAATTCCCATTTTCGACTTCTTCTCAAAAACCGTCTGCCAGATCCACTTCAAACTTGGTGCAGATGTGCCTTGGGTGGGTGTCTACCAAGTTTGTTCAAATGGTCACGGTCCAGTGATTTTTGGATTTTTTACGAATTTTTTTGTTCTTTTTTGGGGTAAATCTTTAAAAAATCTTCTCCGAAACCGCTCACCCAATTCCTTTGATATCACACAGGAACACTCCCTTGGGGCTCCTAGTTCTTAATTTGTTCACCAGGTGGCACTGCAATTTTTTCCTAATTTTTTATGAATTTTTGTGTGTTATAGCTATTTTCGACTTCTTCTCCAGAACCGTCTCTCAGATTAAGCTGAAACATGGTGGATATGTTCCTTGTAGAAGGGTCAAACAAAGTTGTTCACTATGTGGGAATGCTGCGGATTCCTGATTTTTAACGATTTTTTCAATTCGGGTACTTGTCGGTCAATGCAGCTTTCCTCTTGATTACTATGGAAGTCAATGGGCATTCTGATGCTAATTCACATTTTTGACTTCTTCTCCAAAACGATCATCCAGATTAACTTCAAACTTGGTGGCAATGTACCTTGGATGGGTTTCTACCAATTTTGTTCACGTGGTCATGCTCCAGTGATTTTTGGATTTTTAATGAATTTTTGTTGTTGTTTTTTTTGGACAAATCTTAAAAAATCTTCTTCTTCGAAACTGCTTACCCAAATGCTTTGATATCACACAGAAAGACATCTAGGTACGCCTTGTTGTTAATTTGTTCACCAGGTGGCGCTGCAGTTTTTTTCTAATTTTTTTTGTGAATTTTTGTGTGTTATAGATATTTTCGACTTCTTCTCCAGAACCGTCACTCAGATTAAGCTTACACATGGTGGATATGTTCCTAATGGAAGGGCCGGCATTCTAATGCTAATTCACATTTTTGACTTCTTCTCCAAAACGGTCATCCAGATTAACTTCAAACTTGGTGGCAATGTATCTTGGATGGGTTTCTACCAATTTTGTTCACGTGGTCATGCTCCAGTGATTTTGGATTTTTAATGAATTTTTGTTGTTGTTTTTTTTTTTTTGACAAATCTTAAAAAATCTTCTTCTCCGAAACTGCTTACCCAAATGCTCTGATATCACACAGGAAGACATCTAGGGACTCCTTGTTGTTAATTTGTTCACCAGGTGGCGCTGCAGTTTTTTTCCATTTTTTTTCGTGAATTTTTGTGTGTTATAGATATTTTCGACTTCTTCTCCAGAACCGTCACTCAGATTAAGCTTACACATGGTGGATATGTTCCTAATGGAAGGGCCAAACAAAGTTGTTCACTATGTGGGAATGCTGCGGATTCCTGATTTTAGCTCAGCTGACTTGTTAGTTCATAGAGCTGTGGGGTCACAGTGCAACATACATGAATTTATACTCTTCATTATAACTTGAGAACTACTTGAACTTTGATGTTGCACTTGTAAGTGTTCTTCTATAAAGGTCAGACTTACTCAGAACATGGTGTCCTTGATCCTTTCCCAAGTTCATAGAGCTGCAAGTGTGATGAATGTCCAGATCAGCTGAGGCTCGGGCTGTTCACACAGCCCTCTTCTTAACGATTTTTTCAATTCGGCTCCTTTGGGGTAAATGCACCTTTCCTATTGATTATTATGTAAGTCAATGTGCATTCTAATGCTAATTTACATTTTTGGCTTCTTCTCCAAAACCGTCATCAAGATTTACTTCAAACTTGGTGGCAATGTTCCTTGGGTGGGTGTCTACCAGGTTTGTTCCAATGGTCATGTTCCAATGAATTTTGGATTTTTTTATGATTTTTTTTCAAAAATCTCTACAAAGGTTTTAATAGGAAAGTTTAACATGGGAATTTCTTGTAATGGTCATAACTTAAATAATATTGACCAGATTTACTTCAAACTTGGTGGGGATGTGCCTTGGGTGGACTTCTAGTAAGTGTGTTCAAATGGTCACGCTCTATTGATTTTTGGATTTCTTATGAATTTTTTACCTCAGCTGACTTGTCAGTCAGCTGAGGTTATTTGAGGGTCCGTCGTCCGTCCGTCCGTCGTCCACAATTCACATTTTCGACTTCTCCTCAAAAACCGTCAGCCAGATTCACTTCAAACGTGGTGGAGATGTGCCTTGGGTGGGTGTCTACCAAGTTTGTTCAAATGGTCACGGTCCAGTGATTTTTGGATTTTTAATGAATTTTTTGGTTCTTTTTGGGGTAAATCTTAAAAAATCTTCTTCTCCGAAACCGCTTACCCAATTGCTTTGATATCACACAGGAACACTCCCTGGGACTCCTAGTTCTTAATTTGTTCACCAGGTGGCGCTGCAATTTTTTCTAGTTTTTAGCTCAGCTGACTTGTCAGTCAGCTGAGCTTATCTTATGGTCCTCCGTCCGTCATCCATCGTCCGTCCGTCCGTCCGTCCCTCGTCCGTCAACAATTTACATTTTCGACTTCTTCTCCGAAACCGTCAGCCAGATCCACTTCAAACTTGGTGGGGATGTGCCTTGGGTGGGTCTCTACCAAGTTTGTTCAAATGATCACGGTCCATTGATTTTTGGATTTTTAATGATTTTTTTGTTCTTTTTGGGCAAATCTTAAAAAATCTTCTTCTCCGAAACCGCTTACCCAATTGCTTTGATATCACACAGGAACACTCCCTGGGACTCCTAGTTCTTAATTTGTTCACCAGGTGGCGCTGCAATTTTTTCTAGTTTTTAGCTCAGCTGACTTGTCAGTCAGCTGAGCTTATCTTATGGTCCTCCGTCCGTCATCCATCGTCCGTCTGTCCGTCCGTCCCTCGTCTGTCAACAATTTACATTTTCGACTTCTTCTCCGAAACCGTCAGCCAGATCCACTTCAAACTTGGTGGGGATGTGCCTTGGGTGGGTCTCTACCAAGTTTGTTCAAATGGTCACGGTCCATTGATTTTTGGATTTTTAATGATTTTTTTGTTCTTTTTGGGCAAATCTTAAAAAATCTTCTTCTCTGAAACCACTCACCCAATTACTTTGATATCACACAGAGACACTCCCTGGGACACCTAGTTCTTAATTTGTTCACCAGGTGGCGCTGCAATTTTTTTATATTTTGTTATGAATTTTTGTGTGTAATAGCTATTTTCGACTTCTTCTCCAGAACCGTCACTCAGATTAAGCTGAAACATGGTGGATATGTTCCTTGTAGAAGGGTCAAACAAAGTTGTTCACTATGTGAGAATGCTGCAGATTCTTGATTTTTAACGATTTTTTCCATTCGGGTACTTATCGGTCAGTGCAGCTTTCCTATTGATTACTATGGAAGTCAATGAGCATTCTAATGCTAATTCACATTTTTAACTTTTTCTCCAAAACCCTCATGCAGATTAACTTCAAAGTTGGTGGGGATGTACCTTGGGTGGGTGTCTACCAAGTTTGTTCCAATGGTCATGTTCCAATGAATTTTGGATTTTAAATGAATTTTTTTGTTCTTTTTTTGGACAAATCTTAAAAAATCTTTTTCTCCAAAACCGCTTACTCAATCACTCTGATATCACACGAGAAGACACCTAGGGACTCTGTGTTCTTAATTTGTTCACCAGGTGGCACTGCGATTTTTTACTAATTTTTTATGAATTTTTGTGTGGTCTAGCTATTTTGGACTTCTTCTCCAGAACCCTTCCTCAGATTAAGCTGAAATGTGGTGGATATGTTCCTCGTAGAAGGGTCAAACAAAGTTGTTCACTATGTGGGAATGCTGCAGATTCCTGATTTTTAACGATTTTTTCCATTCGGGTACTTATCGGTTAATGCAGCTTTCCTATTGATTACTAGGGAAGTCAATGAGTATTCTAATGCTAATTCACATTTGCGACTTCTTCTCCAAAGCCGTCATGCAGATTAACTTCAAAGTTGGTGGGGATGTACCTTGGGTGGGTGTCTACCAAGTTTGTTCCAATGGTCATGTTCCAATGAATTTTGGTTTTTTTATGATTTTTTTTTCAAAAGCCTTTACAAAAGTTTAAACATGGGAATTTCTTGTAATGGTTATAACTTAAATAATTTTGGCCAGATTTACTTCAAACTAGGTGGGGATGTGCCTTGGGTGGATCTCTACCAAGTTTGTTCAAATGGTCACGCTCTATTGATTTTTGGAATTTTTATGATTTTTTTTCGTTTTTTGGGGGGCAAACCTTAAAAACTCTTCACCTGTGAAACTGCTCACCCAGTTGTTTTGATATCGTTCATAGACTCTCCCAGGGACACATAGTTCCCAATTTGTTCCCCAGGTGGCACTGCAATTTTTTTTAATGAATTTTTTATATGGTTTTGTTATTTTTCACTTGTTCTCAGAACTGTCACTCAGATTAAAGTGAAATGTGATGGATATGTTCTTGTGGAACGGTCAAAACAAAGTGGTTTACTAGGTGGCACTGCTTTAGATTCCTGATTTTTAAGTATTTTCAACTCGGGTACTTATTGATCAATCCAGCTTTCCTATTGATTACTATGTAAGTCCATGGGTATTCTAGTGCTAAATCAGAGGACAACTGACACAAAATTTACTGTTTGCTTGATAACTTGTGATCTGTTTTGAGTTAGTACTGTGATGTTGCACATGTTAATGTTTTTGTATGAAGGTCATGCTCAGACAGTACATGAATGACTTTGACCTCATTTCTGGGGTCACAGTAAAACATACATGAAGTTTACTCTTCATTATAACTTGAGAACTACTTGAACCTTGATGTTGCACATGTTAGTGTTCTTTTATAATGGTCAGACTTACTCAGAACATTGGTGACCTTGATCCTTTCCCAAGTTCATAGATCTGCAAGTGTGATGAATGTCAAGATCAGCTGAGCATGGGCTGTTCACACAGCCCTCTTGTTTGTATGTTTTTTCTATTTTTCACTTGTTCTCAGAACCATCCCTCAGATTAAGCTGAAATGTGATGGATATATTGTTGTGGAAGGGTCAAACAGTTGTTTACTAGGTGGCACTGCTTTGGATTCCTGATTTTTAAGGATTTTCAATTCAGGTACTTATCGTTCAATGCAGCTTTCCTATTGATTACTATGTAAGTCAATGGGCATTCTAATGCTAATTCACAGGACAACTGACACGAAATTTACTGTTTACTTGATAACTTGAGATCGGTTTTGAGTTAGCTACAATGTTAATTATTCTGTATGAAGGTCATGCTGAGACAGTACATGAATGACCTTGACCTGGTTTGTGGGGTCACAGTGCAACATACATGAATTTTACTCTTCATTATAACTTGAGAATTACTTGAACTTTGATGTTGCACATGTAGGTGTTCTTCTATAAAGGTCAGACTTACTCAGAACATGGTGTCCTTGATCCTTTCCCAAGTTCATAGAGCTGCAAATGTGATGAATGTCAAGATCAGCTGTGGCACGGGCTGTTCACACAGCCCTCTTGTTTGTTCTTTTTGGAAGGAAACCTTCAAAATTCTTCTCCTCTGAAACCACTCACCCAAATGCTTTGATGTGGTACATAGACACTCCCGGGGACACCTAGTTACCAATTTGTTCACCAGGTGGCGCCGCAGTTTTTTTTATGAATTTTTTTGTATGGTTTTGCTATTTTTCACTTGTTCTCAGAACCGTCCCTCAGATTAAGCTGACATGTGATGGATATGTTGTTGTGGAAGGGTCAAACAGTTGTTTACTATGTGGCGCTGCTTTGGATTTCTGAATTTTAAGGATTTTCAATTCGGGTACTTATCGTTCAATGCAGCTTTCCTGTTGATTACTATGTAAGTCAATGGGCATTCTAATGCTAATTCACAGGACAACTGACAGGAAATTTACTGTTTACTTGATAACTTGAGATCTGTTTTGAGTTACCTACACATGTT
Source organism: Hermodice carunculata (assembly GCA_964020975.1). Classification (NCBI taxonomy): domain Eukaryota; kingdom Metazoa; phylum Annelida; class Polychaeta; order Eunicida; family Amphinomidae; genus Hermodice; species Hermodice carunculata. Next base: position 181,908 of record CAXHWN010000019.1, on the reverse strand, counting down.
AATTATGCTGTATGAAGGTTATGCTGAGACAGTACATGAATGACCTTGACCTGGTTTGTGGGGTCACAGTGCAACATACATGAATTTTACTCTTCATTATAACTTGAGAACTACTTGAACTTTGATGTTGCACATGTAAGTGTTCTTTTATAAAGTTCAGACTTAATCCGAACATGGTGTCCTTGATCCTTTCCCAAGTTCATAGAGCTGCAAGTGTGATGAATGTCGAGATGAGCTGAGGCACGGGCTGTTCACACAGCCCTCTTGTTTTGATCTAAAAGACAAATTGTTTCACAGATATGGCATCGTGAACTGCAAGAATGTTTACGTTATGTACTTCCCTGTAACGTTGAATATTATGTTCGGAAATTGATGTACGGAGTATCTACTATTTTAAAGAACTGAATATGTTTACACACTGTAGCTTCATCAGCGTATTTCGTGTTAAAACAGAACATCATCTGTCCAATCAAATTGGCCATATAGTGTTATAAACATACTCTATCTTTTTTCAGGACTCAACTTTTCTATACAGTAGGATTATGTTGGATTATATTACTACTGTGGACATTTGTCCAGTCACGATGTATTGGTCAGGGAACACCTTGCTGGGTAGACACTGTACTACAAATAATAGCTACTCCCTCTGGAGTGGGCACAGGTAAGGTTTACCACAGGGTTAATGCAGTATTGTCATCATACCAGAAGCTAATGTATCACAATAATCCACAATGTAAACTTGTAAGCTTTATTATCCCATTGCATTGAATACTTTGTCACTGCAAAAGCCCTGTTGTTAAATAGATTTCGCATTATGATGTATAGAAATCATGCAGGTTGTGTGTATGGTGGGGGCAGTGTGAGATGCGTTGGGGTGGGGATGAAGGGTAAGTATGTCACGTAAAATTTGTATCTCCCTTCATGTGTCAAACAGAAGTAGCTTGTAGTGAGTCATGTATTCACATACCAGGAAAGTCTGGCTATGGTTAAGTCACATGAGTTCATTCACAAGTGCATGTATCATAAAATAAGGGCAATTATACATCACACAAGTTAACCCTTTCAACTCCTCCCCACCCCCTTTCCAACAAAAATAATAATAATGACCAGTTGCAACAGATATTACACATCAATGATTGCTTTTTGCCAGGAAAGAGTATTTTACACATCATTATGTCTCCCGGTGGAAGCCGGAGGACATATTGTTTTAGTGCCCGATTCTTCCGCTTCTTGTTGTTGTTGTTGTTGTTGTTGTTGTTGTTGTTGTTCTTCTTCAACACTTGGTTTCCGTGCGATAAGTCTTGAAGAACTTGACAGAATTTGATGAAACTTGGTAGGATTATGTATCTTGGCAAGACCTAGGTTAGGATTGTCTTTGGGTGACCTTGACCTAATTTTCAAGGTCACAGGGTCACTTATGTGAAATTGGTTTCCGTTGGATAAGTCTTGAAGAACTTGATGGAATTTGATGAAACTTGGTAGGATTATGTATCTTGGCAAGACCTAGGATAGGATTGTATTTGGATGACCTTGAGCTAATTCTCAAGGTCACAGGGTCACTTTCGTGAAATTGGTTTCCGTTGGATAAGTCATGAAGAACTTGATGGAATTTGATGAAACTTGGTAGGATTATGTATCTAGGCAAAATCTAGGTTGGGATTGTATTTTGGTGACCTTGAGCGAATTTTCAAGGTCACAGGGTCACTTATGTGAAATGAGTTTCTGTTCGATAAGTCATGAAGAACTTGATGGAATTTGATGAAACTTGGTAGGATTATGTATCTTGGCAAGACCTAGGTTGGGATTGTATTTGGACGACCTTGAGTGAATTATCAAGGTCACAGGGTCACTTATGTGAAATTGGTTTTCCTGCGATAAGTCTTGAAGAACTTGATGGAATGGGATGAAACTTGGTAGGATTATGTATCTATGCAAGACCAAGAATGGGTTTGTCTTTGGGTGACCTTGACCTAATTTTCAAGGTCACAGGGTCATTTATGTGAAATTGGTTTCTCTGCAATAAGTCTTGAAGAACTTGATGAAAATTGCTAGAGTAATGTTTCTAGGTGAGAGCTAAAATAGGATTGTAATTTTCAAGCAAACTTGGTCATTTGTAATTTGTTATCACCTGTAGCTTGTTCAGAGATGTAAGTGTTCCACCGGGAGACATTTGATTTTCTGTTGGAAAATCAGTCTGTTCTAGTTTTAAAGTTTACATGTGTCATGAATTAAATAATAGAGAAGCTTGAAAACTACATTTACTCTAGTCCTGCTTATTCTTAAAGGTTTCGGCGTTCAGTGTAAAATCATTTCATGCAGAATGTGACCGCATGATATGCCAATGAGTGCTGATGAATTAACGATCCACTATGCTTCCACTGGTCGAGGAGCTGGAATTTATTGAACTAATTTTTCAAGTGACCTAGATAAACAGAAGAATGGGATGCACTTGCCCATTCATATGTGCATCTAGTCCTTGTAGCCAAGGACAGAAATGTCCAGTCAGTTGGTTTGTAGAATTGACACTCCAGTGGATATCACAAATAACATTTACCAGTCTTACCAGACGATTTGCCAATAGCGTTGCCGTATGTTATGTGTGTATGTATATACGTACATAGTATGTTTTTATGTCCCATCCGTTAGTACATCCTACTGAAAAATGGTATCTGGATTGGTCACAAGCAAAGTATGTTGCACTGTATGTTTGTAAATTTGTGGAAATAGAACATTTTTCGTCCTTGTAATTCACATGCTGAAGCGATTGCTTTTTTCTTCTGCTTTTTTGCTGTACAGATGTTACCAGTACGGTGATTGCATTATGCGTTCTCTTGATACATCTCGCCACCAGGTGGTACACTAGTACATTCGTCAGCGTATTCTCACACCAACTGCAGTGGGATCTGCTAGATGTTGTCCTGGCGTATCCGTACTTTGGGCTTGTGGGGCTGACCATCGCGTCGGAAGCTCCATGGCATATATACAATAACTGTTGTAAGATGTGACATTCAATACTCTTTGAGTTTAACGAAAACTATGGCTAATCATGTTAGTTGGTGTAAAAAGCAAATTGTTTGTAAGGTCATAAAAAAAATTCAATGTCATTTTAGTACACCAGGTGGATTAGTTCATGCAGTCGATGTGTGTATGATTATAGGCCTACAAGTTTACCACTTTGATTACAGGTATCTAACGAATAATTTCAATGCCACATATTTTATAATGTATTGCAATGACTAATATATTATTATCATATAAAAGTGCCACCTAATTAGTGGAATGAATACACCCATGTCCAAATATTTGCGGTAGAAAATTCGGTGTGTGGACGTGACACAAAGCACTGGAAATTTAAATGTATCAAATTAAAACTTACCTACTTTCATCGATGGATATATGTATATAATAATCCCTTATTAATCCCTTTATTCACATCACAGACGCTAGTTCAGGGACTGCTCTAGCCATTAGCCAATTAGCCAAACGCTAATGTTTCTTAAATTTGGCTAATAAAATTTGTAAATGGCTAATATGTTTTAATATCAATTATTGAAACCGTGGTTTAATTTTTCAATTTTGTTCTTTCATTTTCCAATTTGGCTAAGGATTTTTACAGCTTAAATCTGTCCCTGCTAGTTATGCAGACCAGTGGGCATCTCTCTTAATGTACACAAACAGACAAGTGACTTTTCCTCCTTTTAGAGGAATTCTCTCTATGTGTGTTTAAAATCGTTGTTTCAAAACGTCTTGGTAAATGTCTTGAATGTGATAAGATGATGTGTCAGTGAATATAGAGATGGGCTAGGGGGAGTTTCTTTCCTTCACTGTTCCATGCCAGTCTCACGCCTGACAAAGCATCGAAAACTTGCTTTCGTGTGATGCTGTATATAGTCATGTAACGGAGCTTTTCAGAACCAGCTTTCAGAATGTGTAGCATCAATGACTGCAATCAACTTATATATCCCGCTGGTGGTTCCACCCTGAGCAATTGCTCGAGGCAGATTTGTCTGCCTACCTATAGGAAGTCAATAAAAGTAAAATCATGACTTAATTGAAAATACAGCAATTTATGTTAGTAAAGACCCAAGCCAAACAACAACAGCAAGCACTCCTCTTTAAATGTTCTAAGAAAACCGTTCCTGAAGAACAAAGTCAACAAAGAGAATATATAAACGTAATTAATCAGCAGCACAACAGTTAGAAACCAAAAGGAATTTTAGAATTTGTAGTTTGCTTCGAACAGTCTGGCAATCACCTGATGTAGATTGGTGTGTAACCAGTTTTATTGTGTCACATGCACTGCCTGGATCAACCCAATAGCTTTTGTGATGTATTTTACGTTTAATTCTTATACGATATCCCCTTTCATTTTATTACAATGCCAAGAATATGATGATCATATAACAAATTAACATACAAGTGCGCTTGGGTATCCCAAACTGCTTTGATAAATACATGTAACTTAGAATTTGTAAGAACCAGACATCATATTCGTCTACTCGTGTTACAGCATATTTTGTGTTCAACCAGTGTCTGTATGGCTGTAAAACTAATGCAGTATTTTCTGTGAATTAGGTTTTTTCCCCATTCAATCAATTTTTTTTCTGATGATTTGTTGATCTAATTTTGAATGTGATTGTTATCGTTCAGCTTGCCTGGATGGAGGTTACCTACAGGGGCGCCACCTAGTGGGTATCATTCTGTATCTTTGGGCTTCCTATCATCATTTCAAAAGTCATCAAATACTCGCAAATCTTAGAAAGGATGAGACGGGTAAGACTACCAGTACGAATATCTATATCACGTCACACCCTATCGTATCATATACTTTATATCATATCATATCATATCATATCATATCAACCAGAGCAATTGTCACTTCAACAGACCGAGTGCGCTTCAGATGTTTTGTTTTCTTTCTTTTTAGCTGCACATAGTGTAGAGCACATTTAATAGCTAACGGAACATAAATAGTTAGCAACATTCACATTCCAGACATAAAATTTTAAGTAAGACGAAGTTTATTTTGTGCAGAATCCGCTGTTCTTCGATGTGCTGAGCCTCGAGTGCTGGCCAAGTGCCAGTCAATGAAGCACCGTATCAGAACTATTTAACTGTCACCACACGCGTCATTATAGATAAATTTCAATATAGTTGCACACAGCAAAACGATAAGTGTGAAGAGGTCGTCATTAACCTCAGTTTCATCACTTTAATAGAAAAAGGGTATTCTGTGTCCAAAGATCAATTATGTCTCCCGGTGGAAGCCGGGGGACATATTGTTTTAGTGCCGGCTTCTTCTTCTTCTTCTTCTTCTTCTTCTTCTTCTTCTTCTTCTTCTTCTTCTTCTCCTTCTCCTTCTCCTTCTCCTTCTCCTTCTCCTTCTCCTTCTCCTTCTCCTTCTCCTTCTCCTCCTCCTCCTCCTCCTCCTCCTCCTCCTCCTCCTCCTCCTCCTCCTCCTCCTCCTCCTCCTTCTTGGTTTCCGTGCGATAAGTCTTGAAGGACTTGACAGAATTTGATGAAACTTGGTAGGATTATGTATCTAGGCAAGACCTCGGTTGGGATTGTATTTGGGTGACCTTGACCTAATTTTCAAGGTCACAGGGTCACTTATGTGAAATTGGTTTCCGTTCAATAAGTCATGAAGAACTTGATGGAATTTGATGAAACTTGGTAGGATTATGTATCTTGGCAAGACCTAGGTTAGGATTGTATTTGGATGACCTTGAGCAAATTTTCAAGGTCACAGGGTCACTTATGTGAAATTGGTTTCCGTGCGATAAGTCTTGAAGAACTTGATGGAATTTGATGAAATTTGGTAGGATTATTTATCTTGGCAAGACCAAGGTTGGGATTGTATTTGGATGACCTTGGTCGAATTTTCAAGGTCACAGGGTCACTTATGTGAAATTGGTTTCCGTTTGATAAGTCATGAAGAACTTGATGGAATTTGATGAAACTTGGTAGGATTATGTATCTTGGCAAGACCTAGGATAGGATTGTATTTGGATGACCTTGAGATAATTCTCAAGGTCACAGGGTCACTTATGTAAAATTGGTTTCCGTTCGATAAGTCATGAAGAACTTGATGGAATTTGATGAAACTTGGTAGGATTATGTATCTTGGCAAGACCTAGGATGGGATTGTATTTGAATGACCTTGAGGTAATTCTCAAGGTCACAGGGTCACTTATGTGAAATTGGTTTCCGTTCAATAAGTCATGAAGAACTTGATGGAATTTGATGAAACTTGGTAGGATTATGTATCTTGGCAAGGCCTAGGTGGGTATTGTATTTGAATGCCCTTGATTGAATTCTCAAGGTCACAGGGTCACTTATGTGTAATTGGTTTCCGTTCGGTAAGTCATGAAGAACATGATGGAATTTGCTGAAACTTGGTAGGATTATGTATCTTGGCAAGACCTACGTTGGGATTGTATTTGGATGACTTTGACTTAATTTTCAAGGTCACAGGGTCATTTATGTGAAATTGGTTTCTCTGCAATAAGTCATGAAGAACTTGATGAAAATTGCCAGAGTAATGTATCTAGGTGAGAGCTAAAATAGGATTGTAATTTTCAAGCAAACTTGGTCATTTGTAATTTGTTATCACCTGTAGCTTGTTCAGAGATGTAAGTGTTCCACCGGGAGACATTTGATTTTCTGTTGGAAAATCAGTCTGTTCTAGTTTACAGTTGTGTTTATTCCGATCATACTGGCCAAAAATTGCATTGTAAGTTGTGAATACTCTTTGTTACTCTGCCCAAAGAGAAGTCATTAGTTGTTTATGTTCAAACCATGCATAAATCACTGTCTTGGTTATGTTCAATCAGGACAGTAGAGTCAAACTGACGAGAAGAAGAAAAGAAACATTTGTGGCAATGCTGCAAACATACGCATTGAGACTTGGGGCTTGAATTTTGTGATCTTCATAACGAAGAAACGCACATCCACCTGAAACAGTAACATTATTTGATGCGTTAGATATAGATATTTAATTGGCATTAGCTATCATATTTATCACTGCTGCTATTATATGTCTGGCTTTTGTGACAGCTAATCCATTCTCTCATAAATGTATGCATATGACTCCATTTTGTCCATTATTCCTGAAGTGATTAAAACAGGTAACCCTAGCCAGCTGTCAGGCTTTCAGTCCCTATTATAATATATCACTCTCTTTAATAATCAAAATGAGGAAACAGAACATACATTCAGACACATAATTAAACAGAATAACAGATTACAACGGGAAGTACATCAAATTAGAAAGCAGGCTATTAAACACAAGTTTAAAATAATGTGATCAATATCGTGGTTAGACAATGTTCTCCAGTGTCACCAGAAACTTAAATGGTTCCTGCCAGCAAAAAAACTTAAGCAAATCTGCTGCGCTGGTAGGTACGTTTGTAGGTATGTTTGTAAAAAAGACATTTCATTGTGCAGAGCAACACATTCAAATATGCTTGCAACAAAGTCTGACCTATGATCAAGTGGAAAATGTTAAAGTAAAGATTGTCTTAACAGAAATCCCAAAGTTGACATAAAGTGGAGAGAGCCAGTGGTTATTTGCAGTTACATACATGAATCTGCAAACCCAAACTGTATCCTATTCTTCTGAATTAACTGATCATTGCGTTACCTTTTCAGGGCGAGTTGTCACATATGACTACAAGATGCCAAAAGATGACTGGTTTAAGCTAGTCGCTTGTCCACATTACTTCGCGGAGATTCTGATTCACATCGCCATTGGCTGTATTCTGGGATTACAGCATGTCACGTGGTGGATTTATACAGTTTATGTGTTTGTGTATCAGTTGTGTCTGGCGCATAATACTCACCAAGGATATATGAATATGTTCAATGGATATCCAAGGAACCGCAAAATGCTGATACCTTATTTACTGTAAAGCTCAAGCATTTAAAACAGCATAATCAAGCTTCCACGTCAGTGTTGCTCAATGTCCATAGAGGTATTTATTATTGTAATAAGGACTTTCAAACCTGGTGCATCTTACTTCGCCGGGCATTCCGCGAAGACAATTGTTGTGGCTTTTAAGTTTTTTGTGGAATGTGCAATGTTTGTGCATGTAAGTTATTGTCCAAAAGAGGAGTTCACTTTACCGGTGTTCGGTTGTTGTAAGTTATTGTACAAGAGAAGAGTCTTGCCAATACTCAGGATGGGAGTTCAAGTAGGTAAAGTCTTTCACTGCTTCATAGGGATTAAGCACATAAGGTGATTCACTGACGGCGTCAAAAGCTAAAAAAAAGTCATTTTAATTTTTTTTTTTTTTTGCATTGTAATGTCACTCTTTTTGTTGACCGCTGTGGCTTTTGAAGTTTGAGGGAATGGTGCTATGTTTGTAATGTTATTTTATAAGAGTAATAGGGTGAGGCTCAAGGTTTAAATTATGGCAAAGTCTGTCTTTGAATAGGATTGAATTGAAAATAAAAGCAAAATGAAAAATATATCTTCTGCGTTACTTTAAACATATTAGTTTAACCTGGTTCATCAAATAGACTATATCGTAAACTAACCGAGTTGTTTTCCAGCCAGGCAAGGTATACCTTATTGAAAATAGTAACAGGACTTACTATATGTATATATATATAAAAACAATGGAGATGGGCACAGTATTTGTGCAAAAACAACACATAAGTACATGTTAAGACTTAATCGAAAAGAAAGCAGACAATGATCCACATACACTTGCATTAGCCAAAATGATCCATACACTAAACGTAAGATGGTAGCATCTTGAATACATTTTCATTTGGTTTCCTGTAAGTTTGCACCAGCAAAAGTATTTTTTCATTTATACCTTCAGGATGATAAATTAACCGACATTACATAACGTGTGTTAAGTGTCGCACAGCCATATGTGCCAGAAAAGGGTGGAGGCCTGGTGCTGTTAAACGTCTGATGCCAGTAAGCAAAATATAACTGAGTATGAAGTATACATGTTTGTGTAGGGCCACATGTTATTTCAGAGACTGCTCACATTATTGGAAATCACTATGAAGACGGAAATTTTGCACGACGTGTTGAACGTAATTACCAAAGTACTATAGGAATCGGAAGATTATAGATTTCATTGAATTTTGTTTTCCACCAGAATTTCAAATGTGTAATTAGTAGGTCAATATTGCATCAATTTTGTATGAGTTAAATAGTGAACACACAAGTGCCCCCAGCTGCACCCCAGGTGATGATTCAATTGTATGAAAAAAGAGACCGTGTGAATGAATGAACGAATGAATGAATATTAACAACACTAAATGAAACTGTAGCAATCTATAGAAAAAGCAGGTTACACAGACATAGAGCATCAGACAGAAAATACTGATCATATATATAAGCATATAAACATATGTGGAGTTGAATAAATAGATCTAAATGGCTTACTATTTTTCCGCACAAACACTTATGAAAAAAAGTGTGTTAATACGATATCATGAAGTGCCATAATGAATCGAAACATTTCCTAATTTTTGTCTAAAACGGACTTGATAAGATAAAAACATCTCATATTTTTACCAAAATATCGCTTTGAATTTGAAACTTGCTGCGTTATCTTACATAATGGTATTCATTTTCAAGCTCCAGACATGAATCAAAAATTCTTTGACTCGAAGGAATTTTGGTCAGGTACAGATACAATGCACAGGTTATGTGCACTAATGCATGATTTTGTCACATTCTTCTCGGTTCAAAGCTACTTAAAGGTCAAATGACAAGCTCAAATTTGCTATTAAATTTGTGTTTTTTCGATGCGAGGCCCCTCTAATAATCATCAGGTACCAGTTGAAGTAAAAAATATGAACCAAATCTGTCAAAAAGCGCTTTTTTGGCAGCTTCAAAGATGGCCATTGTTCCTGAACATTTTGGACACGGCCCGCTGGATCGCAGCACAATTGTGACGTCATTCTTGTCATTGGGGTCCAGTACCCGGTGGCCATTACTATATTGATTGCCGGTTGTTACAATAGCTCCCAGGCAGTTATGGTGTATTGCGCTGCTGTTGGCTGTACCAACGATACAAACTTCGGTGGAAGTTTCTACAAGTTTCCAAGAAACATAAAGTTAAGGAAAGCATGGACGGCAGCGATCAAAAGAGACGGATTTAATCCAGACCATCACACGCAACCAGTGTTGTGCAGTAACCATTTTGCTCAAGATGCGTTCGACAAGAACCCAGAGATAGCACGCAAACTTGGAATGCAAGTGCGGCTGAAGAAGGATGTAATTCCAACTCTTCATATTTAGAACACTCCGAAAAGACAGGGAGATATCACAGATTCGGAATGTCCGCCGACGAAGCGAAGGCGATCGAACGCACTGCCCAAACGCCAGAACCTCGCGGTAAGTACAGGCGACACACAGTAGCGCTTGTCCATTTGGGTGTTCTCATTGAGTCCCGGGGGTTCGCTTATCAGTGATGGCCAATTGGCGCCTGTAATTCACAACGTCTCGTGTATTCATCATCAAACGTTTGTAAATTTGGCTGTATTCAGTATTGCAGTAAGTTATGGTAGTTGTATAAAATTATGTACAGTGAATTACCGGGTTAATTATTGTCGTCTGTTGTGTCGATGGTCTCCATCTGAACGTGCACGACTCATTCCACCTCCCTGGTCAGATCCATGCATTTCGCCTCTTTACCGTGCTGAGTTTCCCGCAACAGCATAAACACGAGACGACGTTCAGTGGCAATAGTAAGACCAACGTGTGGCCTACATCGATTATGCACAACACCAAAAATGTATAGATATATAAATAACATAATTCTTTTACTGTCAATTAGAGTGAACAATAGATATGTTTATTTGGCCATAGTTACATTTTGTGTGTTGGGTTTTGTGCTCGTGAGTTGTGGTTATTATTGAAGTGACAGTTTCATCATGTGTTCATACAGTACTGACTTTTATATTTTTATGTTTAGCTAATTGCAGAAACGACCAGGCCATAGCAAGAACGTGTAACTGAAGGGACACCGCAAGCTGTATTTGAATTCAATGGGGTAGGCCTATCAGACAGAGCAAACTGGTACTCAATTGCAAGGGACAGACCAAGTTGTACATAGTTCCAATGCGACAGGCCCACATCTATCTGCTCCTATCCATGTGGATACGCCAAAGGTTATTATAATTTACATTATGCCAGTCCAGATAAGCATGTTTCAGTGTACAGAAATAAAAAATGTTTTTTTGACTATTCATTTGTGGATAATCAAAAGGTTATTCTACTCGGAACTGCAGAAAAAAAACTGTTTTTACTTAGTTAGTTACTTGATAAATGTAGATATAGTGATTTGAGATAGTTACATAATGGAATAACATTTTTCACTCAGTAACAACAGTAGGCAAGTAAGTGCCGAAAAAAAGGGGAAAAATGTGAAATAAAATGCTTCTTGGTGCACAATCACCTTTTTATTATTATTGTTATTATTATTATTATTTTGTTCATATCATGTACATCATTTTGCAGTCCCATGGTACTCTACTTTTATTATAAAATAGTTATGTTTTTTTACATAACTTACGCCTGCAGAAAGCAAAAAAACAAAAAACAAAAACAAAAAACAAACAAAAAACAAAAAAAAAAAAAAAAAAAAAGAAAGAAAGAAAATGGCAGAAACAAAACCAGGTATCTTGAGAAAACCTTTATTACACTCACTTGAACACATTTTATTCGAGTCAATATCAATTCTAATTAATACAATCAGATGAAAATACCTTTATTCCATTCACCAGCTGAATATTTCTGGTGTAATTACAGGTTGCTATTGGCTTGCCTTCACTTCAACGAGAACAGCAGACGTCAACAGGCAAGGACCAAGGATGGAGAGCTTCAGTACAGTGTGTCTTTCCCCAAGGCAAAGAAGGGAGCGCCAACAATAAAGCCGATGAAAGGAAAATGTACATACGGTACGTGTAAATATATCTAGGGGATGAAGCATTGTAAACCAAATATAGTAATATTTATTCCAAATATGAATAACTGGAAAAAGTGCACATGTTGATCAGTATTTTGGAGGCAAAGGTCCTTGTGCTTTTCACTGGAAATATTGTGGTAAGTTGAGGGTCCATTGTCTGACACTTGTGTATCACATGCAGTATTGTCAATTTATTATCGTTTTTGTTACAGCATATGTTCAAGAGCTCACGGAAGAAGTACTGCGATTGAGGACACAGTACCCAAGTTACCTACTTGCAAGGCAACCCGTTCTTCAACTTCAACAGTCCGAGCCCGTAATCCCACCTATTGCAAGCCAATATGAGAGGCCTGACAAAGCAAACATGTCCATATGGGCTTTCACTGGCAGATAGTTCAGCAGCACTTCCTCACTTTTTTTTGTCTTCATTGGTACACAATGTGTACACTTGCACCTGCAGAAAAAAAGTGTAAATATTGGAAAATTGTACATACTGGTCAGAGATCTGATGAGATAACTAGAATAAAATGTAATTTTGTCCACAAATGTGTTTGTTATTCCAAATACCTTGGTGCACAATCAGTAACCTTCCTATGGAAAGGTCTTAGTATGGTTGATATTTGATAAAATGTATTTTATATTGTATTCACCAATAATAGTATCTTGGCAACTATATAGCCCACCCTCATCCTACTTGCCCTGTATGTTTCCTTTGCTTCCACAAGAGTTTAGATTGCAGATGACATCCAAGACTGAACTAATACTTTATAACTGATAGTTCAAAAAAAGTAATGCTACACAAAATACTTCTGAATTTATACATTCATGATTAATTTTGCTTTTGTTTCAAATGATCATATGGGCTGTGACTAACCATCAACTTTAGGCATACAAAGAAATATCTGGCAACATAAATTTATCTTCTTCAACAAAGTGGAATGGAAAGTGTAATATTTTATATCTTTGAATTACAAAGTATATCTTCAATAATGAATCAATACTTGGAAAGTCCCAGCAGTTTTTCAGAATGTTGGCTGTCAGACCCAAGATAATTTTTTCTTTCTTTATTTGTGCTAGCCTGCCTACAAGTGACAAAAATCACAGTTCACCACTATTTATACTATGAACAGGAAAAAGGTTTTAGGAAACTTCCGACAGTTTTAGTGTATGGTTCAAATTGTCACAACGCCCAGTGTTTTCTTTTTACCTCAGCTGACTTGTCAGTCAGCTGAGGTTTTGTGAGGGTCCGTCGTCCGTCCGTCCCTTCGTCGTCCACAATTGACATTTTCGACTTCTTCTCAAAAACCGTCAGCCAGATCCACTTCAAACTTGGTGGAGATGTGCCTTGGGTGGGTCTCTACCAAGTTTGTTCAAATGGTCACGGTCCAGTGATTTTTGGATTTTTAATGAATTTTTTGGTTCTCTTTGGGGTAAATCTTAAAAAATCTTCTCCGAAACCGCTCAGCCAATTGCTTTGATGTCACACAGGAATACTCCCTGGGACTCCTAGTTCTTAATTTGTTCACCAGGTGGCGCTGCAATTTTTTCCTATTTTATGAATTTTTGTGTGTTATAGCTATTTTCGACTTCTTCTCCAGAACCGTCACTCAGATTAAGCTGAAACATAGTGGATATGTTCCTTGGAGAAGGGTCAAACAAAGTTGTTCACTATGTGGGAATGCTGCAGATTCCTGATTTTTAACGATTTTTAGCTCAGCTGACTTGTCAGTCAGCTAGCTTATCTTATGGTCGTCCGTCCGTCCGTCGTCCGTCAACAATTTACATTTTCGACTTCTTCTCCGAAACCGTCAGTCAGATCCACTTCAAACTTGGTGGGGATGTGCCTTGGGTGGGTCTCTACCAAGTTTGTTCAAATGGTCACGGTCCATTGATTTTTGGATTTTTAATGAATTTTTTTGTTCTTTTTTGGGCAATTCTTAAAAAATCTTCTTCTCTGAAACCGCTCACCCAATTACTTTGATATCACACAGAAACACTCCCTGGGACACCTAGTTCTTAATTTGTTCACCAGGTGGCGCTGCAATTTTTTTCTATTTTTTTATGAATTTTTGTGTGTTCTAGCTATTTTCGACTTCTTCTCCAGAACCGTTACTCAGATTAAGCTGAAACGTGGTGGATATGTTCCTCGTAGAAGGGTCAAACAAAGTTGTTCACTATGTGGGAATGCTGCAGATTCCTGATTTTTAACGTTTTTTTCCATTCGGGTACTTATCGGTTAATGCAGCTTTCCTATTGATTACTATGGAAGTCAATGAGTATTCAAATGCTAATTCACATTTGCGACTTCTTCTCCAAAACCGTCATGCAGATTAACTTCAAAGTTGGTGGGGATGTACCTTGGGTGATTGTCTACCAAGTTTGTTCCAATGGTCATGTTCCAATAAATTTTCTTTTTTTTTATGATTTTTTTTCAAAAATCTTTACAAAAGTTTTAACATGGGAATTTCTTGTAATGGTTATAACTTAAATAATTTTGGCCAGATTTTCTTCAAACTAGGTGGGGATGTGCCTTGGGTGGATCTCTACCAAGTGTGTTCAAATGGTCACGCTCTATTGATTTTTGGAATTTTTATGATTTTTTTTTCGTTTTTTGGGGGGCAAACCTTAAAAACTCTTCACCTGTGAAACTGCTCACCCAGTTGTTTTGATATCGTTTATAGACACTCCCAGGGACACATAGTTCCCAATTTGTTCACCAGGTGGCACTGTAATTTTTTCTAATTTTTTTTTTATGAATTTTTTGTATGGTTTTGTTATTTTTCACTTGTTCTCAGAACTGTCACTCAGATTAAAGTGAAATGTGATGGACATGTTCTTGTGGAAGGGTCAAACAAAGTTGTTTACTAGGTGGCACTGCTTTAGATTCCTGATTTTTAAGTATTTTCAACTCGGGTACTTATCGATCAATGCAGCTTTCCTATTGATTACTATGGAAGTCAATGGGTATTCTAGTGCTAATTCACAGGACAACTAACACAAAATTTACTGTTTACTTGATAACTTGAGATCTGTTTTGAGTTAGTACTGTGATGTTGCACATGTTAATGTTTTTGTATGAAGGTCATGCTCAGACAGTACATGAATGACTTTGACCTCATTTCTGGGGTCACAGTGCAACATACATGAATTTTACTCTTCATTATAACTTGAGAACTACTTGAACCTTGATGTTGCTCATGTTAGCGTTCTTTTATAATGGGCAGACTTACTCAGAACATGGGTGACCTTGATCCTTTCCCAAGTTCATAGATCTGCAAGTGTGATGAATGTCAAGATCAGCTGATATGGGCTGTTCACACAGCCCTCTTGCTTCAATTCTGGTACTTGTCGGTCAATGCAGCTTTCCTAATGATTACTATGGAAGTCCATGGGCATTCTAATGCTAATTCACATTTTCAACTTCTTCTCCAAAACCGTCATCCAGATTAACTTCAAACTTGGTGGCAATATACCTTCGGTGGGTTTCTACCAATTTTGGTCAAATGTTCATGCTCCAGTGATTTTTGGATTTTTAACGAATTTTTTTGTTCTTTTTTTTGGACAAATCTTAAAAATTCTTCTTCTCCGAAACTGTGTACCCAATTGCTTTGATATCACACAGGAAGACACCTAGGGACTCCTTGTTGTTAACAATTCACCAGGTGGCGCTGCAGTTTTCTAATTTTTTATGAATTTTTGTGTGTTATAGCTATTTTCAACTTCTTCGCCAGAACTGTCACTCAGATTAAGCTTACATGTGGTGGATATGTTCCTTATGGAAGGGCCAAACAAAGTTGTTCACTATGTGGGAATGCTGCGGATTCCTGATTTTTAATGATTTTTTCAATTCGGCTCCTTTGGGGTAAATGCACCTTTCCTATTGATTACCATGTTAGTCAATGGGCATTCTAATGCTAATTTACATTTTCGACTTCTTCTCCAAAACTGTCATCCAGATTTATTTCAAACTTGGTGGCAATGTACCTTGGGTGGGTGTCTACCAGGTTTGTTCCAATGGTCATGTTCCAATGATTTTTGGATTTTTTTATGATTTTTTTTCATAAATCTCTACAAAAGTTTAAATAGGAAAGTTTAACATGGGAATTTCTTGTAATGGTCATAACTTAAATAATATTGACCAGATTTACTTCAAACTTGGTGGGGATGTGCGTTGGGTGGACTTCTATTAAGTGTGTTCAAATGGTCACGCTCTATTGATTTTTTTTATTTTTTGTGAATTTTTTTGTTCTTTTTTGGGGCAAACCTTAAAAACTCTTCACCTCTGAAACTGCTCACCCAATTGTTTTGGTATCGTACATAGACACTCCCAGGGGCACGTAGTTTCCAATTTGTTCACCAGGTGGCACTGCAATTTTCTATTTTTTATATGATTTTGTTACATGGTTTTGCTATTTTTCACTTGTTCTCAGAACCGTCACTAAGATTAAGGTGAAATGTGATGGAAATGTTCTTGTGGAAGGGTCAAACAAAATTGTTTACTAGGTGGCACTGCTTTAGATATACCTGAGTTTTAAGTGTTTTCAACTCGGGTACTTATCGGTCAATGCAGCTTTCCTATTGATTACTATGTAAGTCAATGGGCATTTTAAGGCTAATTCACAGGGCAACTGACACGAAATTTACTGTTTACTTGATAACTTGAGATCTGTCTTTGAGTTAGTACTGTGATGTTGCACATGTTAATGTTTTTTGTATGAAGGGAATGCTCAGAAAGTACATGAATGACTTTGACCTCGATTCTGGGGTCACAGTGCAACATACATGAATTTTACTCTTCATTAAAACTTAAGAACTACTTGAACTTTGATGTTGCACATGTAAGTGTTCTTCTATAAAGGTCAGACTTACTCAGAATATGGGTGACCTTGATCCTTTCCCAAGTTCATAGAGCTGCAAGTGTGATGAATGTCAAGATCAGCTGAGCATGGGCTGTTCACACAGCCCTCTTTTTGTTTGTTTGTTTTTTTTTGCATTTTTACCTCAGCTGACTTGTCAGTCAGCTGAGGTTTTTTGAGGGTCCGTCGTCCGTCCGTCCGTCCGTCGTCCACAATTCACATTTTCGACTTCTTCTCAAAAACCGTCAGCCAGATTCACTTCAAACTTGGTGGAGATATGCCTTGGGTGGGTCTCTACCAAGTTTGTTCAAATGGTCATGGTCCAGTGATTTTTGGATTTTTAATGAATTTTTTTCGTCTTTTTTGGGTAAATCTTAAAAAATCTTCTTCTCCGAAACCACTCACCCAATTGCTTTGATATCACACAGGAACACTCCCTGGGACTCCTAGTTCTTAATTTGTTCACCAGGTGGCGCTGCAATTTTTTCCTAATTTTTTATGAATTTTTGTGTGTTATAGCTATTTTCGACTTCTTGTCCAGAACCATCACTCAGATTAAGCTGAAACATGGTGGATATGTTCCTTGTAGAAGGGTCAAACAAAGTTGTTCACTATGTGGGAATGCTGCAGATTCCTGATTTTTAACGATTTTTTCAATTCTGGTACTTATCGGTCAATGCAGCTTTCCTATTGATTACTATGGAAGTCAATGGGCATTCTAATGCTAATTCACATTTTTGACTTCTTCTCCAAAACCGTCATCCAGATTTACTTCAAACTTGGTGGCAATGTACCTTGGATGGGTTTCTACCAATTTTGTTCACGTGGTCATGCTCCAGTGATTTTTGGATTTTTAATGAATTTTTGTTACTTTTTTTGGACAAATCTTAAAAAACCTTCTTCTCCGAAACTGCTTACCCAAATGCTTTGATACCACACAGGAAGACATCTAGGGACTCCTTGTTGTTAATTTGTTCACCAGGTGGCGCTGCAGTTTTTTTTCTAATTTTTTTTGTGAATTTTTGTGTGTTATAGTTATTTTCGACTTCTTCTCCAGAACCATCACTCAGATTAAGCTTACACATGGTGGATATGTTCCTAATGGAAGGGCCAAACAAAGTTGTTCACTATGTGGGAATGCTGCGGATTCCTGATTTTAGCTCAGCTGACTTGTCAGTTCATAGAGCTGTGGGGTCACAGTGCAACATACATGAATTTATACTCTTCATTATAACTTGAGAACTACTTGAACTTTGATGTTGCACTTGTAAGTGTTCTTCTATAAAGGTCAGACTTACTCAGAACATGGTGTCCTTGATCCTTTCCCAAGTTCATAGAGCTGCAAGTGTGATGAATGTCCAGATCAGCTGAGGCTCGGGCTGTTCACACAGCCCTCTTGTTTCTTTTTTTTCTTTTTTTCTTTTTTTTTGGCTTTGTTTTGTTTTTGCTTGTTTTGAGGATCTGCAGACTGTAATGTGCAACAAGTGATACTGGGAATTAAAGTGTGTGTGTCAGCACACACTTTTCTGTTTTTCTAGGAATTCTTTTTTTTATGTCTGTGTGCCAACACAGACATACTGTTTTTCTAGGAATTCTTTTTTTTTCTTTCTTTCTTTCTTTCTTTCTTTCTTTCTTTCTGTCTGTCTGTCTGTCTGTCTGTCTGTCTGTCTTTCTTTCTTTCTTTCTTTCTTTCTCACTTTCTTTCTTAAAGTGTGTGTGTCAGCACACACTTTTCTGTTTTTACCAGGAATTAAAGTGTGTGTGTCAGCACACACTTTTCTGTTTTTCTAGGAATTCTTTATTATGTCTGTGTGCCAACACAGACATACTGTTTTTCTAGGAATTCTTTATTAAAGTGCGTGTGTCAACGCACACTTTTCTGTTTTTCTAGGAATTCTTTATTTCTTTCTTCTTTCTTTCTTTCTTTCTTTCTTTCTTTCTTTCTTTCTTTCTTTCTGTCCGACATTTCATTTGAAAAGTATTACATGTAGAAACTCCAAACTTTGCACAATTATACTTCTATGGATAAAGTCTGGCCTTTTTATAATGAGAGGTCATGCTTTTGAAAATTATGCAAATGAGGGCTAATTACAGTTTTAAGTCTTCAATATCTTATATACTATAGTAGATGTGGTCCCGAGTGTATAGGAGTTCGATCATAGCAAGGTAAAGGTCATCGCAAATGTCAAGGTCAAAGGTCACTGGGGGGCCGTCTCATTAGTTGTGACCACAGTGCTGATGGGCCAAACAGCCTATCACTGATCTCTTTGCCCTGCCACTCAACCCGGCTGCTATAATTAGTGGTGTTTGTAAACAGGTCCACATGGGTGCTGCTGTAGACATTTATATGGGTTTTATTTTAACTTTTGTAGCGTCAAATAATTGGATTTTTTACAAAATATTCCGGCTGCAGGGACACCATTTTACTGTGGAGCTGGCCCTGCTATGTGTCTGCCACCACACCAAACACACATGACCAGTGACAGTGAATGTTGGTATCAAATGGCCAGCTTATTCCAAAGTCCTGGCAAGTGTAACCACATCAAAATAAACCCTACCCTTTCCTCCTTAAGTTTATGTGTATTTTATTACCCCCAATAGATTTCACTCATAATCCACAGCCTTTATCAACATCGTAAGACCTGTGGGACATTTTTACATGGGTGTCACATCTCAATTAAACTGCAAACAAGCCATAATCCTGGTATATATTTTACAAGATGTGACATCAAAATGACCCTTTGAAAATGAGGCATCCCTTGACTCATTCAGGACAGAAGTCTTCATTTACTGTCAGTAAAATTTGTACCAAGGGGATATACTGAGTATTCTTATCTTTTAAATTAGGGGGTTCTGATTTAAAATTTCTGACAATCATAATAGAATATAATATCTGCTCATGATTTGTGATATTCTGACCTTTTTTATTTGTTTTACACATTGTATTAGCAATGCAAATTTGAAAGAATTAGGAAAGAGCATATCCTTTGGGTTCATCACTGAATGAGTTAATTTTGTCATATAAACATTGGCTGCATTGATTGAATGGTTATGTCTGTTTGGTAATTTAATTATAAGTTAATGTTTTCTTTCTGGACACCAGTCAGTTCAGTGGCTCTTCAAGAAAACATTTTGGGCTACATTATTTATATACAATTACACAGTCCAGGAAGTGCTCAAGATCCCTGCTCATGCATTAAAGTGTGTGTGTGTCAACACACACTTTTCTTTCTTTCTTTCTTTCTTTCTTTCTTTCTTTCTTTCTTTCTTTCTTTCTTTCTTTCTTTCTTTCTTTCTTTCTTTCTTTCTTTCTTTCTGTGTTTCTTTCTTTCTTTCTTTTCTTCTTTCTTTCATTCTTTCTTTCTTTCTGAATTTGAAATTTTCAATCTTGAATATCTTCAACAGTATGATAGAGATGTCATTCCAACTTCTACAAGGGGGTTGTTGACCATTGGCACCCAATCACCTAATGAATTAAAAATAAAAGTTATAGCAATTTAAATTATATTAAAAAGCACCATTAGAAATTTTAAATCTTGAATAACTTCAAAGCTATAATAGATAGGGATGCCATTCCAACTTTTCTACTCCTGTTTTATGGATTAGTTGTACATTGCCATACCAATATGCTTTAAAGACACACACACTGATTTGCTATGCAGCAAATCATCTGTCCTAGTTTCATCTATTTCTCTACGAAACAAAGGGTGAAACAAAGCTGCTTGCTAGCTGGTAATACTCCGGCTCTCTGATTTTTAATGGATTTTTAAATTTGGACACTTGTCAGATAATGCATACATTCCTAGTTATTACAATGTAAGTCAATGGGAATTGCAATTATGATTCACATTTTTGACCTCCTAAGAGCAAAGTTGTTCACTAGGTAGTAATACTATTTGTATTGAGCCCTGATTTTTTTATGAATTTGTTAACTTCTGTACTTGTCGGTTAATGTATACATTCTCTGTAGGTCAATCAGTATTACAGCGGTAATTCACCTTTTGCGGCTTATCCAAAACGGGCTGCCAGATTCATTCAAACTTGTTGGGAATGTACCTGGGTAGCGTGTCTACCAATTGTGCGCAAACTGTCACAGTTAACTGATTTTTTACTTTGGGGGGGGGGGGGGATCTTCGGTGACGTCATAATTTGTACACCGGATGGCACCTCAGTTCTTTCCCTATTTTTTTTTAACGAATTTTTGTGTGTTTTTGCTTTTTTAACTTCTTGCAACGAAAGATGACTACTGGATTCTCTAGAAAGCTAGGGGGAATATACCTAGAATCAATCTCCACTAAAATATTGCTCAATACATGGTGGTGCTTTCAATGATTTTTAACAGATTATTAAAATTAGAACAAATCGGTAAGGCTATATGTACATGTCAGCATGTTATTACAGTAGGGTTAGCCGCAATTTTGACATATTGGCTTGTATCTCCATAATGGTGGGTCCAAGACACATGGGTACTATGAGACACCAATAGGAAAGTACCTATTGGATTTCTTTTAGTGTTAATTTTGACCTCGAGGGACATTGAGAGGTCCAACATGTAGGCTTATGTCTTGGTAATGGTGAATCCTATGCCCATGGTTACAAGAAAACACTACTGTAAAAGTACCTGTGGAGCTTGTTTTGGTGTTAGTAATTTTGATGTTGAATGGTCTTAGAAGATCAAACTGGTTTATTGGCTAATGTATGTCGATAATATATATATATATATATATATATATATATATATATATATATATATATATATATATATATATATATATATATATATATATATATATGATCGCCTCGTGCCTTTTCAACCCTGTTCAAAAACACATATGAACCCCGCCAAATTCCATGTGTATGTTTTTTAATGATCCGCCCCGTGGGGACCATATTTTTTCGGGTTGTCCGTCCGTCTGGGTGTGCCATTCTCGCTACGGCGATATCTACAGAATGCCTCCATTGCTCAAATTTGGCAATATGCTCACCTTACCTGGCAAGATGGACTGATTAGATTTTGGTGTCACCTTTACCTAATTTCAGCTAATGGGGGAGACCCTTTAGTTAACGATTGCGTTGTCAGCAGCTGCTAAAGACAGAAATTACAAAAAAGGAATGTCTTGTTTCTGGTCAGGGAGTTGGTGAGCCCAAGTTATAATTATAACCAGCAACAGACACCGTGAGTTCTTAGATGTACTGATAAGCAGGCCACCATTGCATATATCGAACCACTTCTGATGTTTTGGAATATTTTCAAAACATATTTTTATGATATAATATTTCATGGGTAAAAAATTGTTAATACAGATGCACGAAGGACATGAACGTGTTGTAGGCAGTCCTACTGCGCCAGAACATGTGCCATGTGACTCCCTGAAGTCCCGAAGGCATGAAAAAAAGCTCTGAAGGCTGAGTAGCAGATGCCCAGCAGCAATTCGACAGACATATCAGTCAAGATGAGGCCCTGTTAATAAAAC
Source organism: Hermodice carunculata (assembly GCA_964020975.1). NCBI lineage: Eukaryota > Metazoa > Annelida > Polychaeta > Eunicida > Amphinomidae > Hermodice > Hermodice carunculata. The sequence continues at coordinate 159,642 of CAXHWN010000019.1, read as the reverse complement.
AGGCCTGCAAATTTCGCCAAGTAGGAAAGAGAATTTTAAAAATTTAAAGGAGAGATACGCATGATATACAAATAAATTATATGTAAATTCCGATGTTGATGTCTGTCGGTCCATTCTATTTGACGATTCCCTCGAATTGAATAGGCAAGGACTGTACAGTGTATACGCTCCTTGGAATAGGATATCAGATGAAAATCGAGTTTCCATTGTGGGTAAGGAGAGAGTATCATTATTATATTATAAAAGGCACAGGAATGCTTTTTACAGGCAGCGAGAAAGCTGTTCCCGCAACACAATAGCAACTCTTGACATTTCCTCTCTTTTATGTGCGGTACCGTATGTACAGTGTATTGAGAGGCGCGGTTGGGAGGAAAACGCTGCCCTACTGGAAATCAAAATCGAATGCTGCACCGGATGACTTAGCTTTAACTGAAGATGATTTCGCTGTTCGAAGTCACAACTGTAGTTGCCATCTTTATTCTTTTAGTCTCTATATTGTCATATGCATGTGTTTGTTTTGTTTTGTTTTGTTTATTATTATTATTATTTTTTTTTTACTATTTATTTGTTTATTTATCAACCCATTTTCCATTGTACAGCTGATTATACCTGATCTGGTGGAACATGTGCGTCAAGAGGAGTCTTTCAAATCAGAGAGCTGCCAGAATTACGGCAGCTCTCTGAGTAAACCAGTAAACGTAATAAAACATACACTGTATGATATCACGTAATGTTCCGTGCGCAGGTTGACCTGACAAGTAGGCCATACTGATCTACTCAGACATTGTATCCTGTTCAACTTGTGCACATAATGTCAACATGGACTTAAGTACAAAGTGCTATGTCTACAATTTGATCTCCAAATGCATTATGTGAAATGGAGTTAAAAGTTAAGCGATGTCCACACTGCTGTCATTACATGCCACGAAATCTGTATTTCGAATAACGCTAGCAGGATAGGGTTTGCATCACAACTCTCCAAAGTAAAACTTCAGACTTAAGGTTTAAAAAAAAAATCATCCATGTAGAGATTTCACGAAAAGATTAATCAATCAATGCAAATTTCCAAAGACACATCTGATCTGATCTGATTTGATTTGGTTTTTAGCTCTGCTGACTTGTCAGCCAGCAGAGCAAATAGAATCCGATTGCGTCCGTCGTCTGTCTGTCGTTAGACTTTTTATCTGTGGCGAACAATCAGTTTTGGCGGCCATCTTTGTTTACGTGTTGCTTGACAATGCCAAAAAAAATTGGGGATATCCAAGTTTCTGAACGGGAATTTGAGGTTTCAGGCCCAATTGTTGAGGTTGCAGGTCTGAAGAGCTTGAAAAGAACCATTTGTAAGTCCTCAATTAATTCAATTTAGTTGAAAAGTTGATGCGAAGTTGATATATGGGTCAAGGGCCGCTCTCAGAAGTCTGAAAAAATCCACTTGTTGCTCATTAGGGGATCGTTTCACCCGAAAAAACGCGCCTCTGTGTCGTGAGGCAAGTTTAGCTGCAGGTCGTTTGTTAATTTTTGGGGTACATCTTTTAATAAGAGGCTTTTTAGGTGGGGCTCCGTAAGGAGACCCCCTCTCATGTACAATGTACATAGTAGACCTAAAAAGTTCAATATTTGAAAACCAGGAACTATTCCTGTCGTGTTAATAGTCCTGATTTGTGACAAGACTCTATGCTTAACATTTGATATCGGCAAAATAAACAAGACTGATACCTGAAGGGTTTAATAAGAGAAAATACTCTGTCACCACTGGTCACAATTGCTGAAAATGCCTAACTGTTAGCTGAAAAAGCCTAACTGTGAGAATATGCCATACGGCGAACGTATGTATTCTGGTGCAAACAAGAAACAGATTTTAAAAAGGTGTAGGTTATTTTCTTTCATTTGTGCTCTTAATGGTAACACTGGTATTACTGCTCATTGCTGATGTAAAATGTAGATATTCTTTATCGATCTATGCACATTATCAGGACCTTTCTGTTAAAAGAAGTTCCGTATCTTGCTTGTATTCGTGCCTGAATGTCACGTCAAATCTTTAAACACCGAACTTTTGTCAGCTCAATGAGGCTCTCCGTAGGTTTTTGCATATCCAGACAGTTACCAGTCTGAACACGTCCAAAGATGCATCAGACGGAAAAAAAACATTGAGCATTCGTTACAGTGATCTAAAAAGTCCACGAGAAAATGTAATCAAGTTATCACTTCCCCTTACAAGTCTTGTGCAAGTACGCTGTTTTGGCACAATAACAATATGAAAGTGCTTTAAAGTTGCATTCCGCGATATTTCATACACGTACCTATCCACGTAATTCATCACTAATCATGCGTCGAAGGACCGTTGTGCCTTCGTTTTGGTCAATAAACATGATATTTTGGCGGCAAGAAAGAGTTTTTACATTCGACCATGCAAGTGTTGTTTATAACGGCATTCGGCCATGCACAACGGTTCTAGGGCAATTCCTCGCTGATGAGAGATATATTTAGAACCAGTTGGCTCTCGCCGGTCACGTGGCGTGCGCTATATTGCGAGAGGAAAGCACAATTGCATGCAGTCTCCACGTGCTTGCAGAGCCGTCTGCCGAGACAAAGTGTAACTGTGAAATACCACTATTTTGTTGGCCGTCAACGAGAATAGAATTTTTCATGTGATTAACTGTGCTTGATCATATTTTAATCATGCATGTTCGTATCGCAAGACTCAATGATAAATGGACGAGTTTGTACGCTCATCGGTGCCTATGTTGTTTGTTCAAGCCTACGGCCTTCGCATCGTTCGAACTTGAAGTTGAAGACGACGGCATGCAGTCTTACATAATGTTCCGGTGTCAATGACAATGTTTGACACATTTATTGACGAAAAACAGCAAATAAAGCTTTTATATATGGTGTTCATTTTGACGCTAAACTTGTGCATGTTTTTATAAATTCAAGTCGCGATCGTTTGCTATGGACTGTGTTTGTGGTATATATTTTGATAGACATATTTGTTTGCTTTAGATTACATAAGTGTGAAAAACGAGCAAATGAGAACACCTATGGTCGCAAACAATAACACATGATTGTCATCTTCACCGTTCACTGCAAATACAGATTCAACTTGGAACATATTGACCTCAAATCTCAGGAAACTTAATTTTTATGCAGTGAAACAAACGTCGTTTCATATTTCAAGATTTGTCTATAATTTGGTACCAGCAGTTCTAGGATGCAGGTACCTCCGTTCCATTGGTTATTAATGTTACAGCAAAGATGGTAGAAAAAGCCCTCCTTGAGCGTCGGTAAGGGGTTTCTCGCACTGGCGTACTGCTTTTTTTTTTTTTTTTTTTTTTTTTTTTAATTTATTTACCGTACTGGCGTACTGGAAGCCGTCTTGTTTTACGTACTTCGTACTATCCAAAATTTTGAAAGATTTTTATTTTCCGTACTGCGTACTCTAGAAGAATAATTACCTGTACCAGCGTACCGAACCCCCCCCCCCCTTCTCCTTGGTTACAGTGACCCAAAGACTATCATCATGCTTATCTGCAGAGAGAGAGAGTGAGAGAGAGAGAGAGAGAGTTTTCACCAGGATTCGTCGTGTTTCCTACCAAAAATTTTGTTTTAGGATGTTTGTTTTATTGACGATGCACTGCATTCGTAAGATCTTGTCAATATTATCGTCTGAATAATTTTCCTCGCGCTGTTCCTACCAACTGTACACTATAGTAGATTGTTCCAATGCAACTAAGCAATCATATATTTCGAGTTTGCATCATGATATGATACATTTGAAATCCTCAGTATTTTTTTTTTCATCGCAAATTACCAAAATAGAAATGCGAGATAAAAAACAAACAAAACAAAACAAAAACAAAACAAACAAAAAACAAAAAAAAACAAGAAAAAAAAAAAACAAAAACAAAACAAACAAACAAAAAAAACAAACAAACAAAACACACACACACACACAAAACCCCACAGCAGATCTAGAAAGGACCAGATGAAATTCTGAATTACTTGACTAAAATGATTTGTTTGGAAAAAATTGTTGATACCTTAAGTTTATGTACATCAACTTTTGTTCTGCATAGGCCTATGACTTGCAAGAAAGAACGATAGATAATTCTGTGCTGGAAGCATGTGCAAAAAAATGGGATGTTATTTAGTTGGACTTGTGTGTGCGTGTTTTCGGAGAATGTATACGGTCGCGACCGATAATAGCAGATAGATATGGCTGAAGCAGCGGCCGAAAGAGTGAGAGAATGAGGCTTCTTTGTATAATAAATTTTATGTTTCGAAACGTACAGTTCCTCATCAAATTTTCATGTCGCATGTGCCATTATACCGAACACAGTGTGACACCCGAGGACCCGTTCAGACCGTTGTGCAGTATACCGTTCTGTCAATGGTGACAACGTTCAAAGCTTGTTCTAATCCATTGCAAATGCATTTGGCTAGTGTGGTACACAGCAATGTGAAATTACAAGTACAATCCTTTCTAATTTTTCAAAATAAATTCGTTATATTGTCGTCGAGAAATGTTGGTAAAATTCTCTGTCGGACGAGGCTCTGAACAACGTATTGCAACTTCCCACACAAGTGGCATGCAGACAAATGTCTGAAGAAAGAAACTCACACATTATACCTTGCACAATCTTATAGAAATACAGAACTGATAAAGTCAAGTTCATGAGAAAATTTTATGGTGCCCCTAGGAAAATTGATGACGAATAGAATAACATAAATCTTTGACATCGTAGACAATAACAGCTTGATAAGTAGCGGAGGTCGCGGGCACGTCTTCCTCGCAATATGTGCAGTTAAAAGCTGCCGATGCAGACAAAATTTTATCTCGAAGTTAGCGGGAAACGTAGATAGTATGCCCATTTGTTTGTTGTTTTTTCTCTCTCTTTGTCTCTGAAGTTGCCGTCGTCTTTACTGATCTTAATTAACGGCACTTTTGTCCCATGAATTTGATTACCTAGCCACTCTCTCCCCCCCTCCCCCCAAAAAAAAAAGAAAACAAAAAGAAAAGAAAACTTCATCAAGCTGGAGCGGTTATAATATGATAATGATATTCGGATTCAATCTCGATTGATTACAAACACGACTGATCAAGTATCCATGACGACTTGAATATAACGACTTCAGAGAAATGGGCGGCTCCTGTGATCTTTGATTTTTTTTTTCCGGCACGTGCGACAACTGGGCACTGCTCTGAACATCAGACCTGTTCAGAATGAATGTAGCGACATCATCATCACTTGGACGCCCAAGGCTGACCTTGTCCTTCTTTTTCAACCCGCTATCGCTCCATATTTTCAACACCGATGGAAACTGTGTGTGTCTGTCTTATTTTGTCACGCGCGGCTGGGGCACGTTTCTTTTCGCTGTGAGTGGCGTAATTTTCTTGGTCGCACAAGCAGACGAAAAGCCGGCTCAGACGGAAAACATAAGATGTACGCATGCGCGAGATCTGTATGTAAATGACCCAAATGACGTTGTCCAGGAATTCCCTACCGCACTCTGTTTGAATATTGAAGTTCCATCGGTGGAACCCGAAGAAGACGTGAGGATTACTCGGTAGTTTCACAAGTAAGTGTGTGTTTTTCATATTTCGTTGTTTTATATTGTGTATTTTACACGAGCGAAGATGTGTTTGTATAAAATTTGACAGGTTCCCTGCCACTAGCGGTGTCATAGCATCAACGTGGTATCCACGTGGTCATTGCCATGTCGACCATCACATGAACATTAATAAAAAAGTCATTATGGCAATGTCGCTCATCACGAACACATGCTTTTGAATATCAATGCATTGCTCACAAATTAAACTTGATGTGTGTTTTGAAGTCTTATACTGAGTTGTTATTGTATGTCACTTGGTCTGCTTTATTGATTGCGTTCAATTGATTGTGGGATTCTGAGATGAATCAAGATCTAGGTCATGGATCCGAGCGAGAAGTGGATGTTTGTAAACATTGCCATGCTGAGACTGTCGACATTTTCAGTTCACGTTTTGAATGACCTATCACTCAGTGCTGTACTCACTCAACCTTGCGCTCGATAAGGCCACTTTGTTTGATGCTAAAACTATTTTTTCTTCGATTGATATACTGTATAGGGAAACTGTGTGCCAGAACAGTCACGGAGAGATGGGAAAAGTTGTGTTTTAATGGGAGGGAAAATGGCGTCAGTGAAAACTATTATTAAAGCAAAGCAAAACTTATATAATTTAAAAGTTGGTTTCATTCATTTACATGTTGAGCTTTAGATTTGTCACATCGTAATCATTCATAACTTGCCTTTTTTGAACGATCTCAATAGAAGTTGAAATGTATGTATGTATGTATGTATGTATATATATGTATCTATGTATGTATGTATGTATATATATATATATATATATATATATATATATATATATATATATATATATATATATATATGCATATTTTAAGTGTGATTAAAACCCCATCTTCTGCTGGGATTTTGGTGTGATTTTTACCTCAGCTGACTTGTCAGTCAGCTGACGTTTTTTGAGGGTCCATCGTCCATCGTCCGTCTGTCGTCCACAATTCATATTTTCGACTTCTTCTCAAAAACCGTCAGCCAGATTCACTTCAAACTTGGTGGAGATGTGCCTTGGGTGGGTCTCTACTAAGTTTGTTCAAATGGTCACGGTCCAGTGATTTTTGCATTTTTAATGAATTTTTTTGTCCTTTTTTGGGTAAATCTTAAAAAATCTTCTTCTCGGAAACCGCTCACTCAATTGCTTTGTTATCACACAGGAACACTCTCTGGGACACTTAGTTCTTAATTTGTTCACCAGGTGGCACTGCAATTTTTTCCTAATTTTTTTTGAATTTTTGTGTGTTATAGCTATTTTCGACTTCTTCTCCAGAACCATCACTCAGATTAAGCTGAAACTTGGTGGATATGTTCCTTGTAGAAGGGTCAAACAAAGTTGTTCACTATGTGGGAATGCTGCGGATTCCTGATTTTTAACGATTTTTTCAATTCGGGTACTTGTCGGTCAATGCAGCTTTCCTATTGATTACTATGGAAGTCAATGGGCATTCTAATGCTAATTCACATTTTTGACTTCTTCTCCAAAACCGTCATCCAGATTAACTTCAATCTTGGTGGCAATGTACCTTGGGTGGGTTTCTACCAATTATGTTCACGTGGTCATGCTCCAGTGATTTTTGGATTTTTAATGATTTTTTTTTTTTGGACAAATCTTAAAAAATCTTCTTCCCCGAAACTGCTTACCTAAATGCTTTGATGTCACACAGGAAGACATCTAGGGACTCCTTGTTGTTAATTTGTTCACCAGGTGGCGCTGCAGTTTTTTCCCAATTTTTTTGTGAATTTTTGTGTGCTATAGTTATTTTCGACTTCTTCTCCAGAACTGTCGCTCAGATTAAGCTTACACTTGGTGGATATGTTCCTAATGGAAGGGCCAAACAAAGTTGTTCACTATGTGGGAATGCTGCGGATTCCTGATTTTTAATGATTTTTTCAAGTCTGCTCCTTTTGGGTAAATGCACCTTTCCTATTGATTAACATGTAAGTTAATGGGCATTCTAATGCTAATTTACATTTTCGACTTCTTATCCAAATCCATCATCCAGATTAACTTCAAACTTGGTGGCAATGTACCTTAGGTGGGTGTCTACCAGGTTTGTTCCAATGGTCATGTTCCAATGAATTTGGATTTTTTTGTGATTTTTTTTCAAAAATCACTACAAAAGTTTTAATAGGAAAACTTAACATAGGAATTTCTTGTAATGGTCGTAAATTTAATAATATTGACCAGATTTACTTCAAACTTGGTGGGGATGTGCCTTGGGTGGATATTTACCAAGTGTGTTCAAATGGTCAAGCTCTATTGATTTTTGGATTTTTGATGAATTTTGTTTTTTTTTTTGGGGGGGGGGGGGGGGGGCAAACCTTCAAAATTCTTCTCTGAAACCACTCACCCAATTGCTTTCATATCGTACATGGACACTCCTGGGAACACCTAGTTCCCAATTTGTTCACCAGGTGGGGCTGCAATTTTTTAAGGAATTTTTTGTATGGATTTGCTATTTTTCACTTGTTCTCAGAACCATCCCTCAGTTTAAGCTGAAATGTGATGGATATATTGTTGTGGAAGGGTCAAACAGTTGTTTACTAGGTGGCACTGCTTTGGATTCCTGATTTTTAAGGATTTTCAATTCGGGTACTTATCGTTCAATGCAGCTTTCCTATTGATTACCATGTAAGTCAATGGGCATTCTAATGCTAATTCACAGGACAACTGACACGAAATTTACTGTTTATTTGATATCTTGAGATCTGCTTTGGGTTAGCTACACATGTTAACTATTTTGTATGAAGGTCATGCTGAGACAGTACATGAATGACCTGGACCTCGTTTGTGGGATCACAGTGCAACATACATGAATTTTACTCTACATTATAACTTGAGAATTACTTGAACTTTGATGTTGCACGTGTGGGTGTTCTTCTATGAAGGTCAGACTTACTCAGAACATGGTGTCCTCGATCCTTTCCAAAGTTCATAGAGCTGCAAGTGTGATGAATGTCAAGATCAGCTGAGGCACGGGCTGTTCACACAGACCTCTTGTTTAAGGTCCATCTTCCTGCATACCCTTGGAATGGAAAATGACAACCTGTATGTATCAGATGTACAGGGTGGCCTTTTACAGATCAAGGGTACAAACTAAACCAGAGGAGAAGCACTTCCAGTGATGAGGGGGCTAACAATTCTGTTTCTATTTAGCACCACCTGATTAAAGTGTACTGGAGCTCAAATGAAATAATACAGTGAAACCTCAAAGTGACACTCAGTTATCTGACATATTCATTATAATGACACAAATTTGAAGGGACTGAAGTTGTTGTTCCTTTGTTTTTTGACTCATTAATCTGAAATATTCAGATATCTGACTCATTTTCTTGGAAAAAAATAGTGTCATTCTTACAAGTTTTCATTGTGCCTGCTATGTGTTGACCCTGACAAACATTAAAAATGTAGCAATCAATAAAGCAGACTTAGTGACATACAATAACAACTCAGTATAAGACTTCAAAACACACATCAAGTTTAATTTGCGAGCAATGCGCCGATATTCAAAAGCATGTGCTGATGGTGAATGACATCGCCATAATGTTCATGTGATGGTCAACATGGCAATGACCGCGTAGATACCACATTGATGCGATGACACCGCAAGTGGCAGAGAACCTGTCAAATTTTATACAAACACATCTTCGCTCGTGTAATATGTACAAGGTAAAACAATGAAATATGAAAAACACTCACTTACTTGTGAAACTACTGAGTAATCCTCAGGTATTCTTCTAGTTCCACCTCTTCGCAGTGGCTTCAGCAACAGGTCTTTTCATACGTCACTGTGGCTGCTTTACATATGTCATAACACATTATGCGTGCGCATAAACGATCTCCAAAATACGCTCACTCCCACCCTAGAAATAAATTTTTGTTTGATCATACACAAACCTACATGTATTGAAATGTTAACAAAATATTCATATTAAGCCTGGTAAATTAAGGTCTTACAGATATTACTATAACAGCCATGATAATTTACTCGCAAATGTACCCAAATTTCATATACATGTATATGTATAGTATACATGTAAACATATGTTCATGCCCTTATGAAAACAAAGGAAAAACAACAAAAAGCCCCACCTCCAGGCTTTAAGCCTTGTTCTTATCTGTGTGTGCACAAGTGTTCTAGTATAAGTGCGTAATTATCCAACCTTGATGCCAGTACAACCCTGCCACCGGAGACAAAGGAACTTTCCCAAGACTAAGCGGTCATCCGCGGGCGTGGCGTATGCAGTTAGAATTACACGCGTGCGCACAATGGCACATCGCTCCACGTGTTGTTCGACGTTCCTCTTGTGTTTACATCGGCCGTAACCTAAGAAAGTGCGTAGTACTATGACTTTTAGTAAAAATTTTTTGGGTACATCTTTTTATAAGAGGCCATTTCGTAAGGCAGACTTTGTTCGAAAACTTCGGCACATGTTACCGCAATACAGAACGGGAAGACGGGCTTGCGCTTCCTTGCTGAAGGCTGAATGAATTAACCCAAATTCTTGAGTTTACACATCCGGGTATACAAATGGAGATGTACGGTCATCTGTTTGCAAGAGGACGAATCTGGTGATTGTTGTGTCGAACTCTTTGGATTGCATAGACAAGAAAAAAGACCAAAGTTTAATATAGAAGGCATATCAGAGCACTGTCCGCATAGAATGACAGAATCTGTTGTATTCGAGCAACGGATAGAGTGTTCAAACGATCGCAATTTCACCGCAACCCAAATGAGGCCCCAGCATACGCGATGCAAAGCGAAAGCCGATCAATATTTCTGAGTGCCGCGGAGCTCCCGTTGGGATGTAGGATATCAAATCAATTTAATGGAATGGAATTGAAATAAAGAGCACATGTACATAAGAATACTTGAGGCCCCCCACCCCCCATGTCAAAAGAATGTGATATTAACCGCTGAATTATAGCACTGCAGGCTTTAGATATTATCATGAATTTGTAAAGAAAATTGACACATTTCTCCTTTCACTACTCTGGCAGATTGTCATATTGACATGCACAAGTTCCAACATGTATCATTTTTCATGTTTCACTGTCTTTTACCCACCACACGTCATCCAAGGAGGAAAGGATGCCAGACAAAGATATATTTGAAGCGATTCTGTAATATACTTGAAATTTGAAAGTTTAGTTTCATTTCATTAAAATGCAAGGGAGGCCGGCACTCGAACATATACTTTTAAATCAATCAACCAATACAATAAACAAATTACAATATATTTAAATAGATTGAAAGCCAATTGCCTCCGTGAAAATTTTGTTTGCATCATCAGAAAGATGCAGTGCCAGTGTAATGTTTGTCAAGAATAATTTTTGTTTATAATTTTCAAGAATTTGTCAGAAAAACATTAAATAATTTTTGGAATTCAATAGAATGTTGATATCAGATAACTCAACTTAAGTACATCAAATCACATTGTGATTCAGAGATTCACAGTTTAGTTTTTATAAAGCTTGTTGGTATAATAACAAATCCACTGGCAGTTGATGGAAATTTTTCCCGTAGCTGTACAGATGATGTTGGTAGTTCAACCCAAGTCTCCAGAATGCATTCTTTTGCTGTGGCTGCAGCATATAACCTGCAGGGATGCGAGTGCTGGTCAGTAGAGCGACACCAAATATGGATGTGGCACGCCCTTATTAGGGCGCGCCCGTGGGTCGGGGAGCTTACTGCGTCAAATCTTGACCACTGCGCCAAATTCTCAACTGATGACGTATAAAATGGCAAAGTAAAATTAGAATCACCCGATGTATCTTCTCTTCATATTTGGGTGGTGGGGGGATGAGTTTACTGACCAACACTCATTAACTTTTCTGACCACCATGACTGCCTATTTTTATCTTGCGTATAATATATGTGCGGAACAACCCAATTTGTCCATGTACCATTCCTGCATTTTAGAGATACAGATTTTCTTATTGAATTTGAAGAGTAATTTTGAATTTAGGAAATAAACTTTTACTCTATTTTTGTGCTTCGCTGCAACAGAAAACACGACATTTGTTTTAGGCCTCACCAACGCCATTTGCCTGTCCAGGACTCCGCAGAATAGAAGTGTTAATATCTTACAACATTACAGTCTTGTATTGAAGTTCCTGAGTAAAGTTACCACCTGTAACATGGCTTTTTGACTCACAGTCGCTTTTTGGCTCAGCTGACCTACCAGTCAGGTTGAGATATTAGAAGACTCATCAGTCATCCATGGCTTCTCTCTGTCCATTCACAATTCACCTTTTTGACTTCTTCTCCAAAACAGCCAGTCAGATTCACTTCAAACTTGGGTGGGTCTCTACCTAGTTTGTTCAAATGGTCACGCTCCAGTGATTTTTAGCTCAGCAGACTTGTCAGTCAGTTGAGCTTATCTTATGGTCCTCTGTCCGTCGCCCTCCCTCTGTCAACAATTCACATTTTCGACTTCTCCATAACTGCCAGATCCACTTCTAACTGGCGGGGGGGGGGGGGGGTGCCTTCGGTGGGTGTCTACCAAGTTTGTTCAAATGGTCACAGCTCAGTGAGTTTTGAGTTTTTTATGAATTTTTTTTTTGGGGGGGGGGGGGGGGTTGGGCAAATTTTAAAAAATCTCATTCTCCGAAATCGCTCACCCAATTGCTTTGATATCACACAGAACACTCACTGGGACTCCTAGTTCTTAATTTGTTCACCAGGAGGTGCGGCAATTTTTTTTAATGAATTTTTTGTGCTATAGCTATTTTTGACTTCTTCTCTAGAACTTTCACTCAGATTAAGCTGAAACATGGTGGATATGTTCCTTGTAGAAGGGTCAAACAACGTTGTTCACTATGTGGGGCTGCTGCGGATTCCTGATGTTTAACAATTTGTTCAATTCGGCTCTTTTTCAGTAAATGCACCCTTCCTTTTGATTACTATGCAAGTCAATGGGCATTCTAATGCCAATTTACATTTTCAACTTCTTCTCCAAAACCGTCATCCAGATTTACTTCAAACTTGGTTGGGATGTACCTTGGGTGGTTGTCTACCAGGTTTGTTCCAATGATGAATGGCTTTTTTGTGACTTTTTTCTCAAAAATCTGTACAAAAGATTTAATAGGAAAGTTTCACATGGGAATATCTTGTAATGCCTATAACTTAAATAATTTTGGCCAAATTTACTTCAAACTTGGTGGGGGCTGTGTCTTGGGTGGATCTCTACCAAGTTTGTACAAATGGTCACGCTCTATTGATTTTTTGATTTTTTATGAATTTTGTTTGTTCTTTTTTCGGACAAACCTTAAATAAAAACTCTTCTCCTCTGAAACCTCTCACCCAATTGCTTTGGTATCGTACATAGACACTCCCAGTGAGTAATGTTTCTGTATGAAGGTCATGCTTAGACAGTACATGAATGACCTTGATTTCGTTTCTGGGGTCACAGTGCAACATACAAGAATTTTACTGTTCATTATAACTTGAGAACTACTTGAACCTTGATGTTGCACATGTTAGTGTTCTTCTATAAAGGTCAGACTTACTCAGAACATGGGTGACCTTGATCCTTTCCCAAGTTCACAGAGCTGCAAGTGTAATGAATGTCTAGGTCAGCTGAGCATGGGCTGTTCACACAGCGTGCTTGTTTGGATTTTTTGTTTGTTTTTAGGGGGGCAAATCTTTAAAAAATCTTCTCCAAAACTGCTCATCCAGTTGCTTTGATATCACACAGGAACACTCCTAGGGACTCTTAGTGATTTTTTGAGTGTTTTCACTATTTTCGACTTCTCCAGAACCGTCACTCATATTAAGCTGAAACTTTGTGGGTATGTTCCATGTGAAATTGTCAAACAAAGTGGTTCACTAGGTGGCATTGCTATGGATTCCTGATTATGAACGATGTTTTCAATTCGGGTACTTATTGGTAAAAGCACCTTTCTTATTGTCAGATTACTATGCAAGTCAAAGGTATTCTAATGCTTTTTCACGTTTTGGACTTCTCTGAAGAAACTGTCTGTCAGATTCACCTCAAACTTGGTGGCAGTGTGCGTGGGTCGTCAGGCTCCAGTGAATGTTTTATGATATTTAGCTCAGCTGACCTGCTAGTCATCTCTCGGCAGAGCATTAGGCCCATGGGTCTGTTGTTCAGAAAATATCTTGATATGTTGGTCCTAAAAAGTGATCTCAATTTGTCCTAGTCTCTCAAGCCAGCTGTCACTGTATTCCCTTCTTTGGCAACAAACAATGAAAGGTACAACACCAAAACCTTTAGAAAATGGAGAATATTCTGGAAGCACATCATATGCACATACAATTATGTGTCTACCAAAAATACCAATCGACCAACTGGTCAGTTTGCCGCCACAGATTACATTTTAGGCCCATGGCCTTGTTATATTTTCGACTTCTTCTCAAAAACTGCTGCATAGAATGTTTTGATTTTGCACATGGATGATCCCCAGTTGGACCTCTACCAAGTTTGCGAAGGAGATGATGATGCAATAATTTTTTAATTTTTTTTTTTTTTTATTAATTTTTTAATTTATTTTTTGAAACAAATTAAAATTTCTTCATCTTAATAACTATGAAGCCAATTGCTTTGATATTGCACATAGGTTCATCTGGGGTCAACTAGTTCTTATTTTGGCCACCAGCTGGCGCCGTGATTTTTTCCTATTTTTTTATGAGTTCTTGCCTGTCAAGGCTATTTTCGACTTCTTCTCCAGAACGCCTGAACAGAATTGCTTAAAATGTTATCAAAATAAAGTTGGACATTAGACAATGAAAGCTTTCGAAAATAATATGGATATGTTAATTTTGGGAAAAGTTATGGGATATCAAACTTTGCAACTGTAAGGAAGTGCTGCAGCTGTATATATATATATGTATATATGGCAATACAGTGCATATATTACACTATTGTGTTTACCCTTTTGACTTCTTCTCAAAAACCGCTGTATGGAATGTTTTAATTTTGCACATGGATGTTGCCCAGGTGAACCTCTACCAAGTTTGCGAAGGAGATGATGATGCAATAATTTTTTGCTCTGCTGACTTGTCAGTCAGCAGAGCTTATAGAATCCGTTTGCGTCCGTCGTCCTTCGGTCCGTCTGTGGTTAGACTTTTTATATTTTCGACTTCTCAAAAACTGCTACATAGAATGTTTTGATTTTGCACATGGATGATCCCCAGGTGGACCTCTACCAAGTTTGCGAAGGAGATGATGATGCAATAATTTTTTGCTCTGCTGACTTGTCAGTCAGCAGAGCTTATAGAATCCGTTTGCGTCCGTCGTCCTTCGGTCCGCCTGTGGTTAGACTTTTTATATTTTCGACTTCTTCTAAAAAACTGCTACATAGAATGTTTTGATTTTGCACATAGATGATCCCCAGGTGGACCTCTACCAAGTTTGCGAAGGAGATGATGATGCAATAATTTTTATATTTTTTATGAATTTTTTAATTTATTTTTTGAAACAAATTAAAATTTCTTAAGAGCTACGAAGCCAATTGCTTTGATATTGCTCATAGGGTCATCTGGGGTCAACTAGTTCTTATTTTGGCCACCAGGTGGCGCTGTGATTTTTTCCTATTTTTTTATGAATTTATGCCTGTTAAGGTTATTTTCGACTTCTTCTCCAGAACAGCATCATAGAATTGCTTAAGATTTTATCAAAATATAGTTGGACATTAGACAATGAAAGTTTGCGAAAATAATGTGGACATGTTAATTTTTGACAAAGTTGTGCGATATCAGACTTTGTGACTGTAAGTGAGTGCTGCCATTGTACACCGGCAGCCATTGAAACAGCAAGGTATGTCAATTGATAATACATGTACTAACATCAGCAGAGCTCATAGAATCTGTTTGCGTCCATCGTCCATCTATCATCTATCCGTCCGTCCGTCCTTCCACAAAATTTATTTTAAGGACAAACTTTGCTACCACTCTACATACATGTATATAGCTGTACAAATCTAGACTGCTGTCCATGTGTTCCAATACTGTAAATGCAGATCCCAGTCAGCAGAGCACAGGATCATCATGATCCTCTTGGTTTTTTGTTTTTGTTTTTTTTGTTTTGTTTTTGTTTTTGTTTTTGTTTTTGTTTTTGTTTTTGATTTATTTGGCAAAATCAACATACAGCAAAACAATATGATACATCTATAAAATGATAACGCAGAAAACATAAAACAGACGATTGTACAATAATAAAGCATCATATAAACTAAAATATAAAGTAGAGACATAAAAGATGACACATGGAACTGATGAGGTTGATTTTGCCAGGATAGCCCAAAAAGTCGAGACATCAACTTATTTCCATTGGGGTCCTGAATAAATATGTATGAATGTGATGATGAGGTGTATATATAGACGTGAATAAATAAATATAATAAATAAAAAACGGGATTCTCTGTGTGACAGTCTAGTCACTGAGAGACGAATAAAATTTTTATTTTGTTAGAGTTTGGCACTTTGAAAATATCCACTGGAACCTAAATGAATTGGCTGTCCTCTTTTTCTTTTGCCTGTTGAGCTAAAAACTTCTTTACGCCATATTTGAACTGGGGTAGACTTTTGTACTGTTTTAAATTTTCCGGGAGGGCATTCCATTGTTTAATCGGTCGGTAATAGATGTTTCGTTTGTTACTTGTGGCATAATAAAGTTGGAAGATCTGTTTCTGGTATTATGGTTGTGTTGGCTTTCTAACTTGGTGAAATATTGTTCAAGGTATTTGGGTGAGGTTCCATTGAATATTTTATATACATGAGACAGTTTTAGTTGAGCAACTGTATCGCTGAAGCTAAGCATAGACACTCTACTCGGCTCTGCCTGCCCTATGTGAGATTGCTATTTTTCAGTCTTTAGATTTCATCGCATGAAATCTAAAGACTGATCACACACCACAGAGAGTGCCACTCTACCCTGGCTGTTAATTGTGCAGTGGAATATGTTATGAACCAGGAAAAAAAAAGATAAGCTTCAAAGCAAATCTGTCTGTACCGTCAAAAGTTGTAAACATTTACCAAGTTATGGCTAAATTTGAAGGGGCCAAATAACCTTGATCATTGATTTAAAGAAGGAAAATGTAAGGCTAGCCCTGAAATTATTGATAATGAGTTAGATCCTGACGTCATTGACATAATATTTCCTGAAAAATCAAACGTGTGTACACGTGGGTATCATACATAGAAAATGAAATGGCCGATTTGCAAGAAAACATGGATGAATTTATTGAGTCAAATTGCAGTGATGGTAAGTACACATCTAAAGTTCGGAAAACATGATGAAGATATTTTTTTGTAATTCCAATCAATTTAGGTGCTGATTTCTTGAATGTTTATACTTCCTTGTTATCCTGTGCTGTATGGAAACATGCATGGTGTCGCTCCCGATAACGTTCTCATTCCGTCTATGTGTCCCATTCCCAAGAATAAAGGAAAAAAAATTGATTGACTCGGAGGAATAGCCCTTGGTAGCACACTGGAAAACGTTTTGGGCTGGATTATAGTCTACCAAAATTCCGAAAGTCTGAACTCGTCTCATTATGTTTGGGTGCCAACCCAGACATTTTGTTTTTCCAAGAATTCTTTTTTCTTTCCTTCTTTCCTTCTTTCTTTCTTTCTTTCTTTCTTTCTTTCTTTCTTTCTTTCTTTCTTTCTTTCTTTCTTTCTTTCTTTCTTTCTTTCTTTCTTTCTTTCTTTATGTCCTTTTTTCTTTTCTCTTCTTTACGACCAAATTTATCCGGATTTTTTCTCGGACACTGTTAATCCAAAAACCACCAAACATGCCATGTTGACTGACCCTACCAGTGAAATTGTGCACCGGGTTTTGGAATATTCATGATGTTAAAAATTGTGGAAATTAGGGGCAATTGAAATTTTAAAAGCTCCATATCCTTCAAACTATTGCAGATGGACTCAAAATTTCAATGTGCGTATACAGGTTGAAGACAACTGCCTATACAATGTACAGTAAATGATAGTTGTAGAATTTCAAATTATGCTAATTAGGGGCATTGAAAAATTTAAAAGTTGAATATCTCCAAAACTATTATAGATACAGTAGCCATTCCAACTTCAATCTATAGGTTTGTGGCAAAGCCGCATCCAATGAACCATGAACCAAAGTTGTTGGGTTTGAATTTATGCAAATTAGGTGAACTTACAAAATTTAAATCTTGATTAGCCTCAAAACTATTATAGACAGAGGTGCCATTCTGTCTTCAATTTATGGGGTTACGACAAAGCCGCATCCCGTGAACCATGATCCAAAATCGTGAAATTTTAATTTATGCAAATTAGGTGAGTACGCAAAATTTAAATCTTGAATAGCTTCAATATAATTATAGATACCAGTGTAATTCCAACTCCAATTTGTAGGTTTGTGACATAGCCACATCCCATGAACCAAAATTCAAAAATTATAATTGCAAATTAGGTGACGACGCAAAATTTGATTCTTTTGAATAACTTCAAAACTATTATATCAAGAGGTGCCATATCAAGTTTGTAGGTTGGTGGCATAACCACATTTAATGAACCATGAACCAAAGTTGTAGAATTTTTATTAATGCAAATTAGGTGAAAAAACAAAATTGTATTTTGAATAGTTTCAAAACTGTTATAGACAGAGGTGCCATTTCCAATTTACTTTATAGGTTTGTGACATAGGTGCATCCACTGAACCATGAACCAAAGTTGCAGAGTTGTAATCTATTCAAATAAGGCGAATACACAAAATTTAAATCTTGTATAGCTTCAAAACTATTATACAGAGGGGTTCCATTCCAACTTCAATTTGTAGGTTTGTGACATAACCACATTCTATGATCCATGAACCAAAGTTGTAGGCTTTTTACTTGTGCAAATTAGGCAAATGTACAAATTTAAGATATTGAATAGCTTCAGAACTATTATAGATAGTGGTGTCATTCAAACTTCAGATTATTAGTTTGTGACATTGCCACATCCAATGAACCAAAAACTAATGCTGTAGCAATTGAATTCAAGCAAATTAGGCCAATACACACAATTTAGATTATGTTGAACAATGGCAAAGTGTAACATTTCAAACTGTTCTCATTTTGAGAGCACCCAGACAGATTTGCTGTGAAGCAAATCTTCTTTTCTAGTTTACAGTTTGGATTCGAGCAGATTATTCTCCCGCACAGTGCTCATTCGTATTAACTGAATGTGCTAACTATTGCAAAACTGATGGTTCCAACATGATGTCCCTTCATGCGTCCAAAGCGTTTGACAGGGTAAAATACGTCAAACTTTGTTCTTTATTGGTGAGACGAGGTTTATGTCGGACTGCTTGCATATATTAATATATTTCCGTTGTAAGGGAGAAAACTGTTCCACGCCTATCAAATGTAGCAGCAGCATCAAGCAAGGCGGCGTATTGTCTTCTATTTCATTTGGCATCTATTTACACGAGTTTCCAACCCAGTTATAATGTCTCGTTTAGAATGCCGCACGGGTAATAATTATATTTTCTACTATTTATCATCCTGTGCATGCGGGGTCCGGTGAGCATATGACTGCAACAACCCTGATGTTTTAATAAAATGTTTACGTTAAATACAAGCTAAGAACCATTGCATTTAGCCATGCTATGAATAAATATTGTTTCACCCTCTCAGACACCGGGGTGACAACAGGCCGCCAACTTCTTCAAACACTACCCTTTAACGGAGGCTCTTGACCAAAAACCATACAAGGAACCTCTCGAGGAAGCTGTTATCAGTCTTGCTTTGATCTTAACACTTTTTAGGGAAAAGACAGTAATTCTTCAGCCGTCCAGTTCAGTTCTGCGTCAGTCACCAATACTGGCAGCTCTGTTAGAAGGAGAATCGTGTGACAGCAGTCCATGCCTTTACAATGATTAAGACCTCTTATTAATTAGGTACAAAAAGTTGTTCTGGGAACATAAAGCGCTTAATTACACATTTCCCCCACAGCAATACACTGGCAAAACAAATACTTTCCATGGGGGTGATGTCTCATGCGCAAAATAGTGAATTTTATTCTACAAAACAGAGATGAATATTGACTTAGTGCAGGTTATAGCCCAAGATGCCTAGCTGATTGTAATACAGGTGAAAGGTTGAAGTGATTCTTTTCTTGACCCTGTTTTAAGAGACAATCATTTCTTGAGAGACTACATGGGAGACTACCAAATCATATTCTTTACATGTTAATCAACCTGCCATGAGAGATCACATCTCTTATAAGACCACTTTTAGTGGTAATGGAGTGGACCCTCATGTCAGAAACTATTGTATTGTGATCCTACTCTTGTCAAAACATATAAGACAACTTATCACTTTCAACAGTTTTAACTATTTTTGGTACCTGCTATAGAGACCACTTGTCATGAAAGACCAGTTAAATTTTTGAGACCACTCTTCTAATAAATATCATTGTTACCAGCGTGAAAATCAACTGCTGTGTGGAACAGCTGGTGATGAACAGAAGGAATGGTCTAAAATACTAGAATCCATGCAGAGTCCCTGTCTTAAGAAACTACACTAATGAAAGACCGCCTGTCTGGAAATACTATTGATTCAGGTATACTTTACAATGCCTTCTATGAGTATGAAAGGCCAACTCTACTATGAAACTGCAATCCGGTCACCCTTAAGGGTTGCATATGTTTCACTAATTTTTGCATCGTCAGCAGTACAGTACGTGTAGTTCATATCTAGACACATCTACCTTATCACCTAGTTAAAGTGGTCTTATAACACAGGTAATCTATCATGACAGGTAAATGCACATGGTAAAATGATGTTTGGGATCCAACAAAGTGGTGTCTCAAGAGAGGGAAGTCTCTTACTAGAGATGTCACCTATACAGTAGTTCTTGCCCGGTGAGCCCTTTCTTATTACCAAATTATGGTCTTATTTACAGATGGTCTCACCTGACGGGTACATTAACATATAACAGTAGTTCGGTTTGGGGTCAGGCAGAAGAGGGGGTCTCTTATGGCAAATACTAATTTACATTCATCATTGCTAGAGCGTCCACCTGCACTGCCAAGGTAAAAGTCTTTTGAGACAGGTGGTATCTCATGACGGGTAAATAATCATGGTATGAACAGAATTTGGGATTGGGCAGAGTGATCTCTCAAGAAAGGTCTCTTATGGCAGATGTTATTATCCAATAGTCTTTGCCTTCAGAGATCACTCTCACTACCAAGTTCAATGGTTCCGTAAGACAGTTGGTCTCCCATGACAGGTAAATTAACATGGTAAAACGAG
Source organism: Hermodice carunculata (assembly GCA_964020975.1). Lineage (NCBI taxonomy): Eukaryota > Metazoa > Annelida > Polychaeta > Eunicida > Amphinomidae > Hermodice > Hermodice carunculata. The sequence goes on along the minus strand of CAXHWN010000019.1, from coordinate 138,785 downwards.
TATTTTGGGATTCGTTAAAGTGGTACAAGATTGGGAAGTTTCTTATCACAGATATTATAATGATGTAGTCTATGCCTTGAGAGAATACATACTGCCGGATTACAAGTGGTCATATAATGCAGGAGGTCTCTCTAGGTAGGCAATCAAAAACATGAAGAAAAGAATAGGATTTTCAGATTCACAAAGTGGTCTCTCAAGAAAGGATAGTTTCTCATGACGATTGTCGAGACAGATATCATTGTATCCTATACAGTTGTTTCTGTGTTGTGTTTTGTCCTCAACTGCCACATAAAATAATAGTGGTCCCTGTATTAAGAGACCACCCTCTCTTGAGAGACCACTTTGCTACACAGTAGTACCGGTCTTGACAAACCCCTCCAATGACAGACTGCATATCTTTTTAAGACCGCTCTCTTCGAATACTGTGCTATCATTTCCATGTTATTGTATCTCTAATGAAAGCCCACTTGTTTTGGGAGACCACATCTTGACTTACACTAGGGGTGGTCTGTCAAAAGAGGGGCCATTGTATCTCAAAACTATGATCTCTCATAACAGGTAAAGTAACAAGAGTTGGAGCAGGACAAGAGAGGCAGGTCTTGTCTGGTAGATAGTGTGTGTATATAATATTGTAGTAGTACCTGTCTTATGTGGTCAGTGAGTGGCTTTTCGACACAGGTGGTATTTTATAAGTACCAGTTGACATTTACATAATTATGTATCTTGTGTTAGCTACAGAGTCCACCTGTCATAACAGAATATGCATGGCAACAACGGAAACCCTTAGCCTGCCGATAGGGCAGTACTGATTGTTTGAACAAATTATTTTACACTCTCAGCCATAAAACATGGCATTATACTGTTGCATATCAAACAAACTGAACTTGTTCTTATATGAATAACAGACAATGTACCAGGTGGATGTTCTATCTTGGTAATCAAAGATGATGCTTACATCTGAAGGTCATGAACCATTGTGGTTGATATTATGGGCAACATCTTCTGTCGCTTCATTTTTTGTCCGCCACTTTGCTTATGCAAGTACCAGGGTTGATTAAATGCACCAAACCCTGGTAATTTGTACTGTGTGATCTTCATATCAGTGGGCGTTGACGAAAATGTAAGGAGATGTCACAATAGCTTATATTTACTGGTCAGCCTTCGTTGTCTGTTACGAAAATATGTATGTGTCTATTGGATTCTGCACAACACGGGTGAACTGTTCAATGACAAACTGTCTATCTGATGGTGATACTCTTGGTAATATTTGTTTTGAACTATCTCTGACTATAGTAAATTCTATAATGTCACACTGAACCAGCAAATGTTCAATTGTCTCCCCTTCTGCTTGATCGATATGAATGTCACTCAGAGCCACTTCCCAAGATCCAGACAAATGTAATTGGTGTGGTAATTGCACATGGAAATCACTTCCACGTTTTCATGGTATAAATGCTTACTGTTTTCGCTGCTCAGCAATATGTTAAAGTCCGTGCTCTTATAATATGTTGGCCTGCTATTTATAGTTTTTTTCACCGCTACTTATAAATTTTTAAGTCTATATTTTGCATATCTATAGTATCAATTTTTTATAATCTACTTTCTTCTGGTTTTTCGTTTTCTTAGGTTTTACTTTTGCAACCATTGGTTTGTTACAAGACGGACAAAACAATAACACTTTCATCAGCCTGTGTGGGTCTTCCTTCCAAATATTGTCATAGTGTTTACACATTGGCCACCATTCCATCGAGTTTACAGGTAGATAGATATCTACAATTCAAAACTAACCCTTGGATGCTGACAAACGAGGCACACAATTTATCTGTTTGGTCTTTAGCGAGCATGCTTATATCACAAGTCATCAGTGCAATCTTTGCAAGCACTAAGAGAAGGCAATTAGCATAAAATGACGACACCAAAAAGCATTATAGAGGTAAATAGGATTAAGAGTTATACTATGCTACCATGTGGAAGATACCACGCCCCCGAGTGAAATTAGAACCTGGAGTCTTGTTAGGCTTCACACTTTTCTATGGTATAACTGGCTTCTACCATCTGGAGCACATGGTCACAAGGTGGTCAGACTCCTTATCACAATGATGACTGCAATAAAAAAGGCACCCTATAAATGTTACATGTGCTATGGTGCCTCATTGGTGCCAACCTAATTTAATTTTTTACGAGTTATTATCACCTAATTACGAGATATTATCTCGTAATTAGGAGACAGTAACTCGTGATTACATGATTATGAGATAATCGTCTCGTTATTACGAGATAGTTACTCGTAAAAAATAACATTAGATTGGTACTAATGAACCACCATATTAAACGTATCCAACCTGTTCGAATGTGAAAAAAACCCACAAAAATAAAACCAAATTAGAAAGCAAACATTTGCCTCATCAGTCCGTGGGTGAAAAGTTGATAGCAGCAATGGTTCGTTCAATTTCCCACTAATATGCTGCCGGTGGCTATTTTAGGTACTATACATAATCAAAGGAGATACAATTGAATATATATTCCTAATCTGAAGTCAAATATGAAGCATTAAACTTCCAAATACCAGTGATTCGAGAAGATATATATATATATATATATATATATATATATATATATATATATATATATATATATATATATATATATATATATATATATATATATATATATATATATATATATATATATATATGTCTCTGCTTGTTGATTGTGGGCACATTTTGACCTCGAGAATGGTATGAAATGTGATTTGTCAAATTTCTTTATGGCACTAGATATCCTACCTTATCTGTGGCCACCTTTAAAGCTGGTTGTGGAAAGTAACCGGTACCTAATAGTACCATAAGATCTTTCTGGAGGGGCGTAAAAGAACCCTGCCCCAGCAGCATACTGGGGCATTTTATTAAGCCGACCAGCATACAGGAAAGCCTCTTATTTTCTGTCCGCTGTACTCGAGCAAAACTATTTCCTGTCCCAGCGGAATGACCTTCATCCCCATTTGTATATTTACCTGTTTTTTTCTTTTTCTTTTTCATTTCATTTCATTTTTTTTTTTTTTTTTGTATTTTTTAGGGTTTTTTTTTTTTTTTTTTTTTTTTTTTTGGTTTGTTTTTTCTTTTCTTTTTTTAATGACTTAAGCAACAAGTTCCACAACTTTTGATCCAATGTTCACCAGCTGAGCCACAACAATAAACGTACTACCCATAATATCTATAGTCTTTTCTTTTCGTTTTAATCTTATGGTAGATTAAAACTTCCAAAGGCTGCCTGAAATATATCATGATTGGCACTGTAATCATAGATGCAACACCCGAACAAATACAATGGTACACTAACTGCATGTGGTTACCGCCATGAATAGCCACGTTACTTCTTGTGGCCACATTTATCGGACAGAGGGGTGTCAGGTTCTTCGCGAGTGTACCTGTATGCACTGAAAGGCCACCTGCGGCATGGTCACCATTTCTGAGCAGAAGGGGAGGCCAAATACAGCAGGTACCACTGTATATTATTACAGTAGCACCAAAGACTACATAGGCACCATGAGCGGTTACATTTATGTAATGTGATAGATGACCTGGAACTCTGATAAGTGTTTACTGCTAGCTACCATTCTGGTCAAGCTATGGGAGGAGAGATACCGGTTCTTCAACAAACTTCAACACTGAAGATAATAATAATAATAATAATAATAATAATAATAATAATAATAATAATGATGATGATGATGATGATGATGATGATGATGATGATGATGATGATGATAATAATAATAATAATAATTTTATTGGAAAAACTACCCATTTACCCCGGGAGCACTGTTAACCACAGTAAGCTTACAATGCGTCCAGAAACGTTTACTTTGTAAAACATTAGTTAAAAAGTATACAGTCATACATGATAAGAGCTACTTTCATTAATTGTGATAGAAAGCAGGTAATGAAGTTCTATGAATGGACACATCAGGTTTTTTATTTTAAGTATACTTAGTGCATTTTGATTAAAATGAAAGTATTACCAATCCATTTTGCCATTACGGTTGATTGTCGGCGGGAGCTATGCATCATGGATGTACATAGGAAACAGTCACATTTCAAACCCTTTTTAAATTATATGCTAATTAGGGAGATATTAGTTTTACAAGTAGAATAGATTGAGACGTCATCCCAGTTTTATTTCAATAGATCCTCATATCTTAATAAACACAAAGAAGATATTTAAAACACCTGCTCAATGAATGATGAACGAGATTTTAAACAGAGTGAGAAAAAAAATTCCAAATGGTTTTTAAATAATTATCATATCACCACCGGAAAACAAGAAATATTCAAACGATTTTAATTACTGCGTACAAATTGGACTTAAATTAGGTTCCAAAATAAATGTACCTAATAAAATAAAATTTACAGATTATTTGTGGATAACACTATAAGTAAATTATGTTTCACAAGCGTATCGGACGAGGCCATATTAAGCATAATTAATTTTCTAAACCTTTATCTGCTGATCAATATAAATAACAAAACTGGAAGTCTATACAACCCAAAACAGTCACAATAAATCAGCTGACAAAGGCAGGTAAATATCTTCAGATTTGTTAAAATTGTTAAGGTTATACCGATCTTCAAACAGTCACAATAAATCAAACGATAAAAGCAGGTATCTCCAGATTTGTTAAAATTGTTAAGGTTATACCGATTCACAAAAAGAATGACCCCGCTGTCTTCGAAAATTACAGGCTAATCTCAATCCTTGTTGTGTTTTCAAAGATATTTGGAAGAGTCATATTTCATGACATGCATGAATATTCCAAAACCAAAAATCTTTACGACGCCGGTCAATGTGGTTTTCGAGAAAGTCACTCTACCGAACTAGGTTCATATGAACTAATAGACGGAGTACTGACTGAAGTGGGAAAAGGAGACCTTAAAACCTTTCCTCCTTGAATAAAGACTTGGTCAACAGCTTTCCTTGGTATGGGTTGGGCGCTAAGTACCCAACCCATACCAAGGAAAGCTGTTGACCTGGCGCGTGTGATCTTGATAGTTTTATCTACAATTCTCAGTCAAGTTATTTGCCATTACTGTTGAGATTAGTTGGAAATACTGAGGCAGACGTCATTTGACGACCCGCCGGTTCTGGCCGGTTTATGGGGGGGAAGGGGTAAAATTTACACGGATCGTTCAAAGGCGTTTGGTACCTTAGATCATAGAATATATCATTTTATAAGCTACACTTCTGTGGAATAAAGGACACTTCCCCCAAATTATTTGAAAGGTAAACAATAGGGAGCAATACGTAATTGTTGATGACGTTAAATCTCATATGTTAGAAATTCCGGTTGGTGTTCCAAAAGGATCAATCTTAGGTCTGTTGATGTTAATAATTTATATCAATGACATAATAGCTGCATCACATCGTTTTTTTTTAGTTTATCATATATCGTCGATGTCAAAGCAAAAGGTTGTATTTGTCATGTTTGAGCAAAATGAGTTCCAGTTAGATTATGATGCATGTGAATGGGTCATACCATCTGACCTTAGTTGTGACATTCACACATGTATATTTAAGAAGGTAGAGCTAAATGTAAATGGTCGGATGTTTTTAATCTTGCAAAACGTTGTATGCTTTCAAAACTGACAGTTTGTTAAATAATGTGAGTTTTTAGAACTAAGAGTTATATGCAGTTGTGCATTTCTTGAAAATTACACCTCCTTCAATTTTATTGTCTTTCTGGAAAGAAAATATTTACTTTTAGCTTTCTAGCCATAACGACAGCCTAATTACATACATTTGGCTATGACAGCTATCCCAACATTTCTGTCACAAATTATCGTTGAATATTATGAAAACAAATTTTTTGCTATTCTACAAGCCTCTGGAGAATATATTTCTTCTCCGAAAATAGAACAAGTGACAATTGATTGAATTGAAGAATTTAATTTCCTGAATTTAACTTTAGATAAAAGCATGAATTGGAATATACATATAGAAAGTTTTTCTACAAAATTTTTCATTATAGTCATTACAGCTTATAAAATTTTATTATAAATCCATAAATGATTAATTGTCGAATTATATTGTAAACGTTTACCATTACGTCAAAAAACTAACATACATATTTAAAAATACAAGAAGACGGGAAAACATATTTATAACGAGTGCGTCTCGTCTCCACATTGGCCAGTGCATATAGACATCAACTAGTACATGCCCTACATGGTACCGAATGCAATAGAAGATAGTCAATACACACATTATTCAAGGTTATTATATGGACGAATATTAAACGAGTTGTCATATGCATAATTGTTATTCTTGTAATTATCTTGTATGGTGGCTTTATCTCTAATTTGTAATTGAAAATAGGCATAAGTTAATTATGCATAAAGCGTTGACAAATTCGTATACTGCAGTGCCTCAAGACTTCTTTGCAAAATCATAAATTCATAGACACCATATCTGGGTGGCTTGTATGATCACAGTGGGGCCCTGTAAGGGGAGTCCTGAAAATCCAATAATCCAAAAGTTCTGCCTGAAAAAATCCAATAACCTTTATAAAATAGCAAGAAATCTTAAAACATTTTAAAATTAATCATTGAATCCTAAAATAGAAGAAAAATCCAATTGTTCACATTTTGAAGTACAAATAATCCAGTAGTCCTTTTAAAAATGGGGTAACAATCCAATAATCGCAAAACCGTAACAGGGACCGAACAGTCATGTGCGACTTTAATACAAGACTTCCAGATCGATATATGTATATATGCATTACCAAATGATTATATCGCAATACATCTGTACACCGGTTGATTTTATGTGTGCATGTAAGTATGTACGTTCATTGATTGATTGAATCAAAAGGTTTCCCGATTTCTGATTTCACGAAGCTTCGTGACAGTTTAATCCATCACCAATATAACTATGAAATTTGAAAGCTTGGCCATAGCAAATCACAACCAAAATGTGTATTTATCAAATATTACGCTTGAACAAGTGTACGACCTCCGTTGAGTTCATTGAGTGCACTCGGTACACAACCTGTCCCACCGATCCTCATCAATACACTTGTGTCCAGCAGCTTCCACACGCACTTATTGATCATACAACTTTAGAAACATTTACAGTCACGAAATCTTTCACTGATAATGATAGAAATATGCACTCTATTATCATTAATAAACTGTCGCAGTCGGGCCTAGCTCTTTTTTGGTATTTCCAGCAAAGAACACACAAACACAGCGGACTGGTGGTCTTTAATGGTATTTAAGGTTGGCGCAGATGTCTCGAACAGTGACCATGCTGTGCCTGCATTTATGGATCACTACTGATATTTCATATGTCAACTGGCGCTTTGTCAGATATAACTGAACAAAGACTGCGGGAATATAATACGGTTTGCTATACATTATCAAGGAAGGCGTACTTTTTGGATCGACGACACAGTTGGTTTGGCTTTCCCGCTGGAAGAGTTGTAGAGTACTATTACACCTTTATGTGGTTGCGTTTTATATTTGCCAACAAATAGCAACGGGTGGATATTGTGTAAGCCTAAAGTGAGACTATGCAGCAGGGGTCTCTCGGTGTATGGTCAAATAAAATGGAAAATATAGCACTAAGGACCATGATCATGTGGTCTTAATAATAAGTGGGGAGCCTTTTTTTTGGAGGGGGTGTCTTTTTTGTCTTTTTTTTTTTTGGAAATCCTAAAAAGGGACCATTTTACCTTTTTCCTACAATAAATGTGATAATACAAATCCTTCTGAATGGCACCAAAGAAAACATAGGCAACACACTGAGAGGTTAAATGTGTGTAATGTGATAGTTGACCTGGAGCTTTGAGAAGTGTTTACTACCACCTACCATTCTGGTTAATACAAGTCAGGAGTGGACAGACAGCAGTTCTTCAACAAAGTAAATGTAAAAGTGCTCACTATGGGCAGGCGCCCATTTTAGCATGAAATAGCCCTTTTGGGAAGTATGGCTTAATAGCCATACTACCCAAAAGGGCTGACTCGCTCTGGAATGGGCACCTGCCTGGAGTGGGCGCTTTTACATTTACTTTTATACATTGACAAATACAACATTGTGTATAATCAAACATATACAATATACACATTGTATTATCATCCAAGGGTTTATAAATGGATGGGTTACATAGCTATATTTGTTCCTTTAGTATATGAAAAACATAAATACCAGAACTAAACAGACACCGTTTAGTACACTACGTGTATAGAACAGGTCTCGTGACTGGTTACAAGAAGAAAACGAGAGGCCCATGGGCGAAGTGCTCGGACATATAATCTGAATCTACCATCACCAAAAATTCCTTTTCTGAAATGCAGTCCTTCTATGACCCTCCGAAATTAGTCCAAGTCATGCATAACACCATGAAACTTCCACATGAACACACATTTCTGGTACACTTGGTATCCTTCCCATTATTCTTATCAATATATTGAATCCATTCTCCTTTTCTTAAGTGCTTAATGACCTTTTAAATATGTCAAGGTCACACAACATATAATAAATTTTATCTTTGGCCTAATGCATACTTGGTGCAAGCTTTGTAATTTCATCTCAATTTATTATGCCATGGGCATCACAATAAAATCATTTGCGATATGCATTCCGTCTATGACCTTGAGAAAGTAGGTCAAGATCACCCACATCATGCCATATTGAACCTCTATATATGATACACATTTGTGGTACAGTTGGCCTTTTTGTTTCTAAACATATCAAATTTAGTCCCATGTACTGCATCCAGGACTCAACATGTCAGACTTTTGTCTGTTTGTTTCTGTGATGGTATATTGATACATGTGCATCTTATTCAGAACTAATCACCTTTACAAAAAAATCATTTCCTGAAATGTATTTACCTCTGTGACCTTGACAAGCCATGGGCATCACAACAAAATCCTTTTCCTGATATGCATTCCTCTATGACCTTGAGAAAGTACGTCAAGGTTACCAATTTATGCCAGATCGAACTTCCATACATGACACACATTTGTCGTACATTTGGTATTGCTAGCCTTCTTATTTTTCAAAATGTAGAACTTAACATCCTTTACTACATCCTTAATCACCTTCAAAAATTAGGTTAAGGTCCTTCAAAATTTGACGATCGGCTAAATGGATATTTGGTTTAAATTAACTAGTTGCATCTCAATTCTTGATCAGTGTAATGCTAGTCCCACTTCATACAAAGAGTGGCACCACGATATCACAGACTTTTGCCTGTATATTGTTTCCTTTGTAATGGTATATTGATACAGGTCCACAAGTTCAGATGTGATGGCGGTAACAAAAAATCGTTTCTTGAAATGTATTCCCCCTGTGACCTAGGGAAAGTAGGTCAAGGTTGTCCATGTTAAATATAAAACTTTTCTAAATGATATACATCTCTGGTACATTTGGTATCATCAGCCTTATTGTTTAAACATATCGATTTTAGTGTGATTTCAACACATTTTGCTCCGGATCCTTCGTAATACTGCAGGTAGCACCACCAAATTTCAAAGAATTTTCCTCTTTTAGCCTAATTGACATTCCTGCCAAGTTTTGTGATGATTTATTAAAAACTCTTCAAACATTGCATTCTCAAAAATGTTCATGTCTTTGGCCCATACATTACAAGGCACTACCAATACTGAGCTTGGCCTACATTTTCATATACTTGGTAAGTGCTGAAAGTTATCCAGAACTTACCTGAAAACTGTGGACTGTACAACGTTTACAAGCAAAAGTTTACAAACGGATAGATGGACAGCCACGACTGATAGCATAAGCTTTGCCAAGCAGGAAACAGACTGGACAGAGTACCAAGAAAGTCTAAAAGTGGAATTGCAGGAATGGAAAATAGATGGCAGAATGAAGGGGGGAGTACAGGAAATGAATGGGGATCTGATCAGAAGGATTCGTAAGGTAACACAGGAATAGATAGGTAGAAAGAAAGTCCCGTTTGAAAGTCTAGGGTATAGAATAGACCCAGAGCTGAAAGGAGCCACAAAAAGACGGAGGGTTAAAAATAGCGCATGGAAATTAGCCAGAAAAAAAAGTATCCCAAAGGTGATACAGAAGAAGCTAAGAGACAGTATATGGAATGTAGAAGGAATGATGTAGCAGAGATGAAAGCAGAAAGGAGAGCCAGTAATAATAAACAAATAGCAAGGAAAATAATGGAGAATTGGGGGGAAGGGTCAACCATCTTTTGGAAACAGGTTAATGGGCACAAACAGAATAAAGCACAGGGAATCACGCATAGAGGGAAACGGACAGATAACAAGGAAGAAATACAGGGAGCTTTAAAGGAGCATTAGTAAGAAGTTTATCAACACTGGGGTCAGGGAACAGTACCAGGGTGTCAAGCAGAGTACACAAAGGATCAATGGGATCCAGAGATATGTTACAAGTCAGAAATAAAGAAATTAAAACACCAGTTGAGCAGATGCGATTACTAAAAGCTCCAGGACTAGATGATATCTTGTCGGAATTCATAAAGAAAGGGCCAGAGGAAATAGAGAATATCGGTAGTTTATATTTGCTTTTCAATAGGGTTATTGAGAAAAGACATGTACCAAGGGATAGAATAAACTCAGGATTTCATATATTTCAAAGAAGGGCCCAGGAGGCCAGTGTAGGGGTATCGCCATTTCGTCAAATGTGGGCACAATATTCAGTAGAATAATGTACCAGAGACTAAGTGGAACAGTTGAAAGGCTTGGTCTTTTGGAGGTAACTTCAGAATGGATTCAGACCAGGTAGACGGGCAGGTAATCACATCTTCACATTGATCCAGGTGTTAGAATTGGCAAGACAAAAGCGGAAGAAAGTCTTCATGGGTTTCTTAAATGTGAGAAAAGCTTATGACAGGGTATGGAGAGATGCCCTGTGGAAAAAACTAAGTGGACTATGATTTGGTGGGAACTTTCTAGAATTTTTTTTTTGAAGATGTAGACTGTACACTTTCAATAGGAAAGGTAGAAGTATAGTATGCACTCCTGAATATAAGCCTAAAGCAGGGATGTGTGCCGTCCCCGATTTTATTTGTTCTGTATGTTAAGCAGCTTGAGCATCACTTAATTAAGTGTCATAAGGGAATAAGGGTAGGTAACCTAAAAATCCCAGGTACATTTTTTGCAGATACCACTGTACTCATGGCAGTCCCAGAAAGAGCTACAAGAGATGCTGCACATAGCAGAGGAGTATGGGAATAAATGGAGGTTAAAATTTAATAAGGATAAGACTAAAGTGATGACTCTTGAGAAGAAACCAGATGGGAATAAAAATTGGAGAATTGGGCAGTTCCAAATTTAAGAAGGTACAGAACAGTAAATAATAGAAATTGAGGCGGTTAACGAGTATAAATACCTAGGCATTAAGATAAATGTAACGGGTGAAGGCATGTTCAGGTATCAAGTGGAGAAGATTAAACTGAAAGTAAATCATACGAAGGAAATGATAATAGCTACCGCACCAAACAGTTTCAACAGAACATACACAGCAAGAGTATCATGAGATAAAGTTGCAATACCAGGGATGATATGTGGCTTAGATTTGATTTCAATAAGTGAGGGAGATATCCAGGGAATGGGGAAAGCACAGAATGAGATGGGGAAATGGACACTGGGAGCACCACCATGTACAACAACAGAAGCAGTCCTAGGAGAGTAAGGATGGAATAAAATCACCGACAGAATTGCCAAAGCAAAGCTAAGGTACTGGGGGTATCTACAAGCAGCAAGTGAAGACAGGTGGTGCAGGAAAGTTTACAATGAAGTTGTCAAGAAACAAACAAGATGGGCCAAAGACATAGATAAGTTAGCTGAGATATGAATTGAAAAGATATGATGAGGTTGATGATTGGAAAGTGTATATAAGTAAGACTGTTATAGAGGAGTCAGGGAAAAGAGTACATTACAAGCACACAAGGTATTACAAAAGCCAAACAAAAGTATGTGTTGGGATGGAGGGATGGGATCCAAGCTTCTTTTTCATGGTGGGGCAGGAGCAATCAATCTAGGAAAGAGAAAACAGAAGTGGACAACAGGTAGTAATGGAAAATGCAAGGTATGTAGACAAGAGGCAAATGAGATGGTGGATCATTGGCTATTGTGGTGTGTTGCATATAGAGAGATAGGAGAATAATTTTTCAGAAAGTGGCACAGGGAAGACTATAATAACAAGGGTCGCGAAGAGGTTCAGAGTTTAGAGGGAGAGAAACGTGTATCATGGGTTTTAGGTTTAAAGGCTTTCTGAGAGGCAGGAACGGTGCTAAAAGTGTACAAGACTACATGGTAGGATGCTGGGAGAAAAGAATTGAATTGACAGAGTTAGATAGCAAGAGGGTAAATTAAACTTTCAGAGTGCAAGCAGGAAAGGCAATGGTGGTAGCCATTGTAAGGGCTCCCATGGGAAATGCCTGAGCCTCAGAGGCAGTGAAAGGGTGTGGGGGGGGGGGGGGAGGGCAGGTAACTACAAGCCATGAGTGTAGGGGGATATATCGAGGACCAAGGACCAGGGGCCCACCACAGCTGTGAGAGAGTATGTGGTGGACCATTTGCCTTGGCAAAATCATAGAATTTTTTAACTAAGCAGCAGTTGCAATTAAGACGAAAACGATGCATCATTGGTAAGAGTTTGGCAATGTTTCGTCAAAGATGGTTACAATGGCCCCTTCTGATCTAGGTCATATGTTTGAGATCACAAACATAGCAGCTCTCCCAATAAATGCCATTCCACATACCAGATTTTTTGTACGTTTTATGCAAGAGCAAAAAAATCAAATTAATGTACAAAAAAGCATTTTTGCCTTTTTTTGTTTTTGTTTGTTTTTGTTTTAATTAATGGTCTTGTTCCCTGTAAGTGGACTTCCAAGAGTTACACATCGTAATGACTCTAGCTTTTTGTTTGCTTATAGCACTTCATTGCTTCCAAAACAGACCCAGTTCTCTACCATACTACACATGGTCTGCCCAAGGACTACTCCATTTTAATACAAACAGAAACTTAACAAACCTAAATCTGTAAGCCCATATACTGTTTGAAGAATATCAAGTCCGCTATACCAAGTCTAACAGCGAAGTCCTATTCTGCACCATTCACTGAAAAAATGCAGAGTTTTAAATCATTATAGCAAATTGATTTGTGAAGGGAAGATATCATATTCCTAAAAAGTTGAAATTTAGAAGAAAGTTTTAGGCATTATTAGCCTTTATAAAATCGGGTCATCAACAGGGAACCAGCGCAAGACTTGTTTCGGTGCCATTAATCCCCGCACAAGTCATTCTGCTAACTGGTGGCACCATGTTTGCATTTCCAATACAAACATCCCGAGCCGATGCGTTACGGAATAAAGCAAATATGATGCTCCTTTGTTGATAGGCCTACTTAAAAATGTGGCCCACATAACATAAATATAATGAAACTAATTTTATAAAGAATAAGTCTACACCTGACATTCATGATTAGGCCTACCAAAATTGAATCATAAAATCAATTAAGTATAATAAACCCACTTATCTCAAAGTAGTCAAAGTGAACTGTCACCTTTTCTTCTAGACTGATACAGCAATGAGGAAGTTCCTCATGATCACCTTACCTTTAGGAAGTGTATGGTTGCTCTATAGTCCATCACCATGGTAACCAAAGGTAACCAATAACTAGAACAGGCTGATTTTCCAACAGAAAATCAAATGTCTCCCCGCACGCCCTTACTATTGTCACCCTTATTTTTATAATTAGGCATACCGATTCCAATGATCTATAGACATGGTGAAGGTACACTCTTCATTGACATTTCAAAATGTTGATTTTTGACGAAATGCCCATGTGACCTTGAAAAATAGGTCAAGGTCATACATTTGCAGTTACAAACAAGGTCTTACGAAAGTCTTACATAGAAACATAATCACACAAAATGTGAACCTCTTTAAGACAAATCTTTCTCGAGTGCATCTGCAATGATTTTTAAAAAGTGGCCATGTGACCTTGAAAATAGGTCAAGGTCACCCATCTATAATCCCAACCTAGTTGGTATTATGGTACATAAACAAGCAAAATCCCAACCTCATTAGTCAAATCCTTGCAGAGTTGTCGCATGCGTGTCAATTTTAGATGACATGCCCATGTGACCTTGAAAAATATGTCAAGGTCACTCATCTGCAATTCCAAGCAAGATCATATATAGGAACATCTTCACATAAAATCACAACTTCCCAAGTCAAATCTTCCTTGAATTATCACGTCCACATTGATTTTAGATGAAATGCCCATGTGACCTTGAAAAACAGGTCAAGGTCATACAACTGCAGTTACAACCAAGGTCTTACAAAAGTCTTATATAGCAACATAATCACACAAAATGTCAAACTCTTAAAGTCAAATCTTCCATGAGTGAATCTGCAATGATTTTTAAAAAGTGGCAACGTGACCCTGAAAATAGATCAAGGCCACCCATCTACAATCCCAACCTAGTTCACATTATGGTACACAATCATGCAGAATTTCAACCTTTTAAGTAAAATCCTTGCAGAGTTATTGCGTCCGCGTCAATTTTACATGACATGCCCATGTGACCTTGAAAAATACATCAAAGTCACCCATCTGCAATATTAACCTAGTTTATATTATGGTACATAATCATGCAAAATTTCAACCTATTAAGTCAAATCCTTGTGGAGTTATTGCGTCCGCGTCAATTTTACATGACATGCCGTGACCTTGAAAAATAGGTCAAGGTCATACATCTGCAGTTACAAGCAAAGTCTTACATAGAAACAAATCACACAAAATATGAACCTTTTTAAGTCAAATCTTTCTCGAGTGCATCTGCGATGATTTTTAAAAGTGGCCATGTGACCTTGAAAATAGGTCAAGGTCACCCATGTACAATCCCAAACTAGTTGGTATTATGGTACATAATCATGCCAAATTTCAACCTCTTAAGTCAAATCCTTGCACAGTTATTGTGTCCGCGTCAATTTTACATGCCCATGTGACCTTGAAAAATAGGTCAAGGTCACCCATCTGCTGTCCCAAGCAAGGTTTTATATAGGAACATTTTCAAACATTTTCAACTTCCCAAGTCAAATCTTTCTCGAGTTATCGCGTATGCAACGCACACGTGTTGAAGAAGAAGAAGAAGAAGAAGAAGAAGAAGAAGAAGAAGAAGAAGAAGAAGAAGAAATGGGTGCAAAAACAATATGTCCCCCGTTGCATGGGGAGACATAATTAGAAACTGTAGAACTTTTTCAGTGCAAAAATAATGATCATGTGGCCAAAAGTATAGCGGACATTGGTGGGTTGGAAGGCAAAGAAGTTCATTACTTAGGTGCTATGTGGGGCTTGTGTCTCCAGACATGTCATATGAGAGCAACATGCCTTACATCACTAGTTTCTTTACCAGATCCTCATCTGCGTAAAATGTGTTAATCCAGCCTTAAAATACAAAACAACATTCATAATTATTTTAATCATAATGTTTATTTTCAGGCTACATGTTTGCAAGTGCAAAATTATTGTATACACACTTCAGACTGAAGTTTCTGGTCCTATTCAACAGAATATGATTAAAACTGAAGATATTATAAACATAAAATTGAGTACAGAGACACACACAACAGTAATTCTGTAAGTTTTTTGCACGTATTTAAAAAAAAAAATTGAAACTCAGAACCAATATATTTTAAAATATCCATACAATTTTGGCCATGTGGACAAAATCAGTGTACACAAACCTAGCATATAAACAATACCATTCTACAACAATGTCAAAGCCATTCTTCTGGTCTCAAAACCCTGTCACAGTATCTTTGTCCTTCAACACAAAAACAAAGTATGGGTTCTCTTTTTTAACCTTATTTGAGTTTTCCTGTTAAAAGACAACAAAAGAAATGAAGCAACTGCTTAGATACACAGTTTCTTATGCATCACTTCTAACGGAGACAAATTTTGTGGGTTTGCAATATGTGGAACAAAAGCATGCGTTCATTCTTCAGTGTACTGTGCCACAATCATTCCCAAGTAATCCAAATATCATTGTCAGTTGAAAAAGACACACACACTTATTTTTGCAAGATACAAAATATTATAGGGTTAAAGGAGTCCTTACTTTCATTTGGCAACAGAGTGACTATTTTATGTAACACACTTGGTTCAATTTTAGCACAGTTCAGCAGATCCACCACAGGTCCTTGATAAAGTAACAAGGTCAAGTTCTCGCTTATGTAACTTGTGTCAATAATGACTTGACCTGTACTTGAACAATTTCATTCCCCAGCTGAGGCATGTCTGCTGTTTACTAAGGCACCTCAACCCCCATTTTTCCAAACAGATCTGGTCTTGCAACTTCTTGTTTTCTTTACTTTTAAATGTGTTTTATATGTTGATTTTAGTTTTTTTTTTTATTTATTTATTTTTTTTTTCTGGTGAAACCAAGTCGGGATGTCTTCCATGGATGTACTTATTTTCACCTATATAAAATTTCGTGATTTTGTGTTTCAGTCTTATATCTGTAATTTTAATTTCACCAGTTGATGCAGTTTTTAGTCATCAGCAAGACACAAAAATATTTACACTGGTGAATTAAGTCACTGTTTAGGGTTGTGCAGACAAAATGGGCTATCATGCTGAAATCCTTGTATTTGAACTGTACTGGTATTTGTCATGGGGAGCTTACAGCAGTGACGGTCACTTTTATCAAATGAACTAAACCACAATGTGTGTAAAACATTATGCCATCACCCACCCCCACTGATCTTTTTAATTTGCTGATGGCCACTGGATGGCCCCAAACTCAACACCAGGTGTGAACTAATTGTACAGTAAGTCTCTATTATGTCAGCATCAACAATATCAAGAGGGGACATCCACCAATCATCCCTACAATGTCAGGGATTCAAGATCAACTATTAAACTGTCAAGGTTTTAAACAGACTTTGTTTTTCACTATCAAGGTCAGCAGGAGTCCGACCCTTGACCTGCTGATCTCAAAATCAACTTGGGTCACTTACAGACCACCATGATCATCAACCCTGCCAAATTTAAAGCCAATAGGTCGACACATTCTCTCAGTATTGATTGGAAAGAGTTTGGTACCAACCATCACAAGTAAAGTCCTATCCCTTGTTTATCCTTTGATGGCAGGCATAACCAAGCTAAAATGTCATTAATTTTCAATTTTCAATTTCATTAGTTATATTGTTTACAAATTATGAGCAATTGCACCAGCATAAAAGTATGGAGTTTCTCATATCACATAGGCAGAATAAATAGTATATCTGTGGGTGGCAGGCCATATCCCATCAGCCCATGTGACTGATCTGGTGAATCCAATGTCCTACATTTCCCAGCCTGAACTGTAATTCTCAGTTATTATCAAGTCCAGCTGGTGATGCATGCAGTGCTTACAATCCACCCTTAATGCAACAAATTTGGAGGTAAATACAACATTTCTTTGAATTATTAACCTTCATTAGCCCTAAACCATTACCCCCCCCCCCCCCCAAAAAAAAAGAAAAAGCAAGTCACCTGTGTTGAAAATTAAATGAAACATAAAATCAACAATGAACTTTTGCTTTCCCAGCTGTTCTTACTAGTCTGTTGTGTAAAGTGTGGGGGGGGGGGGTCCCGGGGTCCCATTATGTTGGTTCAGGAAATGAATTTGCCCCAGCAGTGCATACAGAAAATTTGAATTTTAATGTAATGGCCAGTACAATATACACAAAATAAGAGGGCTTCCAGTATGCATGCACATGCGACAAAATGCTCGTCTGCCGGTGCGTGCGTGCGTGCGCACACACACACACACACACACACACACACACACACACACACACACACACACACACACACACACACACACACACACACACACACACACACACACACACACACACACACACACACACACACACACACACACACACACACACACACACACACACACACACACACACAAATATGACTGTCTCCAGGTCTTAGTGGAAAATTAGTCTCAATGGCCAGCTCAGAAAATGAGGTCTGGCTGAAGAACTGTCTTTCCTATCAAGTTCCACCTTAATTTCTTTTCAAACATACATATTGTCCCGATCAATAAGAGGTTTTTAGTTCTCACTACTGTCTGCTTTCCCATCTGTAAATAAGTGGCATTTTTGGGGTCCATTTTCAGCCTAAGAAAGCCAAAGGAGAACAATGCATGCTGCACTGTAAGCGCCATGAAATTCAGAATAGTGAGGACTCCCGGATCATGTGCTTACAAGCTTAGATCTCATTTCTCCCACTTACCAATCTGGGCACTTAATAAATTGAAAAGTAAAATGATCTTCCATTATTGATCTAAATGTAGGTCATTACAGCTATAATGCCATGAAATTAGATGAAAAGGTGGAATATTTAACATCATTTTTTTACACTACAGAAAACAAAAGGGTGCTTTTCAATAGGGTCTTTACGCTTATTGGAAGGCAATCAGACATAATTAGTATTTATAGAATGGACACGCCAATCTTCATGAAGAACACCTGCAATGTGCTTGAACACTGAAATTCAGCTGCAAAGCAAAGAAATGAACTAGTTTATTTTGAAGTAAAGTCACTGAAATCAGCTATCTCCCGAAAACTCTCATGAGCAATAGTCTGCAAAAAATACTGTTCAAAGAACGCAGTACCCTTCGGCCGCCTTCAATCTTTTTTGCTGTAAGTGAATAGGAATAGTGTCCCATAGTATCAGGTATAGTTACCTACACAAATACTACTATTGTACACTTGACCTTTGACCTCAAAAACATTAGGTCAAATATAGAGGTATAACCTTGACTTTCAATAGCCTTCTACATCACCCTGTGTTCCTTCTTTTGTTTTAAGATTTAGATTTCTAGATGCACAATGTCACTCAGCAAACTTGTGACCCATGTGTGACCTTGAAAATTCGGTCAAGGTCAATTATGCTTGCAGTGGTGTACTATCATATGCAATTTGAAAGTCCTGTCTCAAAAGCTTTTGAAGTTATAGTGGTCAACAAATTTTCAATGAATAGGTCACTGTGACCCAATTACTTGACCTACTGACCTACGTTTGATTCATGACACATTTTTTGGCTATGATATATGTGTGTATAAAATTTCATGTAACTCACTTAAATACTTCCTTACTTATACCAATACCACCATTGTGCACTTGACCTTTGACCTCAAACAGTAGGTCAAATATACAGCTATGACCTCCATTTTCAATAGGCTCCTAGATCACTCTATGAAGCTTCTTGTGAGTAAGCTTTAGATTGCTAGATGCAGGCTTCCAATAGTTAGAGTGGTAATGTCGCTCAGCACATGTGACCACTGTGTGACCTTGAGAATTATGTCAAGGTCAACTATGCTTGCACACAAAGTAGGCCATATAGGAGTGTACTATCATGTGCAATTTGAAAGTCCTGTCTCAAAAATTTCTGATGTTATAGTGGTAAAACCACAGGTCGGACAGACAGACAGACAGACAGATGGCGCCGGGTACGACAATACCCATCGGCCTCATAAGGCCAAAGGGTAAAAACCTGACTACAGTGTGTGAAACAAACAACCCTGGTATCCTCAGGCTCAGGTCCGACTCTTATCTATTTTAGTTTCTTTTTTTTGTTTTGTTTTTACCTACAATGTGATTTTGAATTATTTTTTCTGACCCTCCATGGTTCTATGATACCATGTGTGTCATCTATATATTTTGTTTCATTCCTTCAAAAAAAAAAAAAAAAAATGACAGACCAAAAAATTAATTTCTTTTACCTGTATGTCACTTCAGGTGCTTCATACTTTGGAAATCACTACACAAGTTATGGATAGATGATCCTTTTCGGCAAAATGCTGCAAATGATCGGGTATATCACTCGGGTTGGGTTGCCATGGTTACCAGCAATAACCAGCACTTGCAGAGATAATTATGTGATGGATCATGGGAGGTGTCTTCTCAATTGGTGATCTCATACCAAGCTGCCACTTTGTTACTTGTGGTTAAAGTGGTGACCATAGCAACCAATTTACAGGTCTGAAGGCATCATTAAGCAAAGGTAACTTACAACTGATACTCAATTTTCAGTTTCCCTGGCCAGATTTTCAAGTAAACACTTGGCAATTTTTTCAAGAAATGAAACAAATGACCCACTTTCATTACAATATCAATTTCAGACATAACCAAGGCACGAAGGCAGTAAGTGGGTTACATTATTTGACAGTGTCACTTTTATGCTAAGCAAACCTACTAATTCCACAATATACCTGGAAAAGAATTCATGTCATGTATGCTTATAAGACCATGAAAAAAACTCCTTTTTCAATCCCCCACAGAAAACTGTTTTAATAGCTTCGAAAATATTCCATTTGTTAACCAATACCCTTCTTCCCAGAACAAGATCCTGGATATTTCTCAACAGCTGGGGACATCAAAGCACCATGAAACGCTACAATAAACAGTTTACAACAGTTTATGTCATGGGAATGAGATAGCAATTGTAAAATTAAGCTGTGGCATATACTGCATGATAAGTGAATTAGCAGATTTGATGCAATGTGGAACTTGGCATTTGCCATTTTTTTCTATATGACAGTATCACATGTTCATGCATGTGCTCCCTCAGACTGGTGAGCCAATCTATATTTAATGGAGTAACATACAGAGTCAAGTGGTCAGTTTACAATAATACTATATTGAGCTACCTTAACGTGCCTGATGAGCATGTGTGCTTTCATTGAACGTGTCCCTCCTCTCTACCTTTAGGGATACCTTCTGGTCAAGAAAGATGGTACCTGGACCTTTCATAAGCACTAAGCATGCTATCAACAACAGAATCAATACATGTCACCATTCACAATCAACAGGAAACTACTGTGTTATAATTATTATGCTCAGGCAGAAAAATACCTGGAATGCGAGCGGACAGTGTTTCCAAATGCCCCAAAAAGGCCATAACCCATAAAATGTAGTTTGATGACTTTTGTTCTTCTGTACTTTTTTCACATTTTTTTCCCCTTCGGACATGCCATAAACCGTATCCAAGTAAACACTTTCACGACCACAACACTTTTACTACCTGAACTCTTTCTCATTCCCAAAATTAAATGTTAACACTGTCATTAAAATACTTGAAAAAAAAACCTGATAACAATAACTTCTCTCCAACTTTTCTATTTTTTGGTTTGGGTCCCAATGAGTGTTGTTCCAGTATGGCAGGTTTCATTGTATAGCAGCATTTCATAAAACTGGTTGTAAATAAATACAGTGAAACATTCTTGTCACTATATTCAGATATCCCGACATATTCCCTTAATGACACAAGTGTTGAGGGACTTACAGTCAAATTGTCCTGCAATTAATTCAATTATCTGACATATACAGATATCGGACAGATTTTTTAGGGAACAGATGGTGTCATTATAACAATGTTTCATTGTATTAGCAAATTTGGTATGTCATTGCACAGTAACCGTTGTTCTGATGTTGTCTGTGGATCTGTTACTCTCTTGGCACTTATATTGTGTGTGTGTGTGTGTGTGTGTGTGTGTGTGTATGTATGCCCATGTGTGTATGTATGCATGCATGTATGTGTGTGTTTGTGGCTTTGTTCAGTTAATGTGGCACAGATGTATAGGTGTCTGCATGTGTTATGTACATAATGAGGCTGATTGGGACAATGTCTGAAACTGTTTCCAAAAAAAGTCACTTGACTGCCAGAGTCTTGTGACCCAACCACAATTCATCCAGTACATGTTGATTATATATTAAATACCAGTTACCTAATCCAGTACATGAGGGCACCAGGCCGTTTTACTGCTGATAAGCAAATTTAAAAGTTGTGTACGCAACTCCTGTCTACATGTAACACACACCGCATGCCTACCTGTCAGCTTTAAAAATGGCTGATTTTGAACGTAAATTTTCTGTGATTCGGGGCACAAACACCATACATTTTCCACAGAGGGTAGGTATTCTGTTGCCATGGTAAAAGAAGGTTACTGGCAGTTCTGCGGAAGCCTTCTTGTTTCTGTGCTCCATGTATGATCAATACTCCCACATCTAAATGGGTCGCTTCGTCTTCCTGCCTTTTAAGCATATGGGCACTGGAGAGAGAAGCAATGAGGAGCTAAGTGCATTTTACCTGAAGTGTCTGCCGCTCCAGTATGTGAGAGAGAGATAGTATTATGTACATATGCCATTGTGGCTAGAATCAATTACTTCCTAAGGGTCCTGGAGCCCAGGCAACTGGTACTTCTGTACCTGCACTGTCAACCCCCTCAGATAGCATGCTTTTATTTAACCACTTATTTCATGGTAGTCAATTTTCTATAAAACACCATTCCACAGTGGCCCCATAGTCTGTCGACTCCTACAGAAAATACCAATATGCGTACAAAAAGCAATGTCAGACATGGACTAGGAAGAATGCTATATTGTCAACACTGCCATATATGTACCCAAAATCTAGGGAAAGGGAGCATCAAATTGACCTCTGAAGTAAGTGATTACAGCGCATACCTGTCTTTTGAGACAAACCTGGTTGAGCGTTCTTAAAAATGTATCAAGCTACATTTAAAGCTCCTATATGCATTCCTACCATGTGACGTGACGATAGTTCATGCAATTATCCTGCAATCCTACTGAAAAATATTATTACTATCATGACTTCAAGTTTGATTTCACCATTGGCAGTGATTTATTTCTTCTTCCTTTTTTTTGGTTCCACACAGACACACATTTATTTTGACAATGTACTCTCACACAGAGACACCTGTTGGGCATGACAGTTACAACTTACCAACTGAAATTCTTCAAAAGGCAACCACTATCTGTAAATATTTCAGGCCACATTTTCCCTGAAAGATTTGTCGCAATCTAGAATGATGGCCAGACTGTCAACTTTGGAGAGAAAAGCAGTTTTAAAATTGCATGATCATTTTGTTGCCATGTTCTTATAAAAAACATCTCTTTCTGAAAACTTCTAATTTAAACAAACCTATTTTTTTCTCCTGTGTCTAAAAATAAAGCAGTTTTTTTCACAATTTAGAAGTGCCTGCCTAACACTCCCACACAGTGAACTTTTTTAACCCTTTCCTCCTTAAACTGGCCAAAACTGGCTGATGGTCAAATGTCGTCTGCTTCAGTGTTTTCATTTTAATTTCAACAGCAATGAAAAGCAATTTTTGACTGCAAATTGTAGGCAAGACCCATCAAGATGACATGCCCCACACCAACAGTGTTCCTTGGTGTGGGCTGGAAGATTAAGCATCCAACCAACTCCAAGGAAAGCTGCTGACTCGGTATTAATTCAAGGGGTATAGGGTTAATTTTCTCCAGCAAAGAAGAGACCACAGACTTTACTTTGATTTCCTCTGTACAAAAAAATATCATCACTATGATAGTATAGCTGTTTGAATCACCCGAAGCTTTGCCTAAATCATTAAAACCTTGAACTGTAAAGCATATGCTGCTCGGCTCTTTACACTTATGAATACATAACTGCTCCTGTGGTCACAAGTGCAGGCAAATTGGTGGCACTTACAGTAATCCTCAGCCAAGGCAGTAGCCACATGGTTGCTCTATATCATGGACCACTCTGTTATCACCGAAAGAGACAACGAACATGACCACAAGATTTGTCACATGATATAACACATGTATGGAAAGTTGCCATACGCAGACCCTGAAGATGATAAATAACGGCTGATCCCTTTCCTTAAGACCCTTGTTTGGTGTCTTGCATCAAGCTGTACACTGCCCTTTGTTGTCTTCTCAGATTTCTTCTACATAGGTTGCTGGGAAGATTCCAACTTGTCCGCTAAGTTCTCCTTGCCACCAACCATCCTGCTGTTTGTCATAGACATTTATGATGTCACCTGCACAACAGATAAACAACAAGCCTATAGCTTGTACACATACACAAGTATAAACTACAGGTAAGCATCCAGATCCAACTCGTACTTTCAAAATTTGCTGAACACACCACATGGCAAAACTTGTCTGCAGTGAACAGCCCTGTGTCTGAATTAAGTGACTAATGTTCAGTGTTTTCAATTCGCAACACACTGAAGGGACTGTGAAACAAGTTCACAAATGACAAAGTGTTCAGTCAGGGCACCTTCACTATAATTCAAAGCAGTTTTTGTAATGTTTTTGTAAACTCATATCAAATGGTTTGAGATGAATATGATGAGAGCCAATCCTGAAAAGTTCCAAGGAATTCTTTTTGGTAACAAGGCGAAGACCTCACCTTTCATTTGGACAAATTTGGTATTCGTTGTCAGAACGAAGTAAAACTGCTAGGCGTCACAATTGATTTTCGACTTAGTTTTGAAAAACATATTGCCGAAATGTGTAAGAAGGCATCCAGACAGATAAATGTATTGAAAAGAATTGGCCATTACCTCAACAAAAGTTGTAAGCTTCTCATTTACCACTCTTTCATTCTTTCAAATTTTGGATACTGCCCCCTACTTTGGCACTTTTGTGGTGAGGGCAGTACAAAGAAAATGGAACGCATTCAGGAGCGAGCTCTCAGATTCATCTATGATGATCAAAATTCTCCATATGAAGACCTTTTGGAAAATAAAAAATCCCATCCTTATGCATTAGAAGGATGAAGACCATGGCGATCGAGGCATACAAAATTCTTAATAAACAAGGCCCTTCGTATTTATATGACCTGCTGATGGTAAAAGACTCAAAATATTCTTTTAGATACACCAACACTGCCACTATACCAAGGGTTAGAACTACCAAGTATGGTTTAAACTCTTTCCGGTATGGTGCAGCCAAATTGTGGAATGAACTACCAGATTATTTTAGAAATGCCTCCAGCTTAAATCAATTTAAAAATCTAGTCAGCAACTGGAATGGTGACACCTGCAACTGCATGTCATGCAGATAGATGCCTCTGAAGTGCACGTCACAGACACCTATCTGTGCCAAAAGTTGCTGACTAGTGTTTTACACATATTTTTATTAGTACAGATTATTGATCACCATGAAAAATATATTTTAACCTCATCCCATATTTATTGTATGTATATAAACACTGTTGTTTTTAGTCACCTATGTATTTTACAACTTATACACACGTCGGAAAATAGCTCTTCAGAGCTAATGTTTATTGTAAAAAAACGACCGACCTGAAATAAAGCTTACTTTGACTTTGAATGTGGTACACTGGAGAATTTTGTCAGGCTTCATCAGTATCGACATTTAATTGTTACTACCTGCCTGTCACATGCTTCTTCCTTAAAATCATACATCATGTGCCTGGGACCATACCGATTTTCCTGGACTTTCCCCACTTTATTTTTTGACTTCACTATGGTCAAAGTAAGTTGAAGGAAATCATTTTAACTCTTACAGTGCCAAATTTTGGTCTGAGTCAATAGCTTTTCTTGGCACGTACACTTAAGCCCGTGTAAACTTAACAGTCACCAAATGCATCAACCTTTTGCAACTTTTTTCCACCCTTTTGAGTGAAAAGCAAACCTTTTTCCAACCCGTTTCTAACACTTTGCAAACCATTTCCTCTGAATGCATTAAAACTCTTTTAAACACTTTTAAACCTTTCTCAAGTGGTTAACAACCGTTTCACATGCTTTCTCAACGTTATTCATTAAAATGTTGAAATGGTTTGCAACCGTTTCAACCATTTGAAACCCTTGGTCAACCTTTTGTAAACCTTTTACAACCTTTACAAACCCCAGTACAACACTTTGAAACACAAAAACTGCGTTTGGCTAGTAAGTTTTAGATGGGCTTAACTGTATTACGCCCAATGCTTGCTGAGAAAAGCTGTTGACCTGGGACATTCTCATATGACATTTGTCTTTACAGTGGGTACCACCCTAATATACTGAAAATTACTTTATTTTCACGAGTATAAATTTTCTGTTTTTGTATTTTTGACATTTCACTCTAGTTTTCATTTCACTGTTTTGGAGATACATGTAATTCCTATTCAAACAATGTTGAAATACTATTTCACTGGGTTTTTATTTTCACGGATTTGGGCCATCAGTGAAATAAGTGACCATCAGTGAAATAAGTGAAAATAAAGGTACAGCAAATTTAACGTAATTTAAAGTAGTGAACAACCAGTTTTTAGTGAAGACTTGTACAGTACCACAGAGCTTGAAATAAACATTTGTCCTCTCCAGCAAAACTGACAAGTGAGACAAAACATTCAACAAATCATCTTTCATTTTCACAGTTTCTGAACAAAAACAAACTACAACAGTGACAGTCTGGACACTTCTGCCTTGCATGCCTATGGGTCCTGTGTCCTTGAAAATGAGGTCAAGCTCACCAAAATGTAATCAGGTCAAGGTGCAACTGAGGCCAATTTCAGTTTGATGTGGCCTGCGAATCATAAGATATTTTGCTTGTGACGATACTACTAGATGGAGAGACAAGCTTAAAATATTTTACCCCCACCCAAAGTTGCATGGCATATAATAAATTCACACAAATATGATGAGCCAGAAAAAGCTGGTTACCAAATTTCTACTCTTGCCAACCAAAATCTGTCCCAGCATTCGCCTGGAGGCAGGTACTAATTTCAAGTCCTCTTATTAGTGAGTCTTTCCAAATTTGAACATGTTTCTTGCAAACAGTGTTAAATGTCTGCTGATTTTAAATATTGCACACAAAGTCAGACTGACAAGGTGACTAAAATGTCAACAACTAGTAAACAATGGGAGATGCAAGTGTGTGTGTCTCTTGGGGTTGCCCTTTGCCAACTTACCTGGTTTGATGGTTAGCTCGTCATACATCGTTGCTGCATAGTCGTAGATGGCTCTGCATTGACACAACACCTGGTCGCCAACACCGTCGTAAGTGTCAAACTCATCATCATCTGAAACAAGCCCACATATCCTATCAATCCTATCAAGACAAAGAAAACTGCATGAGGATGCTGCAAGTATCTCTTTATTTGATCATCATATGTGCGAAGTCTAGAAGTCTACTGGTTTGCTTCACCTGCAAATTTTACTGTAGAAAAACGTTGCTGAACCTAAATGATGACGTTGCTACAACAACCATTGCTAGAAAAAAATGTAATATACATCTGAAAAATGTTGCATGTCAGATTTTTAGTCCAATTTTATTCTGCTTAAGATTTAAGAAACAAAAATAATGCAGGGTTTTACCAAAAGACATCCAGCTTGAGAATTCTAAGGCTTCACGCTTCACCACAGAATGTTGGCTTTAAAATATGCCTGCCAATTATAGTGAAATGAGGCTGGGTCTTTAATTTTAAGATCATTTTTTTTTTAATTGGAGAATACCCCTAATCTTTCAGATTTTTCTTGGGTGTGGGGGAGCTGAAAATATACAAATAACTATGTGGTTGGTGCCCAAGGTAGCTGGTTTAAGACCTGGTCATGCTTAAAAAAACAAAATAAACTGACCTAACCAATATATATATAATCTTGGTTATTTGCCAGATACTGAACAATAATACAAATCCTTGATACGTGCATGGACAACTGGCAAATCAAAATCGTCAATGCACACCAAATCATTTGTCATTTCTAAAATAAAAATTTAAAAAAAAAAAATTCTAAAATAAAACCTGGTGTACACTATTAGTATAGACTAACATCTACACAGTGTTCCTGATGCCCTCCATCAACCCTCTCCCTTTAAGTTAGTTACAGTCTCCACCACCAGGTGTCACCAAATGCTGTGGCCATGGGAAGTTGAAAACAGAGAAACAAAGACAATGGTACATGATGACAATGTGTTATCAATATCCCACCTTTCTGTGGTTCAGTGCACTTGCACCAGTAATACATGTATTACAACTGATAAATTGTGGTTAAGATAGTTCCAGCAACCTGGATTGGTGCTTGTGTAGGTGGTATCTGGCAGAATAGTACCCTTCCCCCCAACAGCTTCCTTTCGCCTGTCTTTAGCACTTCGCAACAGTTTACCAAACCAGACAGCTCTGGACTCACACTTAATTCTACAGGCTCAGATGGGCCAGCACTAGCTATAAGCTATCTTAAAACAGTTGACTCACTCCTAGTTCTACAGGATTAGCTGGGCTGGCAGAAGCTATTAGCTTTTTTAGTTGACTCACTCTTAATTCTACTGGGTAAGATGGGCTAGCACTACCTATTAGCCAATTATCCGTACACTAATAGATGTTAAACATCATTGATTTGGCTAAAATATATAAACCTTCTTTTCACCAATTTGACTAAAGAAATTTTGATATTCTGTTCCAGAGATTTCAGATTTTTGTTTCAATGTTTCAATACTTACTCCCAGGTTTTGTACCAGAATATATCAAAAGGATTTCCCCTTGTGTTGGCTGATGAGACCCGAGTTTGGCTTGAACATTTTGGTTGATTTAGCCAACTTGGCTACATCCTGTAGCTGCAAGCAATAGCCCTGTAGAGGGTCAAATCAGAGCCCTCTTGGTTTTAGGTACTGCAGATCTCACCTTTAGAATCAATGAGTTACTAGCCCCTGTGTCCAAGGAAGTTAGTGTTCACCACAGATTTTCTCTGCCATCCCAGGAAACAATCTTTACCTTATGTGACTTACACGTCATTGGAAATCCCAATGTACAACAGGGTCGTCTTAATGACAGCATGCCACATTTCTATTGTTGTATGATGCAAGTATCCTTCTACAAGGTAACTCTTGGAAAAAATTTAAGCTTTGCCTTTTAACCCATGTTTGGAGGTTGAGCTGTGCCCAGCACCTCCATCAGGGCAATGTGGGCCTAAAAACACACTTTACTTCACTTTTGACAAAATGCAGCAGTCAGGATTGTCCCTGAAGCTTTATAGCTTTACGGTTCCGTTAAGCTTTGATTTTAGCCAACAATCTATGAGTTTTACCATAAAGCCATCTCAACTTCCCGTTAATCTTCAATTATTACCGTTAATCTTTCATTATTGCCCGACATTTTGACGTTTCACTGTGTATCATAAGATAATCTATTAAAACGGAGTAAAATTTGCATGTATTTACGCCAAAAATAAGTAACATGCACTCAGTTGGTCCAGTTAGTCAGCAATCAGAACTCAATTTAGAGCACTTTTGCTATTGTCACTCACTACGTGACGCTGTGGTTTCCTCGCTGTCGAGAGCGTGAGTCGTCGCGTAATTTTGTGATTCTCCTCAGGCGTCTGCTGTGAATCGATTTATAGATATTTTCTTGGTAATTTCCTGACAAATGAGAAGATAATTGATGAGTGTGGGTGCTACATACGGCATTGACGATTGTCCACAAAATTGACATCAAGATTAGTGTTTAAGGTCGGATTTCTGATCTTAAACTGGAGTGTTTTCATTCTTAATTGCTTGGGGTCGGATTGCTGATCCAGGTAGTATTTGAATGACTATTTTCAACCAAGAACTGCGGAATTCAGCGGATGAAAGAATTTCAAAGATTGCTGTGAAGCAGTATGCAAATGAGTTACTATGGTGATGGCCATTACAGTATACCAGCTAACATGAGTGGCCGTAAATGTGAACGTCAATATTTTGCAATGCTGTTTGAATTCCTGTAATTACTTAGTCTGCTTTATCCTTGTTAGATAGAAATTATAGTTTGTGTGCCATGCAAATGCAAGTATAACCTACACGACATTTTGATCATCAATTTTGCTTGCGTTATGAGGTGAATTGGACCATGCTTATTAGCATAAAATATTCAGGACTGCATATATATTTCTATTTTTTTGTTTTTTTTTTTTTTGTTTTGGCTATTCACAAGTTCCAACAGTGGATCTTTGAAATTTGGTTCCCAGGAAAAAATAAACTTGTGAGCAGTGTTAATTATGATTGTTGAGTGTGTATAATTACAACCATATAATATTTAGAGAGGTTTTGTTTATTTTCAAACCTCATGGTACATGAAATTTGAAAAGTATCAGAGGAAGTCAAGGTTAACAGGTTAGTAGAGTCTCTAAGGGACAAGGTGCTGAAATTACTACAGCCCACTGCGAGAACATGAGAGAGAGGATTACAAGACCTTGACAGCAAGGTTAAATAACAAGTTTGGCCTACGTGACCCTAGAGTAACCATCAGGCGACAGTTACAGAATTTAAAGCAATTCGAAGGGGAGACTCTAGAGGAGCTAGCGGAACATTGTCAGCAGCTCACCACCGACGAATATCCTGATGGTGGCGAGCAATTTTTGGAGTCCATTGCAGTGGGAGCATTCTTGAAGGCAGTTTCCCACAAGGCAGAGGTGGCGCAAGTGCTCAGTCAAGATCCACCGACTCCGGAGAAGGCTCTGGCTTCCTTGAAGTTGGTCATCCACAGCAGGGAAATCTTCTTTGGCAATTCCAGTCCTAAGGTGCATGTAAGGAAATTGGATGTGGATGAAGAAGATCAACAGATTAGGGCATTGATGTCATCAGATCCCAAAGTGTCCTGGGCAGACCAAAATAAAGAGCATCGCCAAGAAATGAAGAAGCTCATGAAAGGAAACCAGGACATCATTACGGTGTTGCTGGAGGAGAACAGGAGGTTCATGGCATCATTGTTGCAGAAAACAGGTAGTTCTGGAAATCAAGATAAATCACCTGTGTCTCCATCAAGATTACGCTTAGCTGAGGTTAGATGTTATGGTTGCCAGGAATTAGAAAATTTCGTTAGGGATTGCACTGTAAGTGACAGTCCCCAAGTTCTAGTCCTGGAAATAAGTCCTTGGAGCTACCAAAAGACTAGAACGGGCCAGATTTGCTGGTCTATTTATGACCCCAGCTCCTGTCAATGACCAAAATGAGAATAGGAATTTTGTGACTTCAGTTAAGTCAGAGTTACTGACTTACTGCCGCTTACAGGATTACCAAAAATTAAGAGGACAACAGTAAAGGAAATCAGTATCCGTTCAGTAAATAGCAGCACCAGCATGATAATTCCTGTTTATGTGGGATCTGAGGTGGTAGAGGCTGTGGTAGATTTGGCCACGCAAGTACGGTGATGAACTTAGAATTGTTTCACCATCTCAAGGTTAGGCCTGAAGTTTTGGAGGAAGGGAGACTGAAGGGGGCAGCAAAGGAAGGAACAATGACTGCTACACATGTCAAAGGAATCCCTATTATTAT
Source organism: Hermodice carunculata (assembly GCA_964020975.1). Lineage (NCBI taxonomy): Eukaryota > Metazoa > Annelida > Polychaeta > Eunicida > Amphinomidae > Hermodice > Hermodice carunculata. Next base: position 107,679 of record CAXHWN010000019.1, on the reverse strand, counting down.
GGGGAACCTATCATATCACTGGGATATGTATGCAGCCTCAATAACGGACAGTCTTATTTTAGGCCTTGACTTTCTCATCGACCAAAGGTGTAAGGTTGATTTTGATCGTTGTACTTTGCAAATAGGGGATCATCTCATGTCCACAACTACGAAGAGGAATGGCAAGGAATCTTTCAGTATCTCCAAAATTACTTTGGCTAAAAAGGTCGTAGTTCCCCCCAATAGCATCAAACATGCTAAATGCCATTCTACAGTACAAGATGGCCAAGATTATGTGGTTACGCCCATTGAAGATCGTTGTGGACTAATCATTATTGATCACTGCTGGTCTTGAAGTTGTCATATCCATAATTAATGTGTCTGATAGGTTTCTAAGTTTGAAACCGGGATATCTGGTTGGCAATGCCATACTGGCAGATATATCATGCATTATTGCATCCACTGATGACAGTTGCAGTTGGGATAACCTTTCACCTTGCGGAAGTACTGTGAGATGTGGGAATATTCCAATTGGCGATGGAGATGATGATGATGACAATGACAAGAACTTGGGGAATAGTTCTGAGTGTTCTTCATTTTATCGGAGTTCTGCTAGATGTGAGGATCTTCCATCTGTGCAGCGAATTGGGATGGAGCACTCAAAACTTCCAGAGCATCTGCATTACCTGTATACAAATTCCACTGAAAATTTAAATCCTGAACAACAGCAGCAGCTTCATGAGCTTTTAATCAGCTATGCAGATGTATTTCCAAAATTGGACATGGACATAGGCTGTCTTTCGGAGATAAAGCATCATATCCCCACCAATGAAGCAGTTCCCATTGAGCAGCGCATGCGCCGAACACCACTTGGCTTCAAGGGTGAGGAGGAAAAGCATCTTCAAATGATTTTGGATCATGCTCAGACTGGGCAGTGGCACCTGTGTTGGTGCGGAAAAAGGATGGTAAGGTCAGATATTGTATCGACTACCATGAGTTGAACAAGGTGACCTTGAAAGATGCTTATCCTCTGCCTTTAATCAAAGAATGTTTAGACACCTTAACTGGTAGTGCTGACTTAAGTTCCCTTGATATGAGCTCTGGCTATTATCAGATAGAGATTGATGAGCACGATAGACACAAAACAGCATTCATAACCAAGTGTGGTTTGTTTGAGCATCGCCGAATGACCTTTGGCTTAACAGGGGCACCTGTGACATTTCAGTGAGCCATGCATTTAGTCCTTCGTGGTCTAACGTGGTAAACAACCTTGGCCCATCTCGATGATGTAATTATCCTCGGAAAGGATGTTTCTGGACAACTGCGGAATATCTGCAAGGTCCTGGATTAATTTCGTCCATTCAATCTTAAGTTGAAGCCGAAAAAAATGTCAGCTCTTCCAAACAGGAGTGAAGTTTCCTGGACAGCTTGTGTCTGGGAATGGGTTTGCTGTTGACCCAGATAAGATCCGAGCAGTGGTTGGTTGGCCAGTGCCAAAGTCAGTACGTGATGCTGAGTCTTTTTTAGGATTCAGTAATTACCATCATGACCATATAGCAGGTTTTGCTGAGATATCTAGAAGTCTGTACCAATTGACAGGCCCTAATGCCATATTTGAGTGGCATGGGAAACACCAGGCTGCCTTCAGGCATCTAAAAGAGGCATTAACCAGAGCACCAGCACTTACTTTTCTTAGTACTGAAGGAACCTTCATTTTAGATTGTGATGTGTCCAACTTTTGCATTGGATGTGAGCTCAGCCAGGTTCAGGATCGCAAGGAGAAGACCATCTGTTATGGAAGTTTTGTGTTTACACCTGCACAATGTCAATATTGCACCAAACGGAAGGAATTGCTTTCCGTAGTTAGGTCTACCAGACAATTCTGGCACTATCTTCTTGGGAACAATATATTGGTTTGGATGGACCGTAACAGCTTGACCTGGCTTACGAGATTCAAAAACATTGGAGGACAATTGGCAAGGTGGATGGAAGAACTGTCCCAATTCGGCATGACTATCCTGCACCCTCCGGGGAAGAAACACATCAACGCCGATATGTTGTCAACGATCCCTGAAACATTATCTGTGTGTGACTGCTATGAGGCTGGGGCATAACATTACCTTGTGGAGGCTGTCCATATTGTGCCAGAGCACAGAGTCTATGGGCTAGATTCAAGGAAGAAGGGGATGACGTAGTCCCTTTAGCAGTACGCCATATCTCCTTAGAGTCTTCCTGGGTTAGATCTGCGAATTGGGTTAATGCATATTCCCATGAGGACATGCAGAAGGCACAAGGCGAGGATCCAGATATTGGGAAGGTTATTTCTTGGGTTGAGTCTGTACAACAACCTACAGATAACGAATTGGCCTTGAGTAGTCCCAGATCCAAGCAGCTTTGGTTGGTAAATAGTCAGCTGTCTCTGGAACAAGGAGTCCTTTATTCCAGGGTAGAAGATCCTGTTCAAAGGAAGTGTCTAATAGTTCCTCGCAAATTCAGGGAAGAAGTAATTAATCTCAACCATGATGTACCGTTTTCTGGGCATCTGGGAGAGGTTAAAACATTGGCTCGGGTGAGGGAGTCCTTCTTTTGGCCACTAATGTCATCAGATGTGGTTGAATATGTAAAGACGTGTGCGATCTGCAGTAAGAATAAAAAGCTTTGCTGGTGGCCAAGGGTAGCACTTGGATCATATCATGATCGTTCTCCACTGGAAAGGATTCATATCGATATCCTGGGTCCTTTGGTAAGGAGTGCAAAAGGAAATCTTTATATCTTGGTGTCAGTGGATCAATTCAGCAAATGAATGGAATACTATCCATTGCCAGATCAATCTGCAGAAGCTATAGCAGAGACCATCGTGTGTGAGTTCATCTCTAGGTTTGGTTGCCTATTGCAGGTCCATAGCGACCAAGGTAAAAATTTTGATGGGAATGTGTTTCATGCCATTTGTGACCTTCTTCAGATTACTAAAACCAGGACAACACCCTATCGGCCATCCTCCAATGGACAAGTGAAACGATACAATCGGGTGATGTTGCAGATCATCCATTGTTGTATCAGAGGCAATCAGAATACCTGGGACCAAGATCTTGCTCTTTTAAGGAGTGCTGTAAGAAGTATGGTCCATTGTCAAATGGGATTCTCTGCCAACATGTTAATGTTAGGTAATTACCTAACATTAACATGTAAGGAGGTGGCCAAACCCGTGGATATCCTTTTTAGGACACATGCTGTGGATGTTCAGGATCAGTCTGTACCAGAATATGTGACACAGCTGAAAGATCGTCTCAACAAAGTGCATGATCTGGCCAGGAAGAACCTACATTCAGCACAGGCCAGATAGACGAGAGACAATGATGTTAAGCTGGCCTAAAGAGCATTCGACGGGGGGGGGGGGGGGGGGGGGGGGGGGTCAAGTGTATAAATTACACTCATATTCTAAGATAGGTCAGAGCCGTAAACTAAAGTCAATCTGGGCAGGGCCATACTTGGTCACGGAGGTACTGACACCAGTGCTCTATAAGATCCAAACAGAAAACAAGGCTTAAAGCCTGGAAGTTGGGCTTTTTGTTGTTTTTCCTTTGTTTTCATTAGGGCATGAACACATGTATACATGTATAATATACATATACATGTATATGAAATTTGGGTACATTTGCGAGTAAATATTCATGGCTATTATAGTAATATCTGTAAGACCTTAATTTACCGGGCTTAATATGAATATTTTGTTAACATTTCAATACATGCAGGTTTGTGTATGATCAAACAAAAATTTATTTCTAGGGTGGGAGTGAGCGTATTTTGGAGATCGTTTATGCACACACGTAATGTGTTATGACATATGTAAAGCAGCCACAGTGAAGTATGAAAAGACCAGTTGCTGAAGCCACTGCGAAGAGGTGAACTAGAAGAATACCTGAGAATTACTCAGTAGTTTCACAAGTAAGTGTGTGTTTTTCATATTTCGTTGTTTTACATTGTATACATTACACGAGCGAAGATGTGTTTGTATAAAATTTGACAGGTTCTCTGCCACTTGCGGTGTCATTGCATCAATGTGGTATCTACGCGATCATTGCCATGTTGACCATCATATGAACATTATGGCGATGTCACTCACCATCAGCACATGCTTTTGAATATCGGCGCATTGCTCACAAATTAAACTTGATGTGTGTTTTGAAGTCTTATACTGAGTTGTTATTGTATGTTACTCAGTCTGCTTTATTGATTGCTACATTTTTAATGTTTGTAAGGGTCAACACATAGCAGGCAGAATGAAAACTTGTAAGAATGACACTATTTTTTTCCAAGAAAATGAGTCAGATATCTGAATATTTCAGATTAATGAGTCAAAAAATAAAGGAACAACAACTTCAGTCCCTTCAAATTTGTGTCATTATAATGAATATGTCAGATAACTGAGTGTCACTTTGAGTTTTCACTGTATTATTTCATTTGAGCTCCAGTACACTTTAATCAGGTGGTGCAAAATAGAAAAAGAATTGTTAGCCCCCTCATCACTGGAAGTGCTTCTCCTCTGGTTTAGTTTCTACCCTTGATCTGTAAAAGGCCACCCTGTACATTTAATAAATACAGGTTGTCATTTTCCATTCCAAGGGTATGCACGAAGATGGACCTTACAAATCACACCAAAATCCCAGCAGAAGATGGGGTTTTAATCACACTTAAAATATGCATATATATATATATATATATATATATATATATATATATATATATATATATATATATACATATCCATATATATATACGTATACATACACATATATATACGTATATATATACACATATATATATATATATATATATATACATACATACATACATTTCAACCTTTATTCACATCGTTCAAAAAAGGCAAGTTATGAATGATTACGATGAGACAAATATAAAGCTCAACATGTAAATGAATCAAACCAACTTTCAAATTATATAAGTTTTGCTTTGCTTTGATAATAGTTTTCACTGACGCCATTTTCTCTCCCATTAAAACACAACTTTTCCCATCTCTCCATGACTGTTCTGGCGCACAGTTTCCCTATATAGTATATCAATCGAAGAAAAAATAGTTTCAGCATCAAACAAAGTGGCCTTATCGAGCGCAAGGCTGAGTGAGTACAGCACTGAGTGATAGGTCATTCAAAACGTGAACTGAAAATGTCGACAGTATCAGCATGGCAATGTTTACAAACATCCACTTCTCGCTCGGATCCATGACCTAGATCTTGATTCATTTCAGAATCCCACAATCAATTGAACGCAATCAATAAAGCAGACTTAGTGACATACAATAACAACTCAGTATAAGACTTCAAAACACACAGTTTAATTTGTGAGCAATGCATTAATATTCAAAAGCATGTGCTCGTGATGAACGACATTGCCATAATGTTCATGTGATGGTCAACATGGCAATGACCACGTGGATACCACATTGATGCGATGACACTGCAAGTGGCAGGGAACCTGTCAAATTTTATACAAACACATCTTCGCTCATGTAAAACACACAATATAAAACAACGAAATATGAAAAACACACACTTACTTGTGAAACTACCGAGTAATCCTCACGTCTTCTTCTGGTTCCACCTCTTCGCAGTGGCTCCGGCAACAGGTCTTTTCATACGTCACTGTGGCTGCTTTACATATGTCATAACACATTACGCATGCGCATAAACGATCTCCAAAATACGCTCGCTCCCACGCTAGTTTGATTATGTCGAAAGTAGACGACAACAGATGCAAAAAATCCATCTATTTTCTATTCTGTCCTTTCTTCAAACAATATATCAAAGTGAAAGATTCGTGTTATTCACAAACAGTAAAATCAGTGCACTGCACTTCATTCCTATAGCCCGAATGGTAAGAAGATCTAATAATATTGTGCTTGCGCAGCATTATTTATTTACCTACATTATGCTAATGACATTCAAGCCGATGAACAAAACGATGGTCTTTTTGTACAAATGTAGGACTTAAAACCTCCGCAAAAGACACAGATGCCACTTATGCCATCGGACTATTGATTCTTGGTACTAAATATCTTTGAAACGTCTTGATATATTTCCATCGCCGTTCAAAAACAACTGCTGGAACCCGGCAAAATATAAAATACACATTGCACAGTAGGACCCGGCAAATGTACCAATCACATATACATATTGTAAAATCTGCACTCGAACCAGCAATATTTCGTTCCATCTCCGAACCCAAGTGAATTCTTTCTATTCACCCACTTTAAAGCACTTTACATATTGCGCCAAAACAGCGTACTTGCACAAGACTTGTAAGGGGAAGTGATAACTTGATTACATTTTCTTGTGGACTTTTTAGATCACTGTAACAAATGCTCAATGGATTTTTTCTGTCTGATGCATCTTTGGACGTGTTCTGACTGGTAACTGTCTGGATATGCAAAAACCTACGGAGAACCTCATTGAGCTGACAAAAGTTCAAAGTTCACAGATTTGACGTCACATTCACGCACGAATACAAGCAAGATACGGAACTTCTTTAAATCAAAAGATCCTGATAATGTGCATAGATCAATAAAGAATATCTACATTTTACATCAGCAATAAGCAGTAATACCAGTGTTACCATTAAGAGCACAAATAAAAGAAAACAAGCAACACCTTTTTAAAATCTGTTTCTTGCTTGCACCAGAATATATAAAGTTCGCCGTATGTGCGTCGTTGGCACATTCTTACAGTTAGGCATTTTCAGCTAACAGTTAGGCATTTTCAGCAATTGTGACCAGTGGTGATAGAGTATTTTCTCTTATTAAACCCTTCAGGTATCAGTCTTGTTTATTTTGCCGATATCAAATGTTAAGAATAAAGTCTTGTCACAAATCAGGACTATTAAGATGACAGGAATAGTTCCTGGTTTTCAAATATTGAACTTTTTAGGTCTACTATGTACTATGTACATGAGAGCGGGTCTCCTTACGGAGCCCCACCTAAAAAGAGTGTGATACACCATGATCATTTGAAGATCTGCAAGGATAGGTTTGTCCCCAAATGGTTGCAACGAATGCAGCATGGTCTCCTTGATTTGGATTCCACCATTCCGTATGATGACAAGGAGCTGGATGAGGAAGAACAAGGAATGCATTTGGATACCCTGTTTGACACTGCAGAGGATGATAATAATGCTTTTGTTCCCATTACTTTAAATTTAATTTGGTATCGAACCGTTCACCTGATCAAGACCGCCAAATGGACCCCTCGAATGATGAAGAGGATACAGTGAGCGACATCATTCAGAGCGCATGTGGCCACAAGATGAAGTAGACAGGTAAGGAGGCCAGCGTACCTCCAGGACTATCGGCAGTAGATTGTTATATTACGGGACCCACTTCTCTCTTGTATATAGCATTCATTATTATGTAGCTGGGATGAGAGCGTTTTCTGTCTTATTCAAGTGTGAAATAAATAAATGTGGAGCTACAGGTGTATGTTTTCAGGCGACTGGTGCCAAAAGTTGCAGGTTCGAGTCCCGCTCGTTCCGAACATGAAATATATACTTATTGTATATATATATATATATATATATATATATATATATATATATATATATATATATATATATATATACAATAATGGTTTATATATATATATATATATATATATAAACCATTGTCTCATGAGCATTCAACATATCTTGTATTACAGCATGGATTAGGGTGAGGAATGGACCGTGCTGGATGAAACTTTTGGCAGTGACGAGAATTGCAATATCTCATAACAGGTTGGGACATCACAATGCAGACGGGCATGTCCGGTTTGTCCTCAGAGGGTGGTGTATGTGAAGCTCACATATTGATGGATCACCTACCTTTTTATGTGAGTCCAGATACTGCCAGCTGGGGTTGTGGCAAACAAGAGGTGCAACAGTACAAGGTGACATTCTGGCATATGGCTCCACATGGTAGCACTGATCCCTTGTTTACGGATGAGAAACTTGAGATCTGGGTATGCTTTATGAGGGGAGTTATCCAGTTTTTCTGCCAAGAGCTGGGAGAGGATCCTGAAGGTCTGCTGAACAAGGTCCGCAGGAACAAGTGGTATCCTGACCAGACTGCCAGAATCACCAATATCAACCATGCTTTGTGGAATTTCTATGACGTGAGGAATGGTCTGCCGGAACTTCCATTTCATGAGGTGTCTCCTCCTAACGCTGTCAGCTCACTCTTTCATTGGAGAGTGTTGTCTCAGCTGGTGCTGCAAATTCCAGAAGACCGGCATAAAGCTTTCAAAGAATTGGACAGCACAATGGAGAGGACAGAGGGCACACAAGCTCTGCGGGATGATTCCAATATTATCAGTGATAGTCACTTCCATCTTGCGGAGCTTCTGCGAGATGCGAGGATGACCTCATTGCAAGATGTTTTGGATCAGGAGCTGGGGGCAGAGGAATCCTACGTAATGGCATGAGGAATCTCAATATATTGCTATCCATGGAGTTGGCCATATAGGCAGGAACAGAACTATATTCTTCGGGATCATCGCCTGCGACTGGCATTTGGAGCATATCCCAGATTTGCAAGTAAGTTTTCACCTAGGCATGATCTTCCTCTGCTTAAACGTCATTTAAGCAACCCAAAAGTGGTTGCAGTAGGAGAGGTAGGCCTGGATTACAGCTCCAGTGTCAGAAGGAAAGATAGGGATTGCCAAGAAGAAGTCCTAAGGAACGTTTTGCCTTTGGCCAGAGGATTGTGGTGCACTGCAGAGGGGAAGGGGCTATTGCAAATTGTGTGGCAAATCTAATGCGGAAATTGTGCACAGAGCATCCTATATCCACTTCCACTGCTTTGCCGGTGATGTCAAAGAAATGGAGCTAATCACAGAGGCATTTCCATCTGCCTTATCTGGGTTCACTGCCCTGTTGTCAAGGGACCATAACCCACATCTCGCCGACAGTCAAGTCGCTCCCATTGGACAAGATTCTGCTATTAAGTGATGCTCCCTATTTAGTGTTAGATATATTCAAGTCCAGAGTGAAGCACAAGAACCCTGGGATGGTGCTGGAGGTGGCCAAGCACATAGAAGAATTCAAAAACCTGCCGCTGCGCATCATTTGCAGAGCAACGTTGGAAAATACCCGTCGCCTCTACCATATCTAAGTGAGATGGATGAAGTGCTGTCGAAGCATGAATGCATGGGGTGTGGCTACCGGTGTATAATGTATATCCCCAGTATATTGGAATGGTTAGCGCTGAAATGGGATGCACCTCATTTTCTCATGATACCTTTATGGATGTATGGGTGAAGTACTTGATACCTGGTGGGGTTATGCAGCATAAGCATGCAATAACTAATCTTTATTCATTTATCACATGGGCTAGGGGTACATGGCTGCAATGGATGGGCATCCTGCAGTGATCTGAACTCAGACTTTCTGGAAAATGGGGTGGCACATTTTTATGCAGAAGGAGAGTGTGGTGCTGATTTGTGCTGTTACAGAGGGCACTGCGATAGCAGCTGGTTCAGGAAGAGCGCAGATAAGACCCTGGGCTGAGATGGACGTATTGGGCTGGAGTGGATCCCTTCCCCATCCAAATGGGCATTTCCAGGAAGTCATCTGACGAGACACAAGGTATGTGGAATCACCACTATACAACCAGAACTTCAAATAAACAATGAATTCTCAAAATAACTACATAGAAGGAGAAGAACACCAAGAATAGTTTATCTTCATAAAAAAATAAAATTTAATACAACAACCAAACATAAAGTAAAGTTACAAACGATTTTATTTGTGAAAATTCCCGCGAGATGGGCGATAATTGGTGTATTTTACCTATCGAAGCAAAGATCAGTTCTAGAATTTCAGAACCTGAAATAATTTGGACACTAGTTGTGTGATAATCTTGACAGTGTGCTTCCTTGAACGGAAATGCTCATGCTTCAGGTTAAAATCCAATTGTTTTGCTTCCAAGCTCTTCAGTTATTATCTGTGCTTGGTTTTCTGCCACATGGTCCTGTAGTATAATAGTCTGCCACTAAATGTCACTATATGTATAGTAGTTTTATTTTCTTTGGTAACTGTTTCAAAATTATGGAACTATTTAAACTCGTTGGAAATGATGCTTTTTTATGAATAAATATGAAATAAAGTAGTGAATATTGAAAAGTGAAAGAAGTATTCAAAGCTTTAAATGTGTAGTCTTAGATGTACAATATTATCCCAGAGCAATTTGGGGGCCTACAAGAGTGTAAACTGATATTTTGTACAGCGCATGGACAATATCACCTTAGCTAATAAATAAAACAAACAGTTCATTAAATAATTAATTATTCAAACACTTAAATAAAATACAACCCAGATAATTTGTGTAAACCTGCACTTCTGGATTGTCAATAAATAATACAAATAAAAAGAAAATATCTTTGTGGGTTTTCAGATCATAACAAGTACATGCACGGGCTTCTAAGATTAAGAATCTCACTGGGAAGAAGTAAATAATAGTAGAAAGAAAAAGTAAACTAGAAAATATTTGCTTCAAAGCAAATCTGTTTGTGCGCCTTCAAAAATTGTAAATATTAAAGGCTACAACTTTTATCCTTTGGTTCTTCACATTAGATTAAGCTTATGGCTAGATGCAAATTTCAAAGTCCAAATGACCTTGACCTTTGAACTTTACAGGTCACATGTAAATTGTGCAGTGTTACAATAACCACAATTTAAGCCCAACATGAACAAGATCGGATGAAAATTGACAAAGTTATGGCAAGAGTGAAACTTTCAAAGGGTGAAATGACCTTGACCTTTGCCCTTTTGAGGCTACATGTTCTCACAAAAATGTGCAGCGTTGCAATACTTACAATTTGAGTCCAACATGATTAAAATTGGATAGGACTTGGCCAAGGTATGACTGGATGAAAGTTTGAAAGGTCCAAATAACCTTGACCTTTGACCTTTAGAGGTCACATGCAAGTTTAAAAATGTGCAATGTTACAATAGCTACAATTTGAGCCCAACATTATCAAAATTGGATAAAAATTGACCAAGTTATGGCTAGAAGAAAGCCACCATTGAAAGTGGCCTTTAAACCTTGAAATGACCTTTGACCTTGTGATGACCTCCACCTGAAGCAAACCTTGACCTCAAAAATGACATTTTGGCTTAAAATTGACCGAAGACTTTGACATGACCTTGACATTTGAGATGACCTTTGCTTTGCTATGATCGAACTCCTATACACTCGGAACCACATCAACTATAGTATATAAGATATTGAAGATTTAAAACTTTAATTAGCCCTCATTTGCATAATTTTGAAAAGCATGCCCTCTCATTATAAAAAGGCCAGACTTCATCTATAGAAGTATAATTGTGCCACGTTTGAAGTTTCTACGTGTAATACTTTTCAAATGAAATGTCGGACAAATTTGCCTAGGAAGGAAGGAAGGAAGGAAGGAAGATAGAAGATTATCATGTGAAAGTGGAAGAAATATTTCACTGAGTTTTTGAGTTTGCTTTCAGAAATTCTTCATTGCCAAAAAATGCCATTCAGTTCACTATTCACTAACATTGTTATCTACTGCAATGAAATAACTTTTTAACCCTAAATACAAATAATCAATGTTCTTAATCTGTTACTAGATGCAATGCTTGTCAAAGTCATCCCGGTGGTGTTCTCTGTCAAAATATTAATGAAATAAAATGTAGGTGTAACACGTTCATGATGCAGTACACTGCTATTATAACTTTCATTGCGGCATTGGAAAAACAATATGTCTGTGATGGCACAGAGACATAATAAAGCTCAACATTCAGTTTTTTGCACAGAAATAGGCCTATTTAATAAAGTGTGTGTGTATTTTGTGACAATGTCAATTTTAAGCTGATATTTTACATATGAAGTAATGTTTAAAATGTTTAAAAATAATTTTACTATACTAGCCACAAACTCACCTCATGTAACATGTCGGACAATTTGTGTGAATTTATTTGATTATTTTTCCAGTAAATATGGAAATGTTTAAACAAGAGGCCCATGGGCTTAATGGTCTGCTGGCATCGTGGCAATATTGCACCTGTTCATTTCAAAGTTGTGAGTCCTCAAATGGCTTCTGAACATATAAAGCTTAATGTAAAAATTGTCCACCAGATGGCACTTCGCTCCACATGTAATTATAGCTTATTTGTGCAACTACTGTGATGAATATTGTTGCATGCACCAAGACAACAATGAGTGAGTCCTTAACTTCATGTGCTCAGTGACCTTGAGACAGAAGATCAAGGACACCCAGATTATGTAATATAACAGGCCCACAGGCCTGCCTGGTGGTGCTGTGATGACATTGCCATTGAAGTCCAAGCTACACCCTGCCTTTACAAAATCACCCCTTTTAACTTTACAGGCATGGTGACTTTATAAAAATAAGTCACGGTCACTGAGATTATATAAGATTGTAGCTTTGGACATTGTCTATATATGCTATAAATTGGACAAGTTTAATCTGATTACTTTTCCAAATATGGAATTTTACATCTTAAAACACATTTTGGCTCATATTTTCTGTCAAATTACAGGTGGCGCCACTACTATCATAAGCAATCTAGACTTTGACCTCCCCAACAATCTCACCAAATTTTGTGAAAATCTGCCAAAAATTAAAGATACTAGAGTGTTCACACGATTTTCACATTTTGACCCCTATATTACATAATAATGTAGGTGGCGTTACCAATATCGAAAGCAGCCTAGACTTTCATACACCCTTTAAGTCCTGAAAGTTACATTGGGCTAACTTGAAAACTGTATACGGTATCGCGCTAATGAGCAAAAGTTTATAGACGGACGGACATCTCCTTGGAAACTTAGAAGCTTCACACACTATTCCACCATACCGACACTGGTTTAAACAAGTAACAAGTAATACAATTTTCAGCATCATAAAGTTGACAAGAGGTGTTATGAGGTAAAGCATACTAAAGTATTACCTGGAAGCCACCTCTTCCACTATACTGGATGATGGTTGAAATGAAAGAAGTCCTGCCAAAAGTGAGTAGGATCATGGTTTTTAGCTCAGCTGACTTGTCAGTCAGCTGAGCTTATCTTATGGTCCTCCGTCCGTCGTCCGTCCGTCCGTCAACAATTTACATTTTCGACTTCTTCTCCGAAACCGTCAGCCAGATCCACTTCAAACTTGGTGGGGATGTGCCTTGGGTGGGTCTCTATCAAGTTTGTTCAAATGGTCACGGTCCATTGATTTTTGGATTTTTAATGAATTTTTTTGTTCTTTTTTGGGCAAATCTTAAAAAATCTTCTTCTCTGAAACCGCTCACCCAATTACTTTGATATCACACAAAAACACTCCCTGGGACACCAAGTTTCTTAATTTGTTGACCAGGTGGCGCTGCATTTTTTTTCTAATTTTTTTATGAATTTTTGTGTGTTATACCTATTTTTGACTCCTTCTCCAGAACCGTCACTCAGATTAAGCTGAAACATGGTGGATATGTTCCTTGTAGAAGGGTCAAACAAAGTTGTTCACTATGTGAGAATGCTGCAGATTCCTGATTTTTAACGATTTTTTCCATTCAGGTACTTATCGGTCAATGCAGCTTTCCTATTGATTACTATGGAAGTCAATGAGCATTCTAATGCTAATTCACATTTTTAACTTCTTCTCCAAAACCGTCATCCAGATTAACTTCAAACTTTGTGGGGATGTACCTTGGGTGGGTGTCTACCAGGTTTCTTCAAATGGTCATGCTCCAGTGATTTTTGGATTTTTAATGATTTTTTTTTGTTCTTTTTTTGGACAAATCTTAAAAAATCTTTTTCTCCAAAACCGCTTACTCAGTCACTCTGATATCACACGAGAAGACACCTAGGGACTCTGTGTTCTTAATTTGTTGACCAGGTGGCGCTGCAATTTTTCACTAATTTTTTTTGTGAATTTTTGTGTGTCATAGCTTATTTCGAATTCTTCTCCAGAACCGTTACTCAGATTAAGCTGAAACATGGTGACTACGTTCCTTGTGGAAGGGTTAAACAATGTTGTTTACTATGTAGGAATACTGCAGATTCTTGATTTTTAACGATTTTTTCGATTCAGGTACTTATCGGTTAATGCAGCTTTCCTATTGATTACTATGGAAGTCAATGAGTATTCTAATGCTAATTCACATTTGCGACTTCTTCTCCAAAACCGTCATCCAGATTAACTTCAAACTTGGTGGGATGTACCTTGGGTGGGTGTCTACCAAGTTTGTTCCAATGGTCATGTTCCAATGATTTTGTTTTTTTTTAATGATTTTTTTTTCAAAAATCTTTACAAAAGTTTTAACATGGAATTTCTTGTAATGGTTATAACTTAAATAATTTTGGCCAGATTTACGTCAAACTAGGTGGGGATGTGCCTTGGGTGGATCTCTACCAAGTTTGTTCAAATGGTCACGCTCTATTGATTTTTGGAATTTTTATTATTTTTTTTCGTTTTTTGGGGGCAAACCTTAAAAACTCTTCACCTGTGAAACTGCTCACCAGTTGTTTTGATATCGTTCATAGACACTCCCAGGGACACATAGTTCCCAATTTGTTCACCAGTGGCACTGCAATTTTTTCTAATTTTTTTTTATGAATTTTTTATATGGTTTTGTTATTTTTCACTTGTTCTCAGAACTGTCACTCAGATTAAAGTGAAATGTGAGGGATATGTTCTTGTGGAAGGGTCAAAACAAAGTTGTTTACTAGGTGGCACTGCTTTAGATTCCTGATTTTTAAGTATTTTCAACTCGGGTACTTACCGATCAATGCAGCTTACTATGGAAGTCAATGGGTATTCTAGTGCTAATTCACAGGACAACTGACACAAAATTTACTGTTTACTTGATAACTTGAGATCTGTTTTGAGTTAGTACTGTGATGTTGCACATGTTAATGTTTTTGTATGAAGGTCATACTCAGACAGTACATGAATGACTTTGACCTCATTTCTGGGGTCACAGTGCAACATGCATGAATTTTACTCTTCATTATAACTTGAGAACTACTTGAATCTTGATGTTGCACATGTTAGTGTTCTTTTATAATGGTCAGACTTACTGAGAACATGGGTGACCTTGATCCTTTCCAAGTTCATAGATCTGCAAGTGTGATAAATGTCAAGATCAGCTGAGCATGGGCTGTTCACACAGCCCTCTTGTTTTACTTAAGATGGACTAGAGAATATTCTCTAGGCAGGTTAAGTATACTTTACCAGGTACTTTCCCTCTTACCACTCTAAACACTTTGAGGACTACACTTAGTCATTTCAAGCTCCATATTGACATTGTTTGACTGATGTTCTTGAGTTAGTCTTTTATTTTTTAGGTATTTGGTCATATCTCAGGAAACATTGCAACAGAGTTTTGTGTAGTTGTTGTTTTTTATAACCTTTGTTTTGTAGTTTTTGCAACAAAGTTCTGACTCTATTGACAAAATCAATACTGTTGTAGTGTTTCTAGCAATACATATCACTTGGACGGACAGGACATGAGCGGTCACATAAGCTCTGCGACCTTTGGTCAGCAGAGCTAAAAGGTCATAGGTGCATGAATGCACATGGCTTTTACACTATTACCAAGTGGCATAATTAAAATATTATTTAAATTCTGGCCAGACAAGCAACTTCATCAGGGGAACAAGTTTTTTTTTTTTTTGTTTAATTGCCCTGGGTAACTTTATCTGGGGGACAAGTAATTTTCTTCTCCCATTTGTTCTACGACAAGTACGAAAAACATTAATGTCAAGCCTGGATCAGTCAGTTGATAATCACGTTTGTCTTTGGCTAAAGGTCCCCCAGATGAGTTTGAGACCAGATAAACAACCACAAAATAATCTGTATTATCCACTCAAGGGGTGGGGTATCACCAGTGTCACCTGGTTCACTGTTGCCAAATTCAAGGCTACTTTCTGAGTTGAATTCTGCACTATGCTTTCAATTTTGTGACAAAATTGAATGCAATGCCCAAAACTCAATTTGCTGCTTGGTGAAGTAAAGTGACAAGTTTCAACAAAGTTGAGTACAAAACATGTAAGTGGTAACTAGAAAGGAAGATTTGCTTCAAAGCAGATCTGTCTGTGTGCCTTCCAAAGTTGCAAATATTAAATGGTACAACTTTTGTGCTTTGCTACTTGACATTCCATTAGGCTTATGGCTGGATGAAAATTTCCAAGTCCAAATGACCTTGACCTTCGACCTTTAACCTTTACAGGTTGCATGTAAATTGCAAAAATGTAGTGTTACATAACCCACAATTTAAGTCCAACATGATTAGAATTGGATGGAAATTGGCTGAGTTATGGCCGAGTGAAACTTTCAAAGGTCCAGATGACATTGATCTTTGACCTTTAGGGGTCACATGTAATTATCAAAATGTGCAGTGTTGCAATAGCTATGATTTGAGCCTAACAAGATCAAAATTGGATAAAAATTGACCAAGTTATGGCCAGGAGAAAGACACCATCGAAAGTAGCCTTTGACCTTGAGGTGACCTCTACCTGAAGTGAACCTTTAAAATGATATTTTGACCTTAAATTGGCCTTTGACCTTAACATGACATTTGACCTTGACATGACCTTGACATTCGAGATGACCTTTGCCTGATATAATTCAACTCCAATACACTGGGAACATGCATAATTTTGAAAAGCATGACCTCTCATTATAAAAAGGCCAGACTTCATGTATAGAAGTATAATTGTGCCAAGTTTGGAATTTCTACGTATAATACTTTTCAATGAAACGTCAGACAAATTTGCCTGGAGAGAGAGAGAGAGAGAGAGAGAGAGAGAGAGAGAGAGAGAGAGAGAGAGAGAGAGAGAGAGAGAGAGAGAGAGAGAGAGAGAGAGAGAGAGAGAGAGAGAGAGAGAGAGAGAGAGAGAGAGAGAGAGAGAGAGAGAGAGAGAGAGAGAGAGAGAGAGAGAGAGAGAGAGAGATGAGAGAGAGAGAGAGAGAGAGAGAGAGAGAGAGAGAGAGAGAGAGAGAGAAGAATTCCTAGAAAAACAATATGTCTGTGTGCCAACACAGACATAACAAGTGAAAATTAACTGTGAAATCACAACTACCAATGATGAACAGTAATTAGTAAAAAAACAAATATCAGGTTTAACTCTTGCTACTGTCTGTTCAAGGAAAATCATCAGTGTAACTGCTTTAATGACTTTCTGTAAGAAACAGAAAAAAATTGCCAGTTTTTATTCTCTAGTAATTGCAATTTGAAAATACAGCAAAAGCCTATGACCTTGTGCCTAAGAGTTTGGCTTTGGTGCTTCAAGCCTGGGTATACCATGCAAGTTATGGAAAATAATATTATGGTGCAAAATTCCCATCCATTACACATCTCCACCCAATGAAATAAATGAGAATTTAGTGTCCTCAGATGCTCAGAATCCATCTCAGAGATTGCTTGACCCTTATCAGTGCCTTGCCACTCCCTATCAGGTGCAACTCAGCCTCCACTGTCACACATATTTGTAAAGCTTTATTTTTTTTCTCCAGACAACCCTGCAGCTTTATGAGAATTTTTAAGCTTTCTGGTGCCAGCATGCTACAAAGCTTCAGAGTCATCCCTGCTTCTAATTTTTTTCCCCAAATGTCCCCTCTGCATGTATAGAAAGCAGTAAACTAGTCTTAGCATCAACTATTATATTGCAAGGGAAGCACATAGCCTCAAATTTGTATGAGATCTAGTCAATGGACTTCTAGGTATACCCATCGGTGAACGTTTATGGACAACTGCTTAAGGAAAGGGGCTTCACCATGCATGGCAGGTCATACTTTAAAACTAGATTTCACCAAAATGAAAATGTTGGATTTTTTCAACATGTGTCCTGTTGCTCCGAAAGGTAAAACTCCAGTACATGTAATGTGTATTGGACCCTGAGGGATCCTACACTGAGGCATCCCCACACAGTTTTCTCTCATTAAAATTACCACCAATCATCTAATGTTGTAAATGTCATCTGGTCATTAAGAGGAAAATGCAAAATTACTAATGGAACACAGAGCCCCTAGAAAAGCTTGTCACTTTGCCACACTCAGATCAAGTTTGTCTGCCTGTTATTGAGGGTTACACAAATAATGTACTTTGGTCCCTTTCCCCAAACTGTACTATAGCACACATTGAGGAACACAAATGCTGATAAGACCACTCGATTCAAAGGTTCTTTATATCTGCCTAGAAGTCCTACCATGTTGTCCCAGTCGACTGGAATGTTACATTAACTCTTTCAGTGCCAAATTTTGGACAGACAACAGCTTTCCTCGGTGTGCACTGGGCATGCCGAGAAAAGCTGTTGATCTGGATATTCTCTCTGGAACTATGGTCATGCTGGTAATTGAATGAAAGGTCTTTTTATGAGGAATATAAATCTGGGATCCACATGATAATTGAGACTAGTTTGACTTAGGTAGTTTGCTTTTAGTTGCGCTTGGCACTGTAAGAGTTAATCCCCTGTTTTTGCATTTCATCTTGTGTGATTCCTCAGGGTGGCAGGGTTGGTTATAATAATTGCAGTCCTTGCAAAGGGGGTCAAAAGGGTTTTCTGTACTGGTATACTGGGCTTTATTATTTATCATAACTGCACACAAGAAGCCCATTTGTTTTCTGTACTTTGCATCAGCCATTAATCTTTTTAATTTTTTTTTTTTTTTCGCCAAATACATTTTACTAGGGTAAAATTATTACGTGTACCAGACTGCTGGGACCCACCTTCCTCCTCAATCCAGAGCTTTCCTGAGCACACTCTGGGTACAAGGGCTTTAGAGGGACCACTGATAATATTTGTTTTCGATAATACCTTTTTCTTATCACATCAGTGATAGGCAGTGGTGAGGTGGCTGGTCTGGGTCAACAACTGGCCATCCCAGAATTCTGGGTCATGAACTGGCCAGACCACAGGTAGTCAGTGTTTACCTAACATTTCAGGAAATGAACCATTTTAGATCCATTCCAGAATGGTGGTTATTTTTGTCAGTGAAAGCTCTGTGAGCGCCAAGTTCATAGAAGGATTAATCTGGAACAAACCAAGAAATGCCATGTGATACTGTAGCCGCCACCAGATGGCAACACAGGCCTATAAATCTTGCACCACCTTGTGGCTCTCCCATCATAAGCTTGGCATTCAAATTTATTTGCGGATGCCAAGGTCAAACTCATTTTGTAGATTTTTGAAAAAGCACTTGCCTGCACTTTTACTACAAACAACATTGGGCAAGTGCCATGTCCAGAAAAATGCATTTGCATTTCTGTGTTTTTGTCCCAGAGAGCAAGAACAATGAAAGCCACACCAGCAACACAGTAACAAATCATTACCAGGAATTCTCTTTGTACAATCAATCAATAAATCAATCAATCAAAGTATTTTCAGCATTTCTTTTAAATGCTAGTGTACATATTGTGTGGCTTAATTCTGCCACACTCTAGATGATAAAAATGCTGATCGACCATGTAGTAACTGTTGATCAGAAATGCTCTCTTTTATAATTTGTACCAAAACAAATACATTTTTCACATGGTAATTTTTTTTTAACTCCTACCATGCCAGTATCGAGTGTACTCGCACAGTGCGTCATTGCTTATCACCACCAGTTGCAATTAGACTCACACTTTTGAAGCGGCTGATCAAAGGCCCTCTCAAAGTCCCAGTGTTGTTCATTTACATACAGGCACACTCATTTTATTGTAGGGAACATCAGTTCTTGCCGATGGCTATTTCGGTTTTGCGTGAAAAATGAGTATTTTCCTTTAACCATGATTTAAATCAATGATCGGGCTGCTGTTTGTGACAACAAGAGTGATGTAACTTTGCAAAACTGTGCAAAAATAGGGTGATTTCATCGTTGCGGTTACGATCTTTTTTTTTTGTCTACCCGCCATGTTCTTCACATCGTCAGAAAGCTGAGAACCTTGTCTATTTTAAGAACAAGCTCTCCTATTCGCTGAAACAAAGGTATTTTAGGGAAACCCTGCCAAAACTGCTTCTATTTCAAACAGATACGCAGGTAATAAACATGGCATGGGTGAAAATGCCGCTGCCACATGTGTTGATCATGTTGACAGTTTATCAGTGACAGCGATAAAAATCCATTTATCGACTATTTACTGCAGCAACAAACAAACTCTCCCACTATAATTTAAGGACAATTATGACACATACCCGACCTTAAGAAAAAAGTAAAGAGGAACCATCATTCATTACACTAACCAAGGAAAGTGAGCAGACCAGTACCCATGCAATTGTATTCACACAGGCTCGACCATTTTGATTGATTTGTGATTGAGATCGAAATGTTCTCTTTGTTAGGGTGTAGGGCACGTGTTTTTGTTTAAATTGACAAAGAAACCACTTAGAAATGTAGAGAAGGTCTTGCTCAACAAAAGTCATGTTGATCATTTTGCATGAATTGTAAAAGTAAAAAAAGTTATGGCACTTTTATGCCAGCATGTCACATGTTGCGCAACAAAACAAAAACTGCCCAGTGGCTGGCTGTGCCAGATCCCAAAACTGCCCAGAGTGCTAGGAGTTAAAGTTATGTTTATGTTCTGTCTTCTGATGGTGAAGCCACATGCTGAAGTTCAGAGGAAGTCAGCTGAAGGTGTGCTCATGTCATTGTTAAAATAATGCCTGCAGAAGCTACAAATTTACACGGCAACCTCCCCAAGCTTCATGTGCATAATGAATGGGCTCTGGCAGCTGGCACAGATTAGTAAGCCATAATACAAGAACTTACACCTAGAGGAGTGCAAGAAATCAGTGGGTGACCCGCACTCAAACGAGCTGAAAGAACTTGTACTTGCAGGAGAGACTGGTGCATTCTGGGGTGAATATGGAGAGCTGTGTGGGCTCAGATGTGAATAGCTTGAATCTTGTCCAGGCAAGAAAGGAACAGGAAACAACAAAAACAAAACACAAAATACATACACACACAATGATAATGATCACTCTTGAACATAATAGGGTTTGGTGAGGTAAACCCTGGAACATTTTCTGAAAATGTGATTTTTTAACATCTCCTACATTTATATATTTCACTGTTATAGTATAAGTCACTAACATACAGCACTGGCTGATCCGCCAGGAGAAGATTTGTTTATCATCTTGGTGGAAGTGTACTGGTGGCTCCATCTGTTGTTAACATATGCTATTATACTCTCATATGTGAAAATGGTGAGCACAACATTTGATTGGCTGGTATTTGTACTGCCTGTTCCACTTATTAAATTCTGTTATATCTTTTCTACACTGTATATTAACAAACACATGAATATGCTTGGAGCAGCCAACTAAAAAACCTTTACTGGTATCTTGTACTTAGCAAACTACCAGACATGTTGTGTGGTGATAACAAAGGCTGAAGTCAAGTAGGGAAGCCATTTTCATATTTACTTTTGATTTGCCACATATCTTACAGTGTCTCTTACACATGCATATACTTTGTAACTTAAACCTACATGTAAAATAATTGGGTAAATACTCTAATATACCATAGATTATATATTACTTTAATTTCAAATTAAACTTCAGCACCAACAGAAAGCGCAAGTGCTCAACTGTGACTAGAAGCATTGGGAATCTGTACAAGTAGCTTTGATTTTTATAGTATCCCCCCCCCCCCCCCGACAGACTACACACAAGAAAGCATGGTACATATACTGTCCAGGATGCTCCCCTGCCATTACAGACTACATGTGGAAACTGAAAATGCACCTTGTCACGTTGTCAACTGCTGCAAACTACAACAATCCGTTGCAGAATGGTCATCGAGTCCCATCACATAGTGAACATGCAGGGGGCATTAAGTCCCATCAGGGTGATTTCTAGGAATCAATGCCCAGAAATCCCTGGATATACATCTTCTAAATTTCTTGTCTACAATTTAGTATGCCTCAAATAAATGAAATAAAAGATGCAAAAACCTGAACAGGTTACACAAACTTATTGAAGGGCAAACACAAACTTATTTCCCTTTAGTGTACATAAGTATGGCAGTGGTAATACAAGGGAATGTAAAGCTTGTGTGCATGGAAGTCTTGGGCCAAGCCACTGAACATAGACGTTTTCATCAATATATCAATATACAGTCCCAGTTTGAAATCTTAGTCTTACCTGACTGCGACGTCACACTCTGACGGAACCCGACACCTGGCTGAGAGTGAACACTTCCTTTGTCTGGATGATAGACATGCCACAAAATGACAGAAATCCACTACCACAAGGATCACACTTAACAAAGTTTATCTTCAAAATCCCACATACCATGGTCAAAAAAGAAGTTTGTTTTCATGTATACAGAGGTTCAATACTATTACACTTTTAACTTTTTACTAAAAAAAAAAAAGAAAATGAATGAACAGCATGTTTTAAGCCCGAGTCAGATTGCACAGCTGAGCCAACAATCGGCACCCAGGAGACCAGACTCTAAGTAAACATCACCAACTGATGATAATTAAATGTGACTACAAAGAAAATTGTTTGGTTTACAAATTAGATCTTAGTTTACAAGAAGGATACAATATCATAAAGAAAATACTGTTTGCTAACTGGTTAATACATTATTATTAATATTATTATTATTATTATTATTATTATTATTATTATTACTATTATTACTATTACTATTACTATTATTATTATTATTATTATTATTATTATTATTATTATTATTATTATTATTATTATTATTTATCAACAATATATGATTGTAATTATCAATATCACATGGTCTCGTTACAAATATATTCAACACTATTTGTAATTTTCTACTGTAAATGCCAAATGCTAGATCTATTTTGCAGTATTAAAGTGCAGGAAGCCAGCAACTCAATATTAAAAAATGTTTCAGTTCCCATGGCCATCAGCAGTGTCTTATCTGTATACAATATGCACAACCAGAAAAGACTAACATACAAATAAATGGTGACAGTTCAGTGGTTATCTCATAATGACAGTACTGTCATTACAACCTTATACCCCACTCACCCCCGCACCACCTCCCTCCCTCCCTCCTTACCTCAGAAATATTTGAAATACAGTGAAACCTCTCACTACCGAACACCCTGGGGACTGAGTGAGAGTGTTTGGTAGTAAGAGGTGTTCAGTAGTCAGAGGATGGGGTGTTTGGCTGCTGGGTTATAAACTTGACATATTATGTGTATAGCTATGTCAGCAAAACTATCCATTCATTCTTCACACAAATGACATACATGCACAAGATGTATGCTTATAACACAAATTCAGTCACACCATGGATGAATAATCGAGTTTATTCCTCCATACACAGCTTCTCGGGGAATATGTCAAAAATTAAACAATATCCACTGCAAACTGTAATGTGTTGAAAGATTAACTTTTTGTGTGAGTCTCACCCCTCTACCTCAGTCTCTGAGGTGAGTACACTTTCATGCTGGTGTTTCTAATTTAAAGCTACATCTGTACTGTCCCACTTATTGCTATCAAAACATCAAATTGTTTCAGTCACAACCAGTTCCACTCAAACATATCAACTTATTAAGACAATGCTTAACTCTGGGTGAGATCACATACACTCGAGTGCAATAAAGGTCACCGTGGAATATCACACCAAAATACTATGAAAGCAATGCAGTTTCCACTTTATTTGGAGACAATTCCAGCATTCAGGGTTCTCAATTGCCTGCTCAGCTTACTCAGTGGGCTGTTGGTTTTGATGGCTGATTGGTCAGCAGAGATACCAACCAAAGTCAGTTCTGAGCTAAGCCAGGCATTCTTTTACAGAAGATTAGACAATAGTTTTGCTAAATTGTACCATGGAGGCCAGATATAGAGCTCTATCTAGCCCCCTTAATTGTACCAACCAAGGTGTGATCCAGGGGTCACATTAAGCTTGCGCCCTGCGTCATAGATGCAAAAAATAAAGAAATGACACCTAGAAATTAATAAAAGATTATCATTTTGCATCTCCGTGGACGCACCCACAAAAACGCGATGCATATTTGAAAGGTACAACTGCAAAAATTACCCCAAGCGGTCACAGGTTTTTATTTTACTAGCATTATCAATCTCATGATTATTTCTTATACTGAGGGAATCCTCTGATGTTCGTCTTTCTATGTAACAAGCTCTCCTATTTGCTAAGAAAAAATATTCCTGGGGTATCCCTCCAAAAATTTGCCAGAATGGGAATGCATGGACGTCATTTTACCTCATTATAAGTGCTGAGAACACTCCCAGGCTCCTCATTGGGTGGATTTGATCAAGTGCCGCTCACTGTCCAATCAAATTCATTGTTCCCCATGTGCTTATCTCATGTCCGCAATGTTGGGAAGGTACAAGTCGTATTACGCAAAGATAATTGGACTAAGATGTTAAATTTTCAAATCATATTTTCACCAAGAAGACTTCCATCGAACAAATCTAGACCCAGATAAAGGCACGAGTGAAAGTTCATTACGGACGACAAGGAAAACACGCAGATTAGTCATCGCAAGGTTACACGTGGACGAAGCAAAATTTTGCATTAGTCGGCCTAACTGTACAGTGTAACACCATGTTGTTCATCACTGTCTCTGATGGGTCACATGGTTATTGGTGGTTTTTAAACAAAATTTGGTTGTTTTGATTTTATTGAAATGTTTGAATGGAACAATTCTGTATGACAGAACAAGACAGGAATTAAAAAAAATTATGATCGAAGGCCGGAAAAATGTATAGCGGAAAACCATGCCTGTGTGCATGCCCTTGACAGGCTGTGTACACTCGCTTGTGTGTTGCACGGCTTGAAGGCCTACCATGTTGCTTGGTGAAAAAAGTGACCGCATTTAAGATCAGACTCTTAACACCGCCTATGGTATCAAATTTTTCAGGGATATTGAAATAGAAAGTGCACAGAAATATAAATCATATAATTTCTGACCATTTCATCACGTGGAATCAATCGCAAAAATAAGAGAGCCCAGGCATGTTCAATCACGTATGCCGCTTGATGTGCAAGCGAGTTAAAAAACTGTCCGGTGGCACACGGTGTACAACACCAGATAATGGCACAGTGGCAGCGTAATAGGGGTTAATCCCCATTCACAACCATTTTTTGGTAGACCAGGGATGTGGTATAGACTTAGTCCTAATAGCAGGTTCCTGGGTAGATTGAATCCATCCTTGGTACCGTCAACAACTTTTAAACCCTTTTACATCAAGTTGGCATATTGGTACCTTTTTATTCAATCTTAAATTTTATAATAATGATCGAGTTACCTGCGTGAGCATACAGACCCTATGTTATGTTTGTTTCTAGACTTAAGTTACCTGCATGTTTTATTTATTTATCATTGTGATATATGTTGATTATACCAAATAAACTCAATTAATCAAATCACATCAAATGAAGTCCAGTTTGCACAATTTCAGACTGGACCCATCAATTCAGTTCATGGACCCACTATTTTTTCCCGAAAATGGAGAAAGATGGGTCCAACAGACCCATACTGAAAAATCCTTGATGTGACCCCTGTGATCTGTTTACCACAGAGACAGGGTGGGAAGCAGATCATAACAAAGGCATGTCTTATCAGCCTTCCTGTGTTGGCCCAGCAGGGTGATTTACATGCAGGGTGCGAAAATTCCTATGATCCGACGTTCCGGGACAAGCAAAGGCTCTTCTCGGACAAGTGACTTTCAAATTCAACTTGTGCTACGGACAAGCTTATTTTTTCTATTTTAATTGGACTGAAATTACGCCTGTTTGCATGCACGGCAACATTGATGATGAGCAGTCAGAGACTTCGCGACTCTCCAAATGTTGGCGATTACTGTGGTCGGTGTGAACAGAACATACACACCAATGCAGGCATGTGCGTGGGGACGCCAATGCGCAATAGGTGATGATAATCCCCTGGCCTAAAGTAAACAATCCAGGTTTAAACAATTACATGGTCAGCAAGTGTATTCAACAGGACTTGACTACCTACTTAATTTCTGTCAAAACAAGCAGGTATTTTGACCGTTGCGTGGATACGACGACGAGATCAAAGGTACCAGCAGTCATGCATTGGGGCGTATTGGCTATCGCCCGTATCGGGGCAAGGTCACAGCACCTCACTGTCAGTCTAATCTGCCCGAATGACGACAAAGAAAAATAAAAAAATTTAAAAACTTGCACGGCAAATTCTTGAGCAAATTAGCATCAAAGACAATTTATAAGTGGGCTCTAAAAGTGTTGGAGAGATCATGTAAAGGTGCCGCAAGTTGACTTCCCGGCCAAACAAAACACACATCTGCCAGTCACACGCAAGTGACCGCGTGGAGTAATCTGCGGTGAACGGAGCATCATGCTGACTGATCATGCTGTATACACAAATTGACAACGATGTACGGATAGCATTCATGGTAGTACGCAAACGATGGCGTCGATGTGCATCCTACCACTGTATCAGCGGCAAGAAGAAAGATGATGTTAAAACCAATACAACTATTAATCTGTATTAAATTTATCTGGAACAGTGACTTCCAAACATTACACCTTATTTTTCATTGTGAGTCACCCTATGCAAGTAGTTTACTTTTCAATGTGTATTTTTTTATTTTTTTTGCCATTTTTACTGTTGCAGTCATAGCTAGAATTGTGGTAAAAATTGACAGATTTTTGCCGATTTACAAGCAACAGTAAGTGCCAAATCAGGGTAAATGGTTTGTCCAGGCCTTATGTATGTATTGATGAAAAAGAATATTACTATGTTTGTTGCACTGGGTTATACTCGGACAAGTGGATTTTGCATACGGACAAGTGGATTTTAAAATTCACTTGTCCTGTCGACGAGTGCTTTTTAAAAAATTTTTCGTGCCCTGACATGCATGAAATGTGCCAGGTTTTATCGTTCATGACAGCACATGTTCGGTAGTGGGAGGTTCATTTGTGGCTTTGGGACTGAAGAAAAGTGTTCTGTGTTCAGAAGTGAGAGGTGTTCAGTAGTGAGAGGTTATGAACATCCAAGAACACCCAGGTGCCTATTGAATAACATGTAAACATTTGGGACTGAAAAAAATTGTTCAGAAGTGAGAGGTGTTCACTAGTCGGAGGTGTTCAGTAGTGGAGGTTGTAATATTATATAACAGCCGACTGTTACACTGGAAACACATCCTCACAATTACAGCTCCTTTTCCATTTTGATCTTCTACACATCCAACGTAATAACTGGGACTGCTGCTGTGAGAACTTGCTGATGTCCATGAGAAGCAACTTTTTTTTTTTTAAAAAGTTTGTTTCCTAGTGTTTTAAAATAGCATTCACAGAATTGATTACCTTTGGCAACCACAATTTCTCTTCCTTAATTCTGCATTTTTTTTTTTTTTGAGTCTTTGCAGCGCAGGTGCCATGATACAGCATAACTGTACCAAAAAGATGAAGCTCTGGTGAATCCTTCTTGAAATCTATTAGTAACATTGTTCACCTGTGTGCCACTCACACAGCCTTCAAATAGATACTTCAACAGTTTCATAACAACTTTAAAAATAATAAGAGGAAGCTGGTGTTCGATAGGAACTTGGTCCATTATAATGTACATCTCAGATAAAAATTTGGTGCAGCTGCAATGGATCCGTTTTGAGATGTTAGAGTAATGTCCTCCTCTTGTTAGCCACTCAGATGGCTTTCAAATAAATATTTTAAGTTTCTTAAAAAGTTTATAAATACTGTGAATTCATTTAATTTCTGTGTGTTCTTATTTTCACTTATTTTGCTGATACTTCAAAACCGTAAAAATAAGAACCCAGTGAAATATATCTTTAACATGGAATTACAACAAAAATAGTGAATTTAAAGTTTCAGTGAAAGGTCCAAAATGCAAAAACAGTGAAAACTAGAACAGGCTGATTTTCCAACAGAAAATCAAATGCCTCCCCGTTTGCCCTTACTATTGTCACCCTTATTTTTATAAATAGGCATACCGATTCCAATGATCTACAGATATGGTGAAGGTACACTCTTTATTGACGTTTCAAAATGTTGATTTTTGATGAAATGCCCATGTGACCTTGAAAAATAGGTCAAGGGTATACATCTGCAGTTACAAGCAAGGTCTTACAAAAGTCTTACATGGAAACATAATCACACAAAATGTCAGCCTCTTAAAGACAAATCTTTCTCGAGTGCATCTGCGATGATTTTTAAAAACTGGGCATGTGACCTTGAAAATAGGTCAAGGTCACCCATCTACAATCCCAACCTAGTTGATATTATGGTACATAATCATGCAAAATTTCAACCTCTTAAGTCACACCCTTGCGGAGTTATTGCATCCGCATCAATTTTACGTGACATGCCCATGTGACCTTGAAAAATAAGTCAAGGTCACTCATCTGCAATCCCAAGCAAGGTTTTACATAGGAATATCTTCACAAAAAATTTCAACTTCCCAAGTCAAATCTTTCTTGAGTTATCACGTCTGCAATGCACACAACAATGTGTTGAAGAACAAGAAGGAGGAGGAGGAGGAGGAGGAGGAGGAGGAAGAAGAAGAAGAAGAAGAAGCGGAAGAAACGGACGCAAAAACAATATGTCCCCCCGTTGCAGGGGGAGACATAATTAATGCCCGTGAAAATAAATGTATTCACAGTACAAAAAGGAAGCTGGTTTTGGATAGGAACCTGGTACATCATAAGATGCATAACTGACAAAAATTAAGTAAAGCTGTGGTCAATATTTTTTTAGATTTCATGATAATGTCGTCAGACAATCTTCAAATAAATACATTATAAGTTTCATACCTTTAAAATAATCAAAGGAAGCTGTTTTTGAAAAGGAACCTGGTCCACCATAAGGCTCTTCTGTGACAAAAATTTGGTAAAGCTACGGTGAACATTTTTTGAGATATTATGGAAACCTCGTCCCCTTGTGTGCCACTCAGATGGCCTTCACTTAAATACTTTAAGAATTTCATATAAAGTTTAAAAATATTAAGAGAATGCTGGTTTTCAACAGGAACCAGGTCCATGATAAGGTGCACCTCTGATAAAAATTTGGTACAGCTAGGATGAATATTTATGGAGATTTCGCGGTAACGTTGACAAGACGGACCGACAGACAGTGCAGGGGACAGCAATACCCACTGGCACTTTATGTGCCCAGGGTAAAAAGTGAATCAACAATGAAACTAAATGCTCACGTCAGCTGCCGGGCATGTCCTGTAGGACAAGTCTACCTTGGGATAACAGCCAGAGGCCCCTCATGCTGTCTTAGAGAAGGAGCTCCTGTGCAGTTGTATTTTGTTAGTTTAAATTTGTTATGTGTATGGGCGTGTGTGTGAGTTCTGTTTACAACATCTTATGCTAACTCTGTGATCAGTAGTCTGAGTAGTACGTGCTGTGTTTTTCTCAGTGCACACATCGCCAAGATCATCCCAGATATCCTCCCAAACTACATACAAACATGGCAATGACCGGCAGTGCTCCAGTGCCACTGTTTTTTACATTGTCAATGTTGTCGACTTACCATACCTTGAGGAGGTATTGACAAGGAAAGCGGGGACAGCTGTAGAGCCATGCTGGCAGGGGGCAAGGGTATCCTCACCAATAATATTTCAGAAAGCACCTATTGTAATTATGAATTTTTAGCCATCTGTAGGTGATTTTGATGTACACAGAGGTCATCACCTGGCAGCCTAAAGACGTTCAACACACATAGCCTAAAATCATATTTTGGTCAGCTTTAGCCAAAAGCTATGAGATTATAAGGTGGATTCATGAATCACACAGGCCTAATCAGGACCTGCAAATTGTATAACCCTCACAGACATTCTATGAGTATGGGTTGAGGCTTTGTTCACTAGTCCTTTTTGTTGCTTGTGATATATTATGGAACAGGACCAGTTCCTTGTTAGTATGAGCCATTTTCCAGCTGCAGTTAACCATGAGTTCAAGTGCTGATTTAAGACTGAGTCAACAGCTTTCCTCAGTACACTTGCACGCAAAGTGTCCCGAGGAAAACTGTTGAATAAGACTACTTTTTGCTTTAGACTAGGCTTGCTGGTATTTGAATGAAAGGTATCTTCATGAGGAATTTAAATCTTTAAACCATTATATATTTAACGGTACATGTGATGGGAAAATGAGTATAGCAGTCATTAGAACTTTAAGGGTTAACACAAGCTTGGCTCAGCAGCCTTTTCTTCGGCCTAACCTACCTTAAGGAAAGCTGTTGAACCGGGCCACACTGCCTTCATGCATCTTATCTGCATTTCCCAGGCAACAATTTTTCCATCAGTGAGAAGTTAGAGGCACAAATACTCAAGTTAGCAACCTTTCCATGCTTGGATGCTCACACAACTTAAGTGGCAATGGGTTAGCCAGGTGCTGAGGTGTGTACACATATCAGGGCATTTCCAATGCTCTTGTAACTACAGAGTTACAAGTAACAAGCCAGTCTATGGTCCAGGCAAAGCAACCACAACCAGCATCAAGCTTTCAATTAGCTGGTGCCAATGACTCCAGTCAGTTCTGTCGGCCCTTAGCACTTACAATAGCAAGTAATATCTCCCTTTGCACAATACTAGATCAAGCCTGCTACAACCAGGTGGCGCTGCAGACAGTGGCAGGTATGCAGACACACCTGAAGTACATCCCCACGAAGTTTGAAGTAAATCTGGCAGACAAGTTTGGAAGACTAGTAAAAAATGTGAATTACCCTTGCTATCCTATCCCTATTGACTTGCATAATAATCAATAGGAATGTATGCATCAACCATTGAGTACCCAAATTGGCAAAAAAAAAGTGTAAAATAAGAAATCAGGGTTTTGAAGTATCACAACCTGGTTAACAGCTTTATTTGACCATTCTACAAGGTATATTTCCACCAAATTTCAGCACAATCTGAGCAGCTGTTCTAGAGAAGTGGAAAATAGTTATAACATGCAAACGTCCGTAAAGACATTGTGAAAAATTGCAGCACCACCTGTGGAAGAAATTAAGGCCCAGGGCTGAGGTAAAAGTGAGGGAGCAGCTGCATGGAAGCATACATGGTTCACTGAACACTGAAACCACTGATGTAGTGTGCATTCCGTTTCTCCAGCTTGCCACCACAGTAAAAACAGAAATGAAATTGTTTTTAATTTGCAAACTACTAGTTCTAAAATTTTTTGACTATTTGATGCAAAGGGGACCAATTAATTGGCGCCAACACTTCTAAATTTCTGACATCAACCCTTCCTCTGCTATATATTTTTGGGGGTTAATTGTCTATAACGATGAATTTAATCTTGGGATGGCCACACAAACACAATCTTCAGGGCATCTACATTGACATTTGTTTACGTAAACAAAGACATCGTACGCTCATTTTCATTCAATCAACCTGCAGAGTTTTTGCTGCAGAAACAACTTTGTTACGTAAATGTGACGGTTTTCTTCAAACAGACTTTTAAATAAACATGTAATCAATTGTTTTCCATATATTTTCTGACAAAAATCCGCAAAACAGTGGTAAAATTGCATATTTTTGCGGCCTCAAACTTGGTACAATTCTCTTGTCGGTTCTAGGCATGTTTGGTATCAATGAAAACATCAGGACCTTGTCAATATCATCATGCTGCTTTCCTATTGGCTTAATTCTTTATTCCTACCTACCAAACATTGTCATCTTACATAAATTTACAATCTCCGAGGCAGAAATCTAAGAATAGAAGGAAGCAACATTTTCACCCTGCTTCAGCGAGACTCTCAACCTGCTGGGGCCCTGATTGGCCTAGAAGATCATGCAAATAAGCTGCATGGAGTTAAGCATGCGCAGTGCGCACTTTCAGCAAACCAGCATGGTGGAGCTGATCATTCAAGCCAATGGTATTTTTATGTGTTCATGTCCCACAAGTACTGAAATTAAGTGACATATTGACAGTAGATATTTTGAAAACATTCAGAATGTCCCTGGTGAACCGCTGAAAAAATGTAATGCAATCGATGTTAAAAAAGGCAACTCGTCCACGGTTATACAGTTCCGCCTGAGCAAAACATTACGAACGCATCCACACGAGAACGGACAGTGAACGGACTGAGAACTGACTTGGAACGGTCTTGAGTGTAACGGCATGGAACGGGAACGATTTTTGGAGGAACGCATGCCAAAACAAACGCGTTCCATTTTTAGGACACGCCCCTAATAGCTTGGACTGGACAAAGAATGTATTCCTGCTTCACCTCTCCCTTCTTCATTTTAGTATGAGAGGGAATGCATTTTTTCTTCACAAGTTGACTTGCATGTTAAATTATTTTCACGTTTATCTACATTTACTTTCTTTTTCACCATTGGCAAGGCTGCCCACAGAATCCTCAAACACAAACGAGAAAACTCAAACTCATGCAGTTTCGGATGGAACGGCCGTGAGACACAGCACCAGTGGCAGATGCCATCATTTAAACACCACAATGAACCTCGATGTTTTTTAATTTTGATTTTTGGGATTAAGGGAAAAAATCGACTGGCGGAATCTGTAAGACAAGTAAATATATTGCTATAGCCTAACAATCTCATCATGAAACGCCCGGTTCTCAAACCTGCATTCTTTGAAACCACTTTGTACAACCATGCCATTTTGCAAATTTACCAAAGCAATTAGCAATTGCTTAGTTCTGACCTGTTTCCATTTATTCATTTTTACTAACCAAACCAATATCATCATTTCACAAAATTTTGAGAGTTGATTTAGGCCCCCATCTATTTCAATTATTTACATTTCTGCAAAAATGAAAGAAAATCGAAACCCCTGTGCACCATGTGTGCATTATTCGTGGTCATATGGTCCATGCAGAGATCATGTGACCTAGCCCATGGTCAAAATGGTGGTCAATATTTGTAAATCTTTCATCGCCTGATATTAAAGCCAATGGTTTTCTGCAATTAACTTCTGACTGACATTTTCCACAACGAAAATTAAACGAATTTCAATAGAAAGGCCTAATAGAAATTGTTCATCGTCAGGAAAGATACACATGTAAATGAATATCCAGTATTGAGCAGACAAATCTAATATTTTTCTTCGACCTTGACAAAGACAAAGAATACAGCAAAGTGAAATTTGTCCATGATAGCTCCCGCTCCACACAATAAACCATTTCACAACTCCACGTGTGTTTTGGGTTTTTCTTATTTCCTTTTCATTTTGTAGCCATTTGTCTATTGTGAAGTTTTCTGAATGAGCTGAAACTCTGTGGTGGAAGAAGAGTTGCTAGGCCTATCGTAACAACGTGAAGTGGAAAATAGATTTGCGTCTTTGATACCTTGTTCAAGACTGTGGTATAATAAATGAAATGGCTTTGACAAAATGTCAATAATTTTTTGCACCACAAGATTTATATTATTTCTGTATTTTCGGAGAATTATATGATAACCAAATATCTGATGTGACAGATCAAGTGTGTTTTCATCCGTGTGTGTCAATGTATGTAAATTCATAGCAGATACATTTTGATGAAACATTGACAAGTTTACACTGTACACATGTGTGTTAAATATGCTCAGCACAATCGTCATTTAGGTAGACTATTGTTTAGAAATCTAAATGCTGAAAGTCTCAATCCGATGGAAATGATGCGCTGGGACATGCATAAGAGAAACAAAAATAAATTAAAAAATAATGTGTGTTTTGCACTACTATTTCACATTCAGCTATCCTCTGCCTTTTTTGTTATCCTCCGTGACGTTTTTGTTTTCAAAATGTATGTTAAAGTTGTTTTACACCCCAATGTGGTCCCCCTTCACAAAATGAGCCTTTACTTTACACATTTAAGTTCAACAGTGCAAGGTAACAAGTTGCCCCATTGCAGGATAGGGGTGCAACCTATATAGCTGCATTGCAGAGTCGCTTTTTTTCACAACTTCTTTAATCCTGCTTTGGTGTCTACATATATAAATTGGACATTTTTCTTTGGCTTCGTGTTCGTGTACATAGTTTTTTACTTCATTATCAGAGACTATACGGATCTATGATGTGCGGCAAAAGTTCTTTGATGTTTCAATCGTTTCAGTAGGCGTATATTGACTGGGACTCAAAAACTGTTATTCTGTATGCGCCTGTTACTGGCACTAGATCCTAATAAATGCACTCAACAGAAGATAAAGTTATGATAAATTTAGGAATCATGTAGTATTGTCATACAGACACGGGACCTGACATTTCTTGCATCTTTACAAAATATGTATATGTATGGGTTACTGGCGTGCCATAAAAATGTGAGCTGAATCGAGCTCTTTCACCGCCAATCCGACGGATATCTTACAGGCCTATGTCTACCTTTCAGGTCAACAGGCATGCCTTGCTTGTACTGTTAGATAGGCCTATGTGGCCGTCCGACTGACAAATAACACGATTAACTTACACAAGTTGTCAGATATGTCAAATACAACCAATTTCAATATATATTTATCTGCGAGAACATGATTACTATTGCCTTTCTTTCTTATCAATTTTGAAATCTCAGAAATGGTAGGAATTGCATAGGGCTCATTTGATATGTTGGCCAGGCAGAAGTTCTGAATCCACATGGCTCATTAATATTAAATGAGCATCACTCGGGGCTTACAAATTCTAATTCAGGGTGGTCATACAAGGATTGTATCATGTGATCAATACTATAATAAAAGTGCCTCAAGAAAAGGAGTTGCTACATGTACACGAAGACTTCACATTCATTTTGTTAAGTACGTATTCCTACACCATGATAAAGCAACGGGGAACAATTAACCCATGTATGTGGGTATAACATGGTCAGACTACTCAGATTTGCATGAATTTTTTTTTTTAGAAAGAGAGAGAGAGAGAGAGAGAGAGAGAGAGAGAGAGAGAGAGAGAGAGAGAGAGACAGACAGACAGACAGACAGACAGACTGAGGAAAAGCTGTTTCTCTCATTCATTTTCTTTCCGTTCTTTTTTTTCATTTACATTAGGCCTAAATCACTGAAAGATCACTGATTATTTTTTTTTTAATTTATTTATTTTTTTCCTGTGACTGTTCTTATAATCTGACTTCTATAGGGAGATAGACACACAGGGAACGTCTCATTGAACTCACTATAGTCCGGGTACATCATTTTTGGCTCATCGATTTATTTTCTTTTGTTCAAAGTTACACTACAGAAAGATATTAATTTCTTTTGTTTGGCTTCAGTTGATAATTCTTTCAAGGTGTGTATATAGAGAGAGCATGAATGATTAAAAGTTAGATTTAGTATCAGCAGCAGGAATTTGAACTAAACACATACAGCAGAAAGAGGAGTGGAAGAATACAGGTGACATCAGGTATGAAGTGGGGAGGGGGTGTTTATTTGTTTTTTTTATGTATATTTAATTTATACTAAATTTACTAACAGCGTCAAACTAACTCCTTTACCAAGAACTGGTGATCCTGAAAAGGACCTTGGGGTTAAGCCCTATCATTTAAGGTTAAATGGTGCTGCTGTGCTGTTACCAGGTTAAAGTGGATAGAAGCACCATTCCCAGTTTTCACCTGGCCTACATGTGTGTGATCTGGTTGTAACCGACGACCCAAGAACCACCAACTTTTTGCAGTGTTAGAGTGCCACTAGCATTTACAAAAGAGTGTAGGCCTAATTGGTTTTTAGGAGCGTGCGTGCGCATGAGGTACATATATGTGTATGCGGAGTATCTGAGGGGAATCCTTCATAACCTGGGTATTGCTGTATGCTAAGAGACACCACTGTCAGTATATTAAAGACAGACAGAGTGTATTTCGTCATGTATGATCTGCCAGGCCCTCCCCCCTCCCCCCTTTTTCCCCCCTTGTGGGACGATCTCTTATAATCTGTGCTCACTCCGGCAAATGTGCATTTCCGCCATAACTATTTTGATGCTATTTTCGTTTTTTTCCTTCTCATTTTACTAGAGACATTACCAAAATAAAATATATATTTGCCGACTGATTGACGTTTTTCATACCAATATCTTTATTATCCGAGGAAAAGGTTTTTCAGGTCCATTGCAAATGTACTGATGATGATTAATGTTCGTAACACAGGCTGCGGCCTACAGCAACTTAGACTGATAAACAAGTTTTGCAGAACTAAATCATTTCTACACAAACGGTAACGAATTAATATTTATCTATCCCTGGGTGGTAGATCTAGATGTGCCACCACAAATGATAATACATTCAGATGTTGTAAGTGGGAATACATGAACGAAAAGGCATTTGCAATGTTGTGTTCTGTGAGTGCGGGAGAAAGTGCACTTGAAACTGCAGGATGTATGTACGCAACGCAGCTACTTTCGGAGTCTGGTCAGGAATTTCAGATGATGAAGATCACTTTGGGCAATTTGGTACCAATCTCTTTTTACTATGCTCTGAGTAACTGTGATGAAATAGTGTTAGCATACGAAACAAAAGTGAAAGAAAGAAAGAAAAGAAAAGAAAAGAGAGAAAGAAAGAAAGAAAGAAAGAAAGAAAGAAAGACAGAAAGAAAGAAAGAAAGAAAGAAAGAAAGAAAGAAAGAAAGAAAGAAAGAAAGAAAGAAAGAAAGAAAGAAAGAAAGAAAGAAAGAAAGAAAGAAAGAAAGAAAGAAAATCATCATGTGGAAGTGGAAGAAATATTTCACTTTGAATTTTTGAGTTTGCTTTCAGAAATTCTTCATTGCCAAAAAATGCCATTCAGTTCACTATTCACTAACATTGTTATCTACTGCAATGAAATAACTTTTTAACCCTAAATACAAATAATCAATGTTCTTAATCTGTTACTAGATGCAATGCTTGTCAAAGTCATCCCGGTGGTGTTCTCTGTCAAAATATTAATGAAATAAAATGTAGGTGTAACACGTTCATGATGCAGTAAACTGTTATTATAACTTTCATAGCGGCATTGGGAAGTAATACGAGGACTTATGAGCAGGGGTCACATTAAGCTTGCATCATAGACGCAAAAAATAAAGAAATGACGTCTGGAAATTAATAAAAAAAACATTGTCATTTTGCGTCTCTGTGGACGCATGCACAAAAACGCAATGCTTTTTCAATGATACACCTGCAAAAATTGCCCCAAGCAGTCACAGTGTTTTGCATCGACCATTATCAATCTCATGATTATTTATTATACTGATGGAATCCTCTGATGTTCATCTTTCTATGTAACAAGCTCTCTTATTTGCCAAGAAAACATTTTCCTGGGGTATCCCTCCAAAAATTTCCCAAAATGGGAATGGATGTACGTCATTTCATCTCATTATAATTGTGCTGAGAGCACTTCCAGGCTCCTCATTGGTTGGATTTGATCACGTGCCGTTCACTGTCCAATCAAATTCGTTGTTCTCCATGTGCTTGTCTTATGTCCGCAATGTTGGGCAGGTACAAGTCGTATTACGCAAAGATTATTGGACTAAGATGTTAAATTTTCACATCATATTTTCACCAAGAAGACTTCCATCGAACAAATCTAGACCCAGATAAAGGCAGGAGTGAAAATTCATTACGGACGGCAAGGAAAATACGCAGATTAGTCATCGCAAGGTTACACGTGGACAAAGCGAAAATTTGCATTAGCCGGCCTAACACGATGTTATTTTTGTTCACTGTCTCGGATGGGTCACGTGGTTATTGGTGTTTTTTAAACAAAATTTGGTTGTTTTGATTTTACTGAAATATTTGAATGGAACAAATCTGTATGGCAGAACAAGATAGGAATGAAGAGACTCATGTAACAAGCCCTATCCGTCAGACAAAGGCTCTCCCCGCTCTTCAAAACCACTATGCAATGGAAAAAACGGTGTGGGGAGAGAGGGAAGGGCAGCTTTTGTTTGACTGGTCCTCTCTCTCATCGGACTGGTCCAGCCTGGTCCTGGTCACGGCCGGCACGGATTCGGCAAACACCGGATCTGACGTACCGGACCGGTCCGGACCTACCAGGGAAGTATCATGTACTTCCTGGCGTGCTCCTGGCAAGGGCTCATGACCCACCTCCGTGAGCACTGGGGTATCACCCACAGGAGAGCTTGTGGCTCCTTCTACAGTGCCAGTCACACCGGTCCCTCTGTAAAGGGAGCCGGCAAACCAGGCTGTTCCGGTGCCTCCCCTGTGTCCATGTTGGTCTTCTCTGCAGGAGGGCCAGCTACACCTGGACCTTGAATTTCCCTTGGGAAATCCGGGTCTTGGGTCTGCTGACCCACAGGTGTCACAGACACAGCTGGTGTGTGGACGTGGGATCTCACCTGTGCAGATTGCACAAAAGACTGCATGGTGGTGGCCATGAGCATTTATGTCTTCTGCATTGCATCCAGTATTGCCTTGAGTCCAGGATCCAAGGCGGGTGCCCTTTTCGCAAAAGGCTCCTCGGCCCTGTCACCCTTTCTCTTACGAGAGCGCGTCCTCTTCTTTGAGGTTGCCCCAGCCAAATCAAAAGCACTATCCACAGCTTCAACTCTCCGAAGAGAGGATGACGTGGTAACTCGCAGGCTTGCTGGAGAGTCCAGAACGGATGGAGCTCTCTGGTTAGACTGTTTAGCCTGCCAACGTTCAGCCAACTCAAAAAGATCCCACCTCTCACTTGACCAACATTTACTGTGTTGACAAGGTGGTAACCTTGAACACTGCAGTCGCTCCAGCTCCCATCTGCACTTTCTACAGTGCGGGTGGGTGTCCCACTTTCCCATCAAGTGGCCAGCCACATCCTGCTTCTGAGAAGCAGGGATGCCCGCCACTGAACTGGCAGGGACAGCTGGAGCTGCTCCAATGCTGACTAGGGGTGAGAGGCTACGCCCCTGCCTCCCCCGGAGCTGCTACATTAGGAGGCGAGATCACTCTTGACGTCTCTCACGCTCCTTGCGGTCCACATCCTTGTCAGCCATCTGGGTTTTCAAAGGAAAGAACCACGTGCCCGTAAACGAAAGTAGATAAAAAACAGGTGGGAATCAAGGCTCCTCATTCAAAGAACAGTCCAATGACTACCTACCCCCCACTTTTCTGAATCCTCAAGCCATGAGTTGCTCCAGCAGTGAAAACTGCTAAAACAAGGCGATCTTGGAGCACTCCTGTGAACACCAAAACAACGTGGGCAGAAGCCAGGAGAGAAACTGGTGAGCATGCGCAAACACCGGAAGTTGGACCGGAGGCCCCTTTGGGGGTTTGTGCATGTAACCACAGGTCAGCCATAAAAAGTTTCCCGTTTTAAAACCTGGCAGGGAACCTGATAAGCAGGGGTATAAGCATGAGTGATTGAGAGGGTAGTATTACACCATAGATATTTGGGACATGCTTTGTAACCGCTAGGCATATAAATGTCGTTGGGGTGTTTGGATGTGTTGGAAATGCATTTGTAAAAGTGTTTGAAACATATTTGGTGAAGTGTTATAATAGTTTTGTTATCAAAGAGTTTCAAATGCATTTGTAAGAAAGAGTTTGAAACGCATTTGCAATGCATGTCTTTCAAGTTTGAGTTTTCTTGTTTGTGTTTGCGGATCGTTTGGGAAGAGTTTGGCGATTGTCAACTTGAACGCAGGTGGTACTGTTGTTCTATTTTGCTGGAGAACCCGCTGTATTATCCATGTATTGACTACCTGGGCAATCTAGGATAAATATATATCTTTAAATCAAATATTCATTTTTTTGTTCAGTCATTGAGGACTTTGCCTCAAACCGAACATTTGTTGGGATCGCGCATCCGACTGATAAGCACACT
Organism: Hermodice carunculata; assembly: GCA_964020975.1. NCBI lineage: Eukaryota > Metazoa > Annelida > Polychaeta > Eunicida > Amphinomidae > Hermodice > Hermodice carunculata. The sequence continues at coordinate 68,026 of CAXHWN010000019.1, read as the reverse complement.
TTACATGTGACGTATCACAGCATGCATGAGTGCAGTGCAAAGTACCTGATATGGAACTAGTTCTGATGGAGCGGGAATACCACCACATGTGTTCTGTGATTATATAGGGTGTTATCGACATTTGACGGGAAGCTTTCCGACGGGAACGAGAACGCGATAGAATGTGATCTGAGGGCACGGGCTAGAATGCAAAGGGTGCCTTTACCCCGCAAAAATGTAATGGGACGAGAACAGAACGCGAACGGAATGCGAACGGACCATCAACGTGTTTATGGTCCATTCTCTGTAACGTTTTGCTCGGGCATAACTGTATATTGTCATTGAATCTCCACCATGGTCCGTCCTGAATTTAATCTGTGTGTTGTTTTCTTCTTAGAGATACCTCAATATTTAGATAATTTTGGCGCTATTCCTCAATAGTTTTAGTCGCAACCATTTAATGTGTTGTACATCTGCAGGAGAATGCGCCATTTTGCCATATCTCGGGAATTACGCGCACTGAAAGTTGATATTCGGCATGTGCTACATTGGGCGGATAAACTTGCCTGCAGTGTAGGAGAAGCAAGTACCTTTGGACGAGTTTTCTCGCCTGCAGCAGAGGAAAGGTTAAGTGTGCATCAGACAAATGCAAATAATTTATTCACTTTCATTTATAGCTCCTAACAAACTGTAGATGCATGAAAATACTTCAATTCAAAATGTAAAAACAAAACAAAAACAAATAAAACAATATTAATAATATTAAACCAATAAAACAATATTAATAATATTAAAACTTCACATGCAGCCTGAAAGATATGTACACAAGACTTGAGTGCCCTCTTGTGGGAAAGACTTGCACTAATATAAAACTTGTGCAAAGAGAGATTTCACAAATCTGAAAAGCACAGCTTCCCAATTTTGGAATTTTACCACGGATAAGATTCCATTATTTGTTAATTATAATATAACAGAATTTTACCAAAATAAAATTGCATTATCTATATTCCTGACTTACCAAAGGCAGAATCAACATGGCCGCCATCAGCAGGACCACGATATGAGGGACTTCCACAATCAGCTCCACTGTAAAGCATGGCCGCTGGCAATCGCAACGTGCTAGTTGTCTGACCCTAAACAGAAAATGATACATACCTTTACTGCCCCTTACTATCACTGCACAAAATTTGACCTGTTTATTGAAAAATGTATGTCAAAATCAAAGACTGGAATTTTCCACAGTGGAAGAACAAACTTCACTGAATTCTGAATATGAACAATTCAGCTCTGAACAATTCTTCTCAACTACAAAAAACAAGGGGCCCATGGGCCTAATGCTCTGATGACACCGTGGCTATATTGCACCTCTTCATTTCAAAGTTGCAAGTCCTCAAGTGGCTTCTGAACAAAAAAAGCTTATGTATATTTTAGTGTATAAAGTGTCAACCAGATGACACTTCATTCCAGAAGTCATTGTAATAATGGCTTCTTTGTGCCATTCCTGTGATGGATATTGTTGCATGTGCCAAGACAACAATGAGTGAGTCCTTAACTTTATGTCCTCCGTGACCTTGGGACAGAAGATCAAGGTCACCAAAATTATGTAATACAAGAGGCCCATAGGCCTGGTGCTGTGCTGACATTGCAATTGATGTCCAAGCTGCAGCTACACCCTGCCATTACAAAACAAGAGGACTGTGACAGTCCTGTACTCAGCTGACATTTACATATACCCCTGGGAATTTTTAAGATTTGCCCCCCAAAAGAACAAAGAAATTCATGAAAAATAAAAAAATCTAGTCACATTGCCACCAAGTTTGAAGACAATCTGGATGATGGTTTTTGAGAAGGTTGAAAATGTGAATTAGCATTAGAATGCTCACTGACTTGCATAAAGTAATCAATAGGAAAGTGCATTTACCGAAAAGTATACCCAAACTGAAAAAAAAATGTTAAAAATCAGGAATCCACAGCAGTTCCACCTAGTGTACAACTTTGCTTGACCCTCCCACAAGGAACATATACACCAAGTTTCAGCTTAATCTGAGTGGCAGTTCTGGAGATGTCGAAAATAGAACTAGAACACAAAAAATCATAAAAAAACAAGAGGACTGTGTGAACAGCCCATGCTCAGCTGATCTTGACATTCATCACACTTGCAGCTCCATGAACTTGGGAAAGGATCAAGGTCACCCATGTTCTGAGTAAGTCTGACCTTTATACAAGAACACTAACATGTGCAATATCAAGGTTCAAGTAGTTCTCAAGTTATAATGAAGAGTAAAATTCATGTATGTTGCACTGTGACCCCAGGAACCAGGTCAAGGTCATTCATGTACTGTCTAAGCATGACTTTCATACTTCATACAGAAACATTAACATGTGCAGTATCACGGTACTAACTCAAAAAAACAGATCTCAAGTTATCAAGTAAACAGTAAATTTTGTGTCAGTTGTCCTGTGAATTAGCATTAGAATGCCCATTGACTTACATAGTAATCAATAGGAAAGCTGCAGTGGCCGATAAGTACCCAAACTGAAAAAAATCTGGCATCCAAAGCAGTGCCACCAAGTAAACAACTTTGTTTGACCCTTGCACAAGAACATATCCATCACATTTCAGCTTAATCTGAGTGATGGTTCTGAGAACAAGTGAAAAACAGCAAAACCATACGAAAAATGCATTAAAAAAAAAAAGAAAAAAAAAAAGAAAAAAACTGCAGCACCATCTGGTGAACAAATTAGGAACTAGGCATCCCTGGGAGTGTCTAAAAACAAAAAGAACAAAAAAAATTCATTAAAAAATCCAAAAAATCACTGGAAAAAACCCACCCAAGGTACATTGCCATCAAGTTTGAAGCTAATCTGGATGATGGTTTTGGAGAAGAAGTTGAAAATGTGAATTAGCATTAGAATGCTTGTTGACTTACATAGTAATCAATAGGAAAGCTGCATTGACCGATAAGTACCCCAATTGAAAAAAATAGTTACAAATCAGGAATCACCAGCATTCCAACATAGTGAAGAACTTTGTTTGACCCTTCCACAAGGAACATATCCACCATGTTTCAGCTTAATCTGAGTGACGGTTAGAAAAAAATTGCAGCACCACCTGGTGAACAAATTAAGAACAAGGAGTCCCTAGGTGTCTTCCTGTGTGATATCAAAGCAATTGGGTAAGCGTTTTCGGAGAAAAAGATTTTTTAAGATTTGTCCAAAAAAAGAACACAAAAAATCATTAAAAATCCAAAAATCACTGGACCATGACCATTTGGTAGACACCCACCCAAGGCACATCCCCACCAAGTTTGAAGTGGATCTTACTGACGGTTTCGGAGAAGTCGAAAAATGTGAATTGTTGAGGGACGATGGACGGATGACCGATGGACGACGGACGGAGGACCATAAGATAAGCTCAGATGACTGACATGTCAGCTGAGCTAATCACCTCTTTCAACTTTACAGGCATGGTGACCTCATAAAAATACATCAAGGTCACTGCTATTATATAAAATTCTAGCATTGGACACTGTCTATATATCCTATAAATTTGGCAAGTCTAATCCAACTACTTTTCAAGATATGGAATTTTATATCTTAAAATACATTTTGGCTCATAATTTCCATCAAATTATAGGTGCCGCCACTAGTATCATTACCAAGTTGGACTTTGACCTCCCCCACAATCCCACCTAATTTGGTGAAGATTTGTAAAAAATTGAGGATGCTTCATTGTTCACGAGATTCTCATATTTTGAGCCCTATATTACATAATATTGTGGGTGGCACCACCAATATCAAAAGGGTATCGCGCTCATAACCGAAAAGTTTACGGATGGATGGACTGAATGATGAACAGACAGTCATGAGTGATGCTATAAGTTCTGCGACCTTAGGTCAGCAGAGCTAAAAATCATTTGTGTTTGCTACTTTTTCTATTTTCCTATTTGAGATAAAGTTAACGACAATGCCTATACCACACTCAGACTAGACAAGGTTTCAAAATCTATCATCAGGAAAGATGCACATGCGTGTGTGTGTGTATGTTTATGTCCATTATTTTAACTTATAATCAAAGCAAATAGAGCACACAGATTGGTTAAAAGGTGTGTTCCATATTTTGTTTACCACGGTGTGTGTTGAGACATGTCCCATCGTGGTATATGAAAGTTGTGTACAACAGTAGCCTCGTTTTCATCTTGTAGCAGTGGAAGACAATGGCAATGGCAAACAAGCGACATTTTGCTATTGCAGGGGATTTATCTTACAAAAGTGTGCCATTAATATTGTTGATGTTTGTTTATTTATTTTTTATGCCAGCTACTTGCCTTAAATACGAGATAAAATTGCCATGCCATGCTCTGCGGGGCATAACTGATAGTGTACAATGCTGTTTACACCCTATGTTACCCGCCAACTGCATACAATGCTGTTTCCACCCTATGTTACCCGCCGACTGCATACAATGCCGTTTCCACCTATGTTACCCGCCAACTGCATACAACGCTGTTTCCACCCTATGTTACCCGCCAACTGCATACAATGCTGTTTCCACCCTATGTTACCTGCAGACTGTGTACAATGCTGTTCACTAAGGATATAAATTTGTGGATTGTGCATTGTGGACAGTCACTCAACTGCTCCAATGTCCAATACAAACACTGTCCTTACATTCTTCTTTTATTCTCTGTGAATAAGTTGACTGGGCAATTGTGACGGTAAGTTGGAATGCCCGTTTGATCACACTGACCAGAAAATCACCAGACAGTTTTGGACCTTAACAGGTCTCATCAATAGCTGATTTGTAATGGATTGGGTATGCCTCTATATACACCAGCCTTAGGAATGTACATAATGTAAAAAGCTTGACTTTGAATGATTGTCTTCATGTCATCATCTCCAACTGCCAGGTTTGGCATGTTGAGTTGTGGGTATAGATTCACGTGAAGATCCAATGTAATTATAAATGTAAACTGACTGTTGTTAGGGAAAGTTGGGGTTTCCCTTGTTGGTATCCCCATGAGACAAAATTCTCAATGGGATATTCTTAACATGAAGACCATGGTGAATTAGTGTATCACAGCATTTATTTGTGATTCATGGTATTAAAAGTCTTTTAATCTTTGGGTTTTTCCTGTTTTTTTTTTTTTTTCATTTAACACTTCACACAGAGTGTAAGTTAAACTGACAGGACTGGGGTGGGTTAAGAGGTCAAGTCTTGATTCGAGTTTTTATTCTGTCTTTTTTGTGAACATGTGGCTGGTACAAAAGTTTGGCAGGTTTACATGACGTACCTGTTTGTCTTTCGTCTGGACTATGTATTGGCTGAACTTGGACGTGGGTTTGGTTCTGCCCTCTAATGTGGCCATGGCACAGCTTATTTTGTGGTGGTTTGCCTCCAAGAAATTGATTGAGCTGGTCACCTGTAAAATAAATACACCTGAAACTTGTTCGTGCTGATGGTCATTTTATTGCTTGCATGACATATCCTGCTCTCAGAATTTCAATCTACAGTGTTACTTTAAACTTAGTCCTAAAATATATAAATACATAAATAAAATTTCTGAACAACTCTTAAGAATCTTGCTACTGCTGGTGCTCAATTAGGCTAGAAGAAAACCGCAACGAGTCTGTAGGTCAGGCCGAGTCCATCAGAGCCCACCTTAAACCTTTTGATTTCTTCAAGCACGAACAAAATGTTACTTTGTGTCATTTTGCCCTTTGCTTATGAATATAGGGAATTTTTTTTTTTTTTTTTTAAAGAAGTCTGCCGCTTGGCCTCACCAAAATGTACAGGAGAAACTCCAAATTTCATTTGACTTCCTTTTGTATCAAGATTATTTTCAGCTCATGTTCAACATGAAATTTTCAGCCCTTTTCATGACATTGGGTCTGCAGGTTTCCTCAGTACACTCCCCCTGCACTGTTTCGAAAGTGCTCCAAAGAAATGTATTGATCTGGCTCATTATGATGTCAGATGGAGATTTCTGGTGCTTGACGGACAGGTCTTTTTACAAGGAATCTTAAATTTTGAACTTTTCTGATAATTTATAGGAATGCAACTATTGTTGTGTTTACCAATGGAAGAGGCATGATGTTTTCTGCCTTCAGAATTCAACCCGAAGTCTAAATCTATTTTTAAAGTACACAGCTCTTAAGTCTCCGTGAAGTTTGTTAATATATTGTATCCACATATGAATTTTAAATGTGAGGACAAGAACAACAAACCACAGACAATGAAGATGTTACCTATGTGAACATTAAACCTTATCAAATTCAAATATTTTACACAAAAATCCACAATATTTTGAAGCAAAAAGTTTGACACAGTAGGAAGAACTAGAACAGACTGATTTTCCAACAGAAAATCAAATGTCTCCCGGTGGAACACTTACGTCTCTGAATGAGCTACAGGTGATAACAAATTACAAATGACCAAGTTTGCTTGAAAATTACAATCCTATTTTAACTCTCACCTAGAAACATTACTCTAGCAATTTTCATCAAGTTCTTCAAGACTTCTTGCAGAGAAAACAATTTCACATAAAAGACCCTGTGACCTTGAAAATTAGGTCAAGGTCATCCAAATACAATCCCAACCTTGGTCTTACCTTGATACATAATCCTATCAAGTTTCATCAAATTCCATCATGTTCTTCATGACTTATCGAAGGGAAACCAATATCACATAAGTGACCATGTGACCTTGAGAATTTGCTCAAGGTCATCCAAATACAATCCCAACCTAGGTCTCGCCTAGATACATAATCCTACCAAGTTTCATCAAATTCCATCAAGTTCTTCAAGACTTATTGCACGGAAACCAAATTCACATAAGTGACCCTGTGACCTTGAGATTTCGCTCAAGGTCATCCAAATACAATCCCAACCTAGGTCTTGCCTAGATACATAATCCTACCAAGTTTCATCAAATTGCATCCTGTTCTTCATGACTTATCGAATGGAAACTGATTTCACATAAGTGACACTGTGACCTTGAAAATTAGGTCAAGGTCATCCAAATACAATCCCAACCTAGGCCTAGCCTAGATACATAACCCTACTAAGTTTCATCAAGTTCTTCAAGACTTATCGCACGGAAACCAATTTCACATAAGTGACCCTGTGACCTTGAGAATTTGCTCAAGGTCATCCAAATACAATCCCAACCTAGGTCTTGCCAAGATATATAATCCTACCAAGTTTCACCAAATTCTATCCTGTTCTTCATGACTTATCAAACGGAAACCAATTTCACATAAGTGACCCTGTGACCTTGAAAACTAGGTCAAGGTCACCCAAATACGATCCCAACCCAGGTGTTGCCTAGATACATAATCCTACCAAGTTTCATCAAATTCTGTCAAGTCCTTCGAGACTTATTGCACGGAAACCAAGTGTTGAAGAACCTGAACAACAACAACAACAACAACAACAACTAGAATGATGATTTGCTGCATAGCAAATCAGTGTGTGTGTCTTCAAAGCATATTGGTGTGGCAATGTACACAGGAGTACAAGTTGGAATGGCATCTCTATCTATTATAGCTTTGAAGTTATTCAAGATTTAAAATTTTTAATGGTGCTATTTAGCATAATTTAAATTGCTACAACTTTTAGTTTTAAGTCATGAGGTGCGCAATGGTCAACAACCCCTTAGTAGAAGTTGGTCACATGTAGATTGCGCAGTGTTACAATACCCAAAATTTAAACCCAACAATGACCAAATGGGATTAAAATTGACCAAGTTATGCATGATGAAACTTTCAAAGGGCCAAATGACCTTGACCTTTGCCCTTTCGAGGTTACATGTTCTTATAAAAATGTGCAGTGTTGCAATACCTACAATTTGAGTCCAACTTGATTAGAATTGGATGGATGAAACTTTCAAAGGTCCAAATGACCTTGACCTTTGACCTTTAGAGGTCACATGTAAAATTCAAAATATGTAGTGTTACCATAGCTACCATTTGAGCCCAACATGATCAAAATTGGATAAAAATTGACCAAGCTATGGCTAGAAGAAAGATGCCATGGAAAGTGGCCTTTGACCTTGAAATGACCTTTGACCTTGAGATGACCTCTACCTGAAGCAAACCTTGACCTCAAAAATGACATTTTGGCTTAAAATTGACCTTTGACCTTGACATGACCTTTGACCTTGACATGACCTTGACATTTGAGATGACCTTTACCTGGCTATGATTAAACTCCTATACACTCGGAACCACATGTATTATAGTATATAACCTATTGAAGATTTAAAACTTTAATTAGCCCTCATTTGCATAATTTTGAAAAGCATGACCTCTCAGTATAAAAAGGCCAGACTTTATCAATAGCAGTATAATTGTTTGGAGTTTCTACATGTAATACTTTTCAAGCTTACCGGCGCATATAAAAGAATTAGAAACTTATTTATCAATGTTAAAACACAATTTCCGAATTATAGGTATCACAGAAACATGGTTAAAGGAGTCAAACCATGAGATATACAATTTGCTTGATTACAATCACGTTAAAAAACGAAATGAGAGAGAAGGTGGGGGAGTCTCTCTTTTCATTGACAGTGATTTATCTTACATTATCCGAGAGGATTTATCTATCTTCAATTGTACTTCAGAATCTATTTTTGCTGAAATTCAAAATGTTTCCTCATCTGATAACATTATTATAGGAGTCATTTACCGGCCACCTGGCGCACCCTTAGATGACTTTAATATCCATCTAGAAAATATATGACATAATTAAAAAGGAAAACAAATATTGTTACTTGATGGGAGATTTTAATATAAACTTACTTAATAGCGAAACACATGCAGGAACCGCAACCTTTTTGGATATTATGTTTTCCCACTTCTTCATACCATCAATTAACAGACCAACCCGTGTCAGTGAAAATTCGGCTACTCTTATCGATAATATCTTCAGTAATGTTTCCGGGCAAGATAGCAATCCAGTTAATGGTATACTTTATACCGATATATCCGATCATTTCCCAGTATTTCGTATTTGTTTTACTCAAATAAATGTAAATGAACCTCTGCCTCATTATAAGCAAATTATTAATTCTACAACATGAAACGATTTAAAAAATCGTCTTACTTCTCATGACTGGAACCCAGTTTTATCTAGTCATGATCCCAATCAAGCCTTCTCCTTATTTTTGAAAGATTTCCAACATCATTACTCCAATGCAATTCCAGTCAAATCGTACTTAACGAGGTATAAACAGCGGAAACCTTGGCTTACTGAAGGTTTATTAATTTCAATAAAAAGGAAGAATAAACTTTATTGAAATAGAAATAAGAATAAACTTAGATATACCTGTTACCGTAACCGTCTACACCATTTATTGCAAGTAGCTGAAAAGCGCTACTTTAATAATGTTATTGAATGTAATAAGAAAAATCTGTCTAAAGTATGGAAGGTTATCAATGGTATCATCAATAAGCATAAAAATGCAAAAGTAACTAACAGATTCAAATATTATGATTCAATCTTGACAAATCCAAAAGACATAGCAAATCATTTAACTTTTACTTTTCAAACGTAGGATCTAACTTGGCAAAAAACATCCCTGTGTCAGGCACTCGTCCTGAATCTTATTTAACAGGTCAATATATAAACTCATTTTTCTTTTCACCAGTAACAGAAGATGATGTATGTATTTTGATTTCTTCACTAAGAGACTCCAGCCCTGGATCAGATGATATCAAACCTCAAGTTATCAAATATGTATCAAATGCAATTGTGATCTCTTTAACTCATATTATAAACCTATCTTTACAAGCAGGTATATTTCCAGATGACATGAAAATAGCAAAAGTTCTTCCATTATTTAAAAAGGGTGACCCAGAAATCTTTTCTAACTACAGACCTATTTCTTTACTTTCCTGTTTCTCAAAAGTGCTTGAAAAAGTTGCGTACAATCAGTTATTGACATATCTAGATGACCGAGATATTCTATACCAACTCCAATTTGGTTTTCGTAAGAAATATAACACTGAATTAGCTATAGGTTTTCTATCTAATAAGATACCGGAGGCTTTTGAGAGACAAGAACACTCCATAGGAGTTTTTCTTGATCTCTCAAAGGCTTTTGATACCGTCAACCATCATATCCTAATGACTGAATTAATGTCATATGGCATTCGTGGGTTACCACTGCAATGGTTTTCATCCTATTTGTCAAATCGTTATCAATATGTATACTTTCAGAATGAAAAATCTAATTTGTTAAATGTTACCCATGGTGTCCCTCAAGGTTCAATCTTAGGTCCTTTGTTATTTCTCATTTATATAAATGATTTATTTGTTGTATGTCCAGAATGTTTATGTCTATTGTTTGCTGATGATACAAGTTTACTTTTCTCTGACAAAAATTTTCAAGATCTAGTCCTAAATGTTAACCAAACCTTAGAAAGGGTATCTACATGGTTTCAAGTCAACAAACTTTCTGTAAATGTCGAAAAAACAAATTATATGATATTTCACTTAAGAAACAAAAAATATAATAATAATGATATTAAAATTGAAATAAATAACTCAAATATATTACAAGTGACAAATGTAAAATTTTTAGGAATTTGGATGGATGACCATTTAACCTGGAAATTCCACCTAATATATATTTCTAACAAAATCAGTAAAGTGATCAGGATATTGAAAAAAGTAAAACAAAGTGTTGGTACTTATATTTTAAGGCATTTATACTTTGCTCTAATCTATCCATATTTTACATATGGCAATATCACCTGGGCAGCAAATTATAAATCAAATCTGGATTGTTTAATTAAATTACAGAAAAAGATAATACGCATTATGTCAAATTCAGGCTTTAATGATCACACAGAACCAATTTTCCGAGAGTTATATATTATGAAATTTGAATTTTTAAACAAATTCCTAACGGCGCTATTTATGTTTAAAATAATGAATAATCTTTTACCGGCATTTTGTCAAGATCTGTTTATTGTTAACCAAGATATTCATTACTATGACACTAGACAGAAACATAACTTACATATATTTCGTTATCGGGTTAACACCTCTTTATTTTCTATTAAGATTAATGGACCAAAAATTTGGAATGAACTCCCAATATCTCTACGAACATTGTCATCCCTTTATGCCTTTAAAAGTAAACTCAAGAAGTTGTATATGGAACATATTTAGATGATGCTTTCTGTTGCTATACTGTAATCTTAGCAAGAATCTCCTTATTATTTCTTTACTTACACATGTATCTCTTATTAGTTTGCTTATGAAGCAAGAAGTTAATCATTTATATTTATAACTTTCATTTGTGTACATTATGCTCCATGGCTAAGGGTATATAAGCCCGTAAGGGTTTCAGCCCTCAATTTATGCCTTGTATGATTTGTATCGTAATTTTTTGAAATAAAAAAAAATTCAAACTTCAAAACCTCAAATGAAATGTCGGACAAATTTGCCTGTAAAGAAAGAAAGAAAGAAAGAAAGAAAGAAAGAAAGAAAGAAAGAAAGAAAGAAAGAAAGAAAGAAAGAAATCCTAGAAAAACAGAAAAGTGTGTGTCGACACACACACTTTAACAACAACAACAAGAAGCGGAAGAAACGGGCACTAAAACAATATGTAATACATAATCCCCTACATGAAGAAAAAACATCCATGGTTGATTTACAATCTCCTCCTGTTCAGTGTGTCTACACAGAGTTAGTTGGTAATGACCTACCTCCCTGTAACATGCTCTTGTTGCAAGCGTATCAAAGCCATGTTCTAACTGCTTGTGCCACACCCTGAGAATCACTTACCATGCAACTGATGAGCAAGTGCTGAACTTTAAACTGCACATGTTGGAATTCTGATAAAGCTCTTTTTCACAAGGAGTTTTGACTATTCAATCATCAAATGCTTCCAGTGTCAACATACAGACATAACCATCACTGGAAAGGCAGAAGTCAAGATCTACCATCGCACAAAGAGACTTACATGACTTAGCCTGTTTCTGGCATCTTCCTGGGCCTCTGCATCAGCAAAATTGGGACGATTCTGGTAAACCTCGACTAGCTTTTCTACACCTGCAAGACCAAAGAGAAATACTTAAAACATACAAGTACGTGTGGGATGTCCTGGTGTGTAGTTTGCTGCAACTCTTTCAGTGCCAAATTTGGACTGAGTCAACAGCTCTTTTCAGCGTGCATTGGGTGCAAGGCACCCAGTGCGCACCGAGAAAAGCTGTTGACCTGGGATATTCTCCTTGGAACTATAGGCATGCTGGTACTTGAATGAAAGGTCTTTTTATGAGGAATACAAATCTGGAGTGCTTATGATAATTCAGGCGAGTTTGACTTAAACAGATTGGCTTTAGTTGTGCTTGGCACTGGAAGAGTTAATCTTAATTTGAAACACAGTGCCATTGTGTTACTAATAGGTACTGCCACCTGTTGAGCCTATTACAAACTAAACTGCTCTGCACCTTCATGTTCAGACTTCCATCCAATGACAATCCAAACTTTTGACTCAACTATCCATCACTCCATCCACAGCAAATTTTACAGTGTAAAGTGAAAAGCAGTTCCATATGATTTACCAAGGACTGCAACTGTCACAAAGTGTACATAATGTATGTAAGAATCATCCAAATTCTCTTCATTTTTCATGACAATGGTACTCTTTGTGACCACAAGAAATCCAGTAAATGGTATTAAAAGAGCTGGTGCCAGCTCACTCTGAAACCATCTATATATTTTGATTCATGACCAAACTAAATAAAAAATGTCACATTTCTGATAAAGATATTAAAATTTCACTACCCGGTAGTGAAATATTGGACTTCAGATGGCAGCACTTGACAGCATTCATTTGCATGAATTGAACTATTTGCATAAGAGAAGCCACAAAGTAATCTGCCGCTATGCACAGAAGATTACAAATGATCAACCTGAAATGCTGCCCTGTGGGGTCCTGAAAGGGTCTACTACATGTACTTCAATTTCTCACATGTGCCTCACCAGAGTTCTGGTATTAATCCAACCCCAGAGGAAGCTAATTGTACACACTTATGCTTACCTTCTTTGCCTTTATTTTCTCGTTCTATGTCTTGCTGGAGATAGACTAGGTAATTGGTTAAGGCTTGTCGCCTCCTGTCCTTATCCATTGAATTGTTGAACTCTTCTGCCTGCAATGTGCAATATTACAACTGTGAGAGGAACTTCAAACTAAAACATTAATCTTACACCAATAATATCTCACTGCTGTTTTACATGGATCCACCATAAACTCAAACGGACTTAACAACAGTGCGGCAACATACAAGTTTTTCCTATTAATGATACCAGAAATGGTTCAGCATCAGAAATGAAGTCTGCTTTATTTTTTTTTTTTTTTTTTGAAGAATAATAGTCAACATTTTTGGTTGGTGTATTCTGGACACAATGTTCCCAGCATTCACGGGGAGGGGGGGGGCTGTTGACTTAGAGAGTCTCTAAAAGGTTAATGACACGACAACAACAATGTACAAAAGAGCTCATCTTATTTTAGTATGATACTGGGACTACATCAAGGCACAAGCTGCTCATTCACTGTCAGCCATTAGTGTCTTTTGCAAAGCTGGGTAACCCTGTATGCAACAAGAAAAGTTTTTCTCACAGCATCTGATATTTTTATGTATCTCTCCAAACACATAAACCATACACAGACAGGACCTATCATAAACAGGTCTTTGTATGATTTTGACCTAATCTCAAGAAGGGTGCAACAGGTATTTTACACCATAATGAAACTGAATGTGTAGAACTGCAAGACTTTGAAATCTAATGGCTATATGTGTGACAAATTGAATTTATCTCACTGCACACATGTTAACAATTAATCCTATTAGAATACAAACACTGACTAAATATTTAAACATGGATTGAACATAAATTGTGCATAGGAGTTAAATTCAAGTTTCAATAAGATTACTCAATTGTCCTGAACTGCAAGTCAGTGCACATTGGCGCCTGTGGCCTAGGATCTATGTGTATTTGTAAATGTGGCTCTCTCTCAGGCAGTAAGAAAATCTGCTTTCGAGCCCAAATGCTAAACAATCATCAATATTGTTAATAGATATAGTGGGTGGCATTGAAACAGACATAACCTTGGAGAGCACCTTTTCTTCGATACATAGCCATAGGGAATGACTCGCAGCACGACATTATATTATTACCGATTTTACTTCCAAAATGATATAAAAGAAATAAAAGAATTGGTTTTTGTATGCATTTTTTATCCAATCAAAATCAGTAAAACAAAAATGGACAGCGAGAACTACTCTCCTGGCAGACTCCCTAGCACAGATATGTTGTACCTTTGCTATAAAAGACAGTTCTATGTTTGAATTAGGGTATGCAGTCTGGCATGGTGGCCAGGTCTAACAATGATCAGATTACTGAACTTCAAATTTGTGCATTTTAAAGCAAACACATTGAATATACATATGTCACCAAAAAAAATCTAGGAAAGTTCCAAAGATGTTGAGTTTTGAAACCTCACTCAAAAGAGAAAAGTGCAAATCTGGTTGTCTGATTATGGTGCTGGTACCCACATAGAAGTCCAGGAGACTCTGTTCAGGTTGGTTTGGTCCAGTTCCTTTTTGGTCAACCACTGTCCTCAAGTCTGCGTTGGTGTCTACACTCAGAACTGCTTCACCTAGCCTCTCACAGCTCTGTGAGCAAAAAAGAACCGATCAAAAGGAGTAAAAATTAATCATGAGTTTGTCACGTACCATTGCATAAGGTTTTTAGGTGCACCTTGGCCACTTTATTCGAACATATACATTTTTTATAAAAAGGCTGCAGGCCCTTGTTACCAGTTTCTGCCACCACATTTCTTTTCCTTGGTAAACTTGATCTCCTCAATACTTGTGGTAAATGTAATGTTTCGTCCAATGGGATGCTGAAGAACGAATGAACTTTATTGACATCGATGCAAACTCTACAACCTTTTTTAATCAGATTAGTTCAATAAACAAAACTAAAGATGTGCACAGGGGTTCTCTGATTTGCATGTATCATGGTATGTGTATGATGCTTGCCAGATACAGTTCCCAGATAGAAACCAGATGTTGTTGTTGTGAATGGCAATAACATTTACTTATGGTGTCAAATTTTTGATGTTGGTAATATAAAGCCAATACACCTGAATGTCGCTGACAATGTCGTAAACATCAGCTCATTATTATATGGGTCAGACATGTTAAGGAAGAAATTCCATTGCAACAATGCAATTCTTCCAGGATTTTGTCTCCTGGGACTTAAGATGCTGAGCAGGGTCATAGGGTGATATTAAATGTGGCTGAAAAGCTCTCTGGTACCAGAGGCACATCTGGCTGGTATCCCAGTGGTAAACAGCAATTTCTCCTATGTCTGAAGCTAAATCCTGAATGGCTTATCGGACATGGGTATGAAGGATAAGGTTTTAATTACAATCTTTCATTTGATTTGTCTCTCACTGGTTTCAAGTAGTAGACAAACCGATGAGAGGCCATGGTGCATTTAATAAAATACCAACTCCTCCCACTTTCAAAATGGCGTCCTTTTCAAACCTGTAGCTCCAACAGAACTTTGATTTGGTGTGTTTTTGCCCTTTTTAGACATACGAGAAAGAAAATCCAGTATGGGTGGCCCATTGGGCATAACGTTGGGATCACTCGTTGTTGGATTTTAATGTTTTTGCTTGGCACAGCCTCGCGAAAAACATGAAAATCCAACAACTTGTGATCCCAACATTATCCTCAATGGACTACCCGCACTGGATTCTCTATGTCGCCATAATGTTGTCTGTGATAGGTAGAGTACAGTCTCCCAATACTCCGTTGTGACAGTCTGCACTGTTACCTTATTGATGAGAACCAATGGCCTGTGCAATGTTTTTGCAGACTTGAAGTTGGACATACACAATGTTCTTAATTGGTCTCTGTCTGACCAGACCATGAAGTCACACACGATGCCATTAAAGAAGTGGCAAATGTGACTGAGACATTGCAATTTGGACACTGTGTGATATTTTTCATGTAGCATTTACCATGTTTGCCCCAAAAATCCAGCAAAAATTTTCAAAGACCACTACAATGAGTCTGACAGCTCTGCCTCTGTTGCTCTGAAATTGACCTCCTATACCTGCCATAAATGTTTTATCCATTTACAGTTTGTACAGCATGTCCATTTCTGAGAAATATATTTGACTCACCTGCCAAAGCTCATTGAGCATCTGCATGTCATTTTGGTCAATGGTTTATTGACATTTGAAATACTGGTAAAAGTTATGGTTTGCAACTGTGTTTACTGTTGAACCCGATTTTTGCATGAGGATTGGAGTATTCTTGTGAAACTTTTCTTCATAACTGTTGTCACTTTCAACGTATGTTTTTATGCATCTGACACAACACATAGATCATCATAACTGGTTAGTTGCACAAAGTTTTACCACCACATAAACTATGACACATACCTCATGTGACGATAACTACAAAATCATGACCCTGATGGCACATCTCTAGTGACTGTTTAATACTATAAATCAACCACGCGGAGGGGGGGGGGGGGGGGGGGGGGTTCCTGGCACGCTAATCCAAATAATAATAATAATTTTGCCCTGGTACAAGGTATGCAAAATAGAAAAAAGTACAAATAATGGTTGGTAAGAAGTACAGATATTAAGCTGGAAGATGTGAAGCTAGTGCGCAGTGAGACTGGCAACTTTGGACCAATATTATCCATTTAATTTTTTCACAAGTACATTAAACTAATATATTTTCTGATTACTACATATCCATAGATTTGAATCCATAGGCTTTTTTTTTTTTTTGCAGGATTGGAATTGTTTCAGATTTTATAGCACTCTTTCTGACTTGATGGGATATTCACATTTTTTGCACAGAAGTCGCACAAAATCGTTTTTTTTTTTCCAAGTTGAAATCCAAAGAAACTGAAAATATATATCCTTGTCCAGGACCAAATTCAATGGGGAGTCCTGAAATAGCATAAATAATAAGTTATACAATTTTCAAGTTAGTCCTAACAGGCTGTTCATTTTCCTTCTACAAATATAAACGTCACGGAAGAAGTTGTCAGAAAAAAAATTCCTGGAAATTGCTCCTGGATAATGATATTTTTCTTTTGATGTCCGTTGGTTTTAATGTGATGGGGCGATTCGTGTGTTTGTGAGGTGGGATACAAATTGCAGAGGTTGAGCAAAAAGCAGTTCCAAGAAAATTGCATTAATAAAAAAAAGGTTGCCGATTCTTATGCATTTATGGCTGTAATATGACACATACTCATTTCTTCTGCCCTGCGTTTTATTACTGTGTGAAATAAACTTGTAGCTTTAACTCTGTGATGTTGTCATTCAAAAAAAGTATATTTTGCGGCTTAAAACTCTACTTTTTTTAACTTGGGAACATCACACTTGGCTTGTTTTTGGGTGTGGGTTCACATGTGGCTTTCCATATTTGGGGCCCAGTAAGTGGATTGCGCTAATTTGTGTTTACATCAATAGAGAATTTCAAAGTAGTTAGAACAATGGTAGTGATTAGTCTATACTGGCCCATTCTTCTCTCCATGGCTAATGGTTTCCTCTTCCCTATGAGTGACCCTTGTCCATGGCTCAATTAATTTCCATGGGTCATGGACTAATGACTGTGCAAACAAACCCCATGTGCTCAGCACTGCTGAGACTGTTCAGTGTAAACAAAAGTTTTGAGCTCAGTTTTCTCATATAAATTTTATGTTCACACATCTGAGTTTTTTGAGAGCATGTAGTTTAAGTATCAAGCTATCCAAAATTTTAACAAGAGGTCCATGGGCCAAATGCTCTGCTGGCACTATGGCTATATTGCACCTGTTCATTTCAAAGTTGTCAGTCCTCAAGTGGCTTCTGAACATGTAAAGCTTATGTGATTTTAATGTCTTGTTTGTCCGCCAGCTCGCACTTTGCTCCACATGTAATCATAGTTTATTTGTGCAATTCCTGTGATGGATATTGTTGCATGTGCCAAGACAACAATGAGTGAGTCAGTCCTTAACTTTTATGTCCTCAGTGACCTTGGGACAGAAAATTAAGGTCACCCACATTATGTAATACAAGAGACCCATAGGCCTGCCTGGTGCTGTCCTGACATTGCCATTGATGTCCAAGCTACACCCTCCAATTACAAAATCACCTCTTTCAACTTTACAGGCATGGTGACCTCACCAAAATAAGTCAAGGTCACTGATATTACATATGATTCTAGCTTTGGACTTGGTCTATACATCATATAAATTTGGGAAGTCTAATCTAATTACTTTTCGAGATATGGAATTCTATATCTTAGGTATCGAGATAACTGGCAAAAGTTTACAGACAGACGGGCGGGCGGATGTCTCCTTTGAAACTTAAAAGCTTCATACACTATTCCACCATACCAACACAGCTGGTATAAACCGCTAAATAGTAATACAGTTTTCAGCACCATAAAGTTGACTAGAGGTGTTATGAGGTAAAGTGTACTAAGGTATTAGCTAAAAGACACCTCTTCCACTGTACTGGATGAAGATTAAAAGGAAAGAAATCCTGCAAAAAGTGAGTATGATCATGGTTTTCCGACTTAAGATGGACTAGTGAAAATTCTCTAAGTGGGTTAAGTATACTGTAAACACTTTGAGGACTATAACTTGTCATTTCAAACTCCATCTTGTCACAATTTGAGTAATGTTCTTGAGTTAGTGTTGTAGTCATTAGGTATTTTGTCATATCTGTGGAAACATTTCAACAGAGTTTTGTGTAGTTGTTGTTTTTTATAACCTTTGTGTTGTAATTTATGCAACAAAGTTCTAGCCCTATTGACAAAATCGCTAAAAAGTGTGGTGTTTCTAGCAATACGTATCACTTGTCCAATACAAACTCCATATGTTTGCTTCTCTGGAATGTTTCCTGTCAGGTCAGGGTAGGAGATAATATCAAATTTGAACTGGTTTCTCTTGTCAAATATTCTTGTTACCCACTGGTTGTTCTTTATTTCTATATCCAGATCAAGGAAAGTAGCTTTTGTATCACTTTCATTTTCCAGATTTAATATTAGTTCTTTGGGATATGTTTTTCCAATTCCCCTTTATTTCATCTCCATTGTTTAAAGCACACAGGTCATCTATAAATCTACTTATGTGAGAATATGATCTTCTTGCACGTGTAAAGTTTGTTTTTGCCAATTCCTTCATCCATTTTGATTCATAACAAGAGGGCTGTGTGAACAGCCCGTGCCTCAGCTGATCTTGACATTCATCACACTTGCAGCTCTATGAACTTGGGAAAGGATCAAGGACACCATGTTCTGAGTAAGTCTGACCTTTATAGAAGAACACTTACATGTACAACATCAAAGTTTTAGTTGTTCTCAAGTTATAATGATGAGTAAAATTCATATATGTTGCACTGTGACCCCACAAACGAGGTCAAGGTCATTCATGTACTGTCTCAGCATGACCTTCATACAGAATAATTAACATGTGTAGCTAACTCAAAACAGATCTCAAGTTATCAAGTAAACAGTAAATTTCGTGTCAGTTGTCCTGTGAATTAGCATTAGAATGCCCATTGACTTACATAGTAATCAATAGGAAAGCTCCACTGACTGGTAAGTACCGTAATTGAAAATCCTTAAAAATCAGGAATCCAAGGCAGTGCCACCTACTAACCAACTGTTTGACCTTTCCACAACAACATATCCATCACATTTCAGCTTAATCTGAGGGACGGTTCTGAAAACAAGTGAAAAATAGCAAAACCATACAAAAAATTCATAAAAAAATTGCAGCGCCACCTGGTGAACAAATTGGGAACTAGGTGTCCGCGGGAGTGTCTATGTACGATATCAAAGCAATTGGGTGAGTGGTTTCAGAGGAGAAGAATTTTGAAGGTTTGCCCCAAAAAAGAATAAACAAATTCATAAAAAAAAATCCAAAATCAATAGAGCATGACCATTTGAACACACTTGGTAGAGATCCACCAAAGGCACATCCCCACCAAGTTTGAAGTAAATCTGGTCAATATTATTAAAGTTATGACCATTACAAGAAATTCCCAGGTTAAACTTTCCTATTAAAACTTTTGTAGAGATTTTTGAAAAAAAATCATGAAAAAATCCAAATTCATTGGAACATGACCATTGGAACAAACCTGGTAGACACCCACCCAAGGTACATTGCCACCAAGTTTGAAGTAAATCTGGATGATGGTTTTGGAGAAGAAGTCGAAAATGTAAATTAGCATAAGAATGTCCATTGACTTACATGGTAATCAATAGGAAAGGTGCATTTACCCCAAAGGAGCCGAATTGAAAAAATCATTAAAAATCAGGACTACGCAGCATTCCCACATAGTGAACAAATTTGTTTGGCCCTTCCATAAGGAACAAATCCACCACATGTAAGCTTAATCTGAGTGACGGTTCTGGAGAAGAAGTCGAAAATAGCTATAACACACAAAAATTCATAAAAAATTAGAAAAATTTTGCAGCCCCACCTGGTGAACAAATTAACAACAAGGAGTCCCTAGATATCTTCCTGTGTGATATCAAAGCAATTGGGTAAGCAGTTTCGGAGAAGAAGATTTTTTAAGATTTGTCCAAAAAAAAGAACAAAAAAAATTCATTAAAAATCCAAAAATCACTGGAGCATGAACATTTGCACAAAATTGGTAGAAACCCACCCAAGGTACATTGTCACCAAGTTTGACGTTAATCTGGACTACAGTTTTGGAAAAGAAGTCGAAAATGTGAATTAGCATTAGAATGCTCATTGACTTCCATAGTAATCAATATAGGAAAGCTGCATTGACTGACAAGTACCAGAATTGAAAAAATCGTTAAAAATCAGGAATCTGCAGCATTCCCACATAGTGAACAACTTTGTTTGACCTTTCTACAAGGAACATATCCACCATGTTTCAGCTTAATCTGAGAGACGGTTCTGGAGAAGAAGTTGAAAATAGCTATAACACACAAAAATTCATAAAAAATTAGGAAAAAATTGCAGCGCCACCTGGTGAACAATTAAGAACTAGGAGTCCCAGGGAGTGTTCCTGTGTGATATCAAAGCAATTGGGTAAGCGGTTTTGGAGAAGAAGATTTTTTAAGATTTACCCAAAAAAGAACAAAAAAATTCATTAAAAATCCAAAAATCACTGGACCCTGACCAATTGAACAAACTTGGTAGAGACCCACCCAAGGCACATCTCCACCAAGTTTAAAGTGAATCTGACTGATGGTTTTGGAGAAGTCGAAAATGTGAATTGTGGACGACAGACGGACGGACGACGGACGGACGATGGACGAACGACGGACGAGGGACCCTCAAAAAACCTCAGCTGACTGAGAAGTCAGCTGAGGTAAAAATGTAAATAAAGGTTGGCAATATATGGGGCTGGATCGGTACCCATCGGACAGACAAACATGAGCGGTCGCATAAGCTCTACGACCTTTGGTCAGCAGATCTAAAGAGTGATTAAAGATTATCCAAAGGTGCTGGCTTCAGACCTTCCACCTTAAAAGGGCTTCCAGTACGAAAGTACAGCAAATAAAAATGCCCAGTACACCAGTACATAAAACCCCTACCTCCCTCACCCAAGTGTCGAAGCCCTAGATAGTGTAGTTTGTGAAATAATGGCACTACAAAGTTTTTTGTTGACAGATGGACAGACCAACTGACGGTGGGACGTCTGGAAAGCGAGTTCTTTGTCTTGTCCACAGCTAATGATGGCAAGACAAAAACTGAGTTAACATACAGCTCTGTGGGAAATCCTACGAAAAGCTTTTTGGTTTTAAAGTTCCTCACATTCCAAAGAGTACTCGACTCCTTGAACTACAGATACATAAATCACATCTACATGTAGTATAATACAGGAATAATATTTTTCTGACCCATTTTCCAAAATTCCATATATAACTGATATTACAAAATTTCCTTATCACAAAAAATACAAATTAGATAAAAGAAAATTAAACTTGCTACAGGTTTTCTTCTGGGAAACAGAAGCACATATGCATGTTGTCAGACTTTGTGGACTGGCTTCAATAGCTTCACTTACTTGTACTAGTTTTGGTCCCACTACTGACAAGTGGCTGTTGAACTTGTTCAGCAAGTCTTGCATCTGACTTATCCTCTCTTCTTCTATCGTCTGTAGTTGCCCACTTCCCTATAATAAAAGGTTTGCTCACAAGTTAAAATTATTTAACCGAGTCCAGATACTTTCTTTAACAACACAGTTGTTGCTGTGATACGGATGCTAGTAAACATGTTGTGCCTCTCAGTGGTGGGTTCTGTGTAAAATGTGCATGAAATAGTATTTTTACAGAGCGACAACTTTTAAGAAAGTGAAAGCTAAAAAGCAAATATTCTGGGAATAGCTTTGGTCCAAATTAGCTAGTACTGTGAGCTACTGCTGCAACACAGCGATCGCACACCCACTCTCTACTTGGCAATTGGCGTTTCTCCGTTGCTGGGTAGGTCATTCGATCCTCGGCCGTCTCACACGGCTCTGCCATCGGTTTGTTATACGTTGTTTTTCTGCAATCTTCCAGTTGTTATCCTGAAATAACATGGGCTGGGTGTTCTGGTATCAGACCTTTACCCCCACCAAAATGTCTCAAACAAATTCTGTCAAATTTGCCTGGTGGTTCATAATATTCTGGTCTTTTCACCATATTCAACCACTCCCCTCGTTTCTGTGATTCTTTGGAGGAAAACCGTGGAAAGCTACCCTTTGCATCCAGGGGTATTTATCCAATTTACCCAGTTTTCTTGTGTCTGCATGGCTTACACTCAGGAACTTTGCAATTGTAGACTATCATTGTAGCTTGTAAATACTTCCATCGTTCGTTAGAAAATAACGATCAACTTTGCGATGTCATTTCCATGTACTTTAACTATGGCGCAATATGGCTGCTATATTGAAACGACCTAACCTGCCGCAAGGTGCACTGGGAAATGACCCTGGCGCTTTAGAGGCCACCGACGGAACTAGCTAATTTGGACCTTAGGTATTGTACAGTTCCGCTTGCGTAGAAGTTAACAGGGGTTCTACGCGGCTGCATTGGCCCAACGCACTGTATACCGTTCCTTCATTTGTCTACGTGGTGTCGATGCAGTGTCGACGCACTCTCTACGCAGTGTGAACAAGGCGGAAGCCCAGTGTCTACGCAGTGTCCACACAAGGGCTTCGCAGCAACCTTTACGCATTGGCTACTGTATACGTGTACACTTATGCATATATTGGATTCCAGGCATTGGCTTGACACCAGAGAAAATGACTCTCTGCATTGGGCCCAAATATTCACCTGGTCTGTCTTGAAAAGATTTCTGATGTGTATCATACAGGGTATAATACAGACAGATTGGTCGTTATGGCTGAAAACATTTAAATCAACAAATTGCAGTTGTAAGCTTTGATATATAATTATTGTTTCGTATCCTGCTGTCAGTGAAGACTCGTTCAAGACTGAAGTCAGATTATATCACCAATTTAAAAGACTTTCATATATTTGCCATTTGCTGCCAGCTGCATAGCCTGTTAAAACATCTAGCATCCAACATTAAGTGCAGCATCAGTCATTTAATGTAGGCCTAGACTTGAACTGCATGTTTTTAATGAATACTGAGAACCAGGCAAGACCAGTGACAGAAAATCCCTGTAGCAGGAAACAGCCAGACTGGTTTCGAATCGAATCAACGTTTTACATGAAGACGGAAGAAAGGGCACCAGAAGCAAAAGGTAACCTACTTATCCACAATTCATAAATGTGTATGTTTGATCTCTTCATTTACCAGGCGTGGCAAAGGAAGCTAGTTTCATATTCAGTTTTGAGAAAATATAAGGTGATTATTTTCAGATTACCATAATTTCGAAATGATATCTGTATTCACCACACCTGAGCCAGGACTCCTCAGTCTTCATGCTGTGTCTTGATGCAACAAATGTGCGTATGAACAAGATAAACTTCAAACCCTAAGATTGAGTTTGTTAACATGGACCAAGATTAAATATTATGATATTTCCAAATTCTGCCAGTTGCAAGAAACAATTAGCCTACTCTTAAAAAAGGTCAATACACTGGGTTTCATCATATTACTACTCAGCAATGAATTATCTTCAAACCAGAAATATTCATACATATTATACACATTCCTGAATTAATATGCTCTGACACTGAGTTGTTGAAATACTGCAAATAAATTATTTTTGGACGGAATAGGGACATTGCCATATAGCGAATCATATGTGTTTACTCTGTATAGGCCTACATCGAGTGTTGATTTTTGAAAAACAAATACGGTGAGCACATAATAGACAATAAGTTTTGTGATCTTGGTGCCACATGTTCGTTGTCTTCATTGTTAATTTTCTAACAGAAACAGAGAGAAGAAAGCATTCGTTGACGTTGTTGCCGGTCACTACAAATGACATGCAAACTGTTCAACGTTGATCTCTAAAATGGGAGAAATTGCATAGAGCTTACTTGAAACGTCGGCAGAAGTTCTGAATCCACATGGCTCATTAATAGTAAATGAGCACCACGCGGAGCTTACAAATTTTAATTCTGGGTGGTCAAGCCAAGATTGCAGCATGTGATCATTCCTATAAATGAAAGTCTCACAAGAAAAGGAGTTGCTACATGCGGACTTTACATCTGACAATTAAGTACTCGGACACCATGATAAGCACCCAGCGGGGCAGCAATTAATCCATGCATGTGTATATTATGCAGTCAGGCTGAACTGATTTGCATGACTGCTTTTAAGAGACCCAAATGAAAGCTGCTTGGCTCATGAAGTTGGTTTCGTTTTTTAAATTACATTGGACCTAAATCAATTGAAGAAACTGTTTTTAAATTCATTTAATTTTCCCGGACACCTTTCTTATAACCTGGCTTCTATAAGGAGACAGACAGACAGGAAAGGTCTAATTGAATTCACTATAGGGGAAATTGTTTTTTTTTCCTCATCAATTTTCTTCCCTTTCTTTAACATTTGATTGCTGAAAGATATTAATTTCTTTTGTTTGGCTTCAGTTGAGAATTCTTTCTGTGTGTGTGTGTGTAGAGAGAGAGCATGACAGTGAGTCAAAATTTAATTTTATAGCAGCAGGAATTTGAACTAAGCACATACAGCGGAAAGAGGAGTGGGAGAATACAGCTGAAATCAGGTGGTGTGGGTGGGGTATCATCATCATCATCATCATCATTATTCTATTTTTTTTTTTTTTTGGTTTTATTTGTTTGTTTGTTTTTTGTTTTTGTATATTTTATTGACAGCAAATTGACTAATGGCGTCAAACCATTCTTTTGGGGAGGAACTGGTGGCTTTCAAAAGGTCCTTGGGGTTATCATTTGAGGTTACATATACATGTGCTGCTGTGCTGTGCTCTGACCAGGCTGAAGTGGAAAGGAAAGAATCACTATTCCCACCTTCCCCCTGCCCTGTGTGTGATTAGGTCACAGCCGACAACCCAAGGGCCTTTTTTTTTTTTGGGGGGGGGGGGGGGGGGGGGGGCTGGGACAGAAGGAGGCCTTCCTTGGTGGTGGGTGAAGCACATCCTATGTCTATACATTCATATGAGAAATTACAGAGCGAGGAGGCACACACGATGATGGTGAAATCCTCCCTGCTGCGTGGAAAATAAAAGCAAGGGGCCCAATAATGCAGTGTTAGCGTGCAACAAGCATTTACTAAAGATCTAAAGATGTAGGCCTACTTCAGTTTATGGAGCGTGCGTGCGTATGGGTACACAGGGCCTATAGGTGTATGCACAGTATCTGAGGGGCAGCAGTCATAACCTGGGTGTTGCCATACCCTAAGAGACACAAGCATATTATAGACATTACAGAGAGACTGCATTTTGTTATGCATGCTCTGCCACGCCTATGAACAGAAATCATTGAAGTGATTCTTGGCCCCAGAGCGTTGGAATGACAAGAAAGAAACAAGTTTTTATTATTTTTCCTAAACATCAGAGTGAAAAGATATAGGCCTAATGAGGATAACAATTAAAGTTCAAGTGTGGGAAAAGAAAATGGAGCTCAAGATGGTAAATCATCACCACCAAACAAAAAGCGCTGGAAAATTTCTACACACTTTAACCCCCAAAATATTGGTCCAAATTGAGATATAAATGTTTTATACTATGAAATACCTGCATATTTATGACCACCAACTATTTTTGTTAGGAAGGTTGTAAATAAAAAGTATTCATTGCATGTCCAGATAAGACGTTCTACACAGGTACATGCACAGAAATGACATTGAGAAGTCAGCTTACAATTCGCCGCTAGATGTCAGCACAGTGTAGCATTTTTCTCTCTTTTAATTGATTATCGTAATTACAGTTGACAAGATTTTGAAATTATTTATTGTTATTCTTGGTTTGCAAGTGTCATTCCCCATTATTATTTATTTAGCATCCATCATTTTCAAAATTGTATGTCAAATTTGATCTATAAACACAGAGGTTCATTGTACACCAGTAGATTTTGTATCTTGCAATAACAAGAACAGGCAAGTGTTGATAACCACAGAAACATGATGTGCCAAATAAGCCTGACGCGTTTCGTCCTTCACTGGACTCATCAGAGGCTAATGAGTAAGGATTGACCACAGGTTGAGCATAACTCTAGTCTTATGCCCAGCAGTACGGAGAGTTGAACTCCACAGTCAAGTGGTTCAATCAAAACTGAATGCTGCGTTGTGTGTACGGCCTTTACATGGCCCCATGGGGCCATGTAACGTTGCTAGGGGAAATCTAGACGTTACGTTGTATTGTGACGTCATCAATTATGGGTCAGCACTTACTGGACGCTAGGACTGGGTTGTGCCAGTCTTCACAGGTGACTGTGTTGGCATGTGGTTTGATGACAGGTCATGTTCACTGGGTAATAAGTGGGGTTACACAGGGGTTTTCTTCTCTGTGAGGACCCATGGGAGAAGACCATCTCCAACAGGGAGATTCCCATCTCCCTGTTCCCTGATCAGATAATGTGTCTGGATCATAAACTTCTTCTTTTTATAACCTTTAAAATTATGTTGCTATCCAAATTGGAAGCTAAAGTAAATTTGAAGCTTTTCCAGAGCACATAAAAAAAAAAAAATATGTGCACATGGCACGGTTGTTAGAGGATTTAGACAGCCGAGAACAATTAAATTTAGCATAAGACTGGGCAAGTGGTCATCTTCATCCAATAACATGCATATGAGGTGAAATGGTTCCAGTGCAAATGACACCACTTGTGTCATGATCCAGACTCGTTTTTTTGGTCTGACCGTCTCTGACTTGGGCGGGAGCTGGCCACTTGACAGCTCTGCCTATTCTTTTTCTATGGATTCCCACCAAATGATTAAATCATATCATTTTCTAAGCCTATTGAGGTTCATACTACCAGCAAGTTGCACTAAAAGTGGTTTACAACTGTACTATTGTGAATATTGCATGCAAAATGCCAGCCGTAAACAAAGTAGTGAGTGATTAGTTCTGGCTGACAAAAAAAAAAAAAGATTTTGTATCTTGCCATGCCTGCCATATAAACATCTGACCTACAGTACTTTCAATTGAAATATTCTCAAAGAATATCAGAGGCGGGATGTATTTGTGTGCATGTATGTAAGGAACATGTGTAAGTTTATGTATATATATATATATATATATATACCTATGTAAAAAACAAATATGCAAAACATATAAGCCTGAATAATTTGCATGCACTTCCACTGTACATCATGCACCGTGTGGAAATAGATACATTGGTTCCCCAATGATGAAGATGTGATGTCAACCTCTGAAAAACACCCTAATACAGTGAGATGTTCCATCTAAACGGACTTTCAATAGCAACTTAACTATGCATAGCAGCTCTCATTCTAGGTGAGGGGTAGCAGGTTGTTGGTCCACAGAAACATGAAGAGAAAGACCATGAGAATGAATCAACGTGGGAAAAAAAGGGGAAAAAGGAGAAACAGAAAAAAAAGCAAGCAAAAAATAAAAAAGAAAGAGACAAAAAACAACAGAAAATGAAAGATGTAAATAAAGTTTCAGTTTCAAATCGTGCATTTCCAGACAACACTCGTTAATAAACATCTGCACGTTTTTAATAATAGTTGTAACCAGCATGTTATCAAAAGAACATTAAGCGATAACTGCCAGAGCACATTTTGGCTGGGGCCCTTAATAAAGAGCCATTAACACACACACACACACAAAACTCCTTAGGTAGTTAAATCGCAAATTTGTTAAAATATGTCCGCACGCTTGTGGAAGCAGGCCCCATGAAATACAACAAGAAACCTTCATACACATACACGGCCATCAGGTCATGTGTCGTTCTGCACTTCTTTGTTGATAAAATGTAGCTTTTTCTCACACACCATCTTGGCTAATAGATAGTTTTGAGTGAGGTCTTCTTTAGCAGGAACAGACTTAATACAAACTCAATGAAAATGAATTGCAATTTTCTTTCCATATAATTTGGTGGCCGGGCCTGTGCATTAGAGAAGGGATAGGAGGGCCGAGTAACAATTCATGCCATGCTTTTCTTGCCTGGCCTTCCATGTCTACTGCATGAACTTTGGCACATTTGAATCTTCCCTGCATTCACATCAATGACAGTGCAATAACCTCTTTCATTATCATAGTTTCGATATCCTGCCGCAAATTATTTTCACAGTGCTACACGAAGACAAGAGGACTAAATAAATTAAAACTTCCTATATTTTGTGTACATTTAAAAAAAAAGGAAAACTTGAAGATTGCTGACAAATTAATTCTCTCTCTCTCAAGCAAGCAAGCAAGCAAGCAAACAAAAAAGCAAGCAAGCAAGCAAGCCGAAAACCAACAAAGAACAGCTGGGCATATAACAGGTTATGCACTATCTGTCCATTGTAGATTTATTCAACTTAAATTACTGTCGACAATCGGGCATAAATACAATGCTTTCGGTGCATAGGTCTAAAACAATAAATTATTGACTTTGTAGGCCTATCTATATGAATTTGTTATAATTGCTGGAGAATGGCTAGATGAATATTACAATCTCATTTAGACATCGCATTTATAATTTAGGTAAACATAAAACTGTCATCATTTGTGCTATCATTTGCTGTCAACATTATATCGTATGACCTGGCAAATATAGGTATAGGATGTCTGGTCACAATTGAAATTAGAATACCAAAATGTAACTTCTGTTCGGTTTCGTTTCCTGAGTTGTGCTAACGATTTGCTCTGTGTTTGTTTCTCTCAAAATAATCAGACTTCATCTGAATTCCATTGTCAAAATTATCTTGTTAGTTTTAGTCGATCAGCTGTGAAATAAAGTGGATGTAGGCCTATGTTTGAAAGTAATGGAGCAGGCAAGACAGTAAACTTGCATGTGTTCTGGGCAGGCCTTTATGGCTATTGCGTAATTTCATGCATGGTCTATCCAGGGCAGGGGTGGATGCTAGAGGGTACATGCATTTATATGCTTGCTTGTAAAGCCTTCCATATTTTGTGCAATTATTACTTCTATTCTCTTATGCCAAAATGGTGAAATTGGAGCCTAATAAAATGTAATAAACACTGATAGGCCTATACAGATTTTTGGCACTCATAGGTATTGTTGTAACTAGTGTAGTGATCATTATTAATCTAAACAGATCATGAAGTGACAATTGCGAGAAAGCACTTTGTATCAACTCAAGCGTATGCATATTATATTTGTACGGGTGGAGGAGCAAGATCTTTTACGATGAGCCTGTGGCTTATTTTCATTCAGAAAATTTTAGAGACCAGTACGCTAATCAGGTCAAATACAGAATATAAACTAGAACAGGCTGATTTTCCAACAGAAAATCAAACGTCTCCCCGTGCGCCCTTACTATTGTCACCCTTATTTTTATAAATAGGCATACTGATTCCAATGATCTACAGAAATGGTGAAGGTACACTCTTTATTGACATTTCAAAACACTGATTTTTGACGAAAGCCAATGTGACCTTGAAAAATAGGTCAAGGTCATACATTTGCATTTACAAGCAAGGTCTTACAAAAGTCTTACATAGAAACATAATCACACAAAATGTCAACCTCTTTAAGACAAATCTTTCTCGAGTGCATCTGCAATGATTTTTAAAAAGTGGCCATGTGACTTTGAAAATAGGTCAAGGTCACCCACCTACAATCCCAACTTAGTTGGTATAATGGTACATAAACATGCAAAATTTCAACCTCCAGGGTCAAATCCTTGCAGAGTTGTTGCATGCCTGTCAATTTTAGATGACATGCCCACATGACCTTCAAAAATATGTCAAGGTCACCCATCTGCAATTCCAAGCAAGACCATATATAGGGACATCTTCACATAAAATTTCAACTTCCCGAGTCAAATTTTCCTTGAGTTATCGCGTCCACATTGATTTTAGACGAAATGCCCACATGACCTTGAAAAATAGGTCAAAATCATACATCTGCAGTCACAAGTACGGTCTTACATAGAAACAAAATCACAAAATGTCAACATCTTTAAGTCAAATCTTTCACGAGTGCATCTGCAATAATTTTTAAAAAGTGGCCACGTGACCTTCAAAATAGGTCAAGGTCACCCATGTACAATCCGAACCTAGTTCATATTATGGTACATAATCATGCAAAATTTCAACCTCTCAAGTCAAATCCATGCGGAGTTATAACGTCCGCGTCAATTTTACATGACATGCCCATGTGACCTTGAAAAATAGGTCAAGGTCATACATCTGCAGTCACAAGTAAGGTCTTACCAAAGTCTTACATAGAAACATTATCACACAATTTGGTACATTATCATGCAAAATTTCAACCTCTTAAGTCAAATCCTTGCGGAGTTATTGCGTCTGCGTGGATTTTACATGACATGCCCATGTGACCTTGAAAAATAAGTCAAGGTCGCCAATCTGCAATCCCAAGCAAGGTTTTATATAGGAACATCTTCAGAAAAAATTTCAACTTCCCAAGTCAAATCTTTCTTGAGTTATCGCATCCGCAACGCACACAACGTGTTGAAGAAGAAGAAGAAGAAGAAGAAGAAGAAGAAGACGAAGAAGAAGAAGAAGAAGAAGAAGAAGAAGAAGAAGAAGAAGAAGAACAAGAACAAGAAGAACAAGAAGAACAAGAAGAAATGGACGCAAAAACAATATGTCCCCCTGTTGCACGGGGAGACATAATTACAGGTATACATGTAAGCTTGTTTATAACCAAGATGTGACCGACTGACAAATGTTTCCACATAGCCCATAATTTTTTTTTCCAGAAAGAATAACCGGTCATTACAAATATACATTGTACATGAATGACTGACACCAAAAGTCTTTGTAAGATGTCTCAATGCATTAGTTTTTCGTGCTGACTCCTTAGACTGATGTGGGTTATACGCGTTGTTATAAGCATAGATAAACTAGTCTACAAACTGTCAAGGTGCTGTCCATGCCGTCTGTACGTAGCTTCTACACAGCCTGTTCGCTCTATACGCAGCGTCTACGCACCCTCGATACAGTGTGTACGCACAGAAAATAAAATCAACGCACCTCTAACGCGTTGGCTGTACGCATTTTGCGTAGAACTGTGAACTTTTAGACCGGTCGGAACTGTACACCTCTGATCTTTGTCAGGGGTCTCTGGAACACCATTCACACAAGATGTCCATTTTATATTAATCTGCAGCAAAATAATCATAAACCTGCCAAGTTACACCATCCATTGTGCATGTTCAAATATAACTGGCTCTGGTTACCAAGACACCACCTTCATTTCAAACAAAAACCAAAAAACAAAACTTTACTAAGTATCATCCAGTGTTGATGCTGTCCCTTTCCACATGCTTTGGACTTCAGTTGGACTCTCAGGCTTACTTCATATACACTTGACTCCCACTGGACTGTCAAGACTTGCCTTTTATGCACTTGACTCAGATTCACTTCATGTACACTGGACCCCTCCCAATAGACTAACAACACTTGCCTTGTACGCACTAGACTCCCTTTGGACTGCCAAGACTCAAATTGGAGGCACTGGACTTAGATTCATTTTATAAACACTAGACTCTTGTTGCATTGTCAGGCCCACTTCAGATACACCGGACTTTATATACACTGGACCCTTATAGGATTGTCAGGCTCACCTTATATACACTGGACTCTTGTAGGATTGTCAAGTTCACATTATATATACTGGGGTCTTACAGGATTGTCAGGCTCACCTTATATACACTGGACTCTTGTAAGATTGTCAGGCTCACTTTATACATACTGGACTCTTATAGAATTGCCGGGCTCACCTTATATACACTGGACTCTTACAGGATTGTCAGGCTCACCTTATATACACTGGACTCCCACTCCTGCCTGGCAGACTCTGCCTTGAGACAAGAGTCATGGAATTCTTTGTCTGCTTTGCTCATTGTCTCTTCTGCCTGCCGTACCTTCTTCTCTAACTGCAGCCAAAGAATGATAGTGTCTCACATTTATCATGTTCATGTGCCAGTGTATCACTTTTTTTTCAATGTGTAACTGCCCAAGTTTCCCCCCCCCCCAATTTTTTTTTTTTTTTTTTTTTCTTTTATGAAACGTCCTACTTTACAACTAGTGAGAGTCATCCAGTCTAATGCCTCAGCATTGATCCTCCTTATACAAATTTGAGAAAATATCATTCATAATTTTGTATATATACATGTTATTGTGTATATATCTATGGCGACGTGTTTTTCTTTTTGGTAACAGAAGAGAAACGTTTACAACGATAGAACCATCAAATCATATACTTGAAAATACTGCTATTCTTCCTATGACATTCCTTTTTCTTTGCATTAAGTTTATTTTTCAATTATGGCAGTCCCATTCCCATTTGGCTGGGTACATCAGATTTCAAGACAAGAGGACTGTGACAGGCCTGTGTTCAGATGACCTTGGATGCACAGACTGAAGCCACCCTGTGACCTTCACAATAATATTAAGGTTACCTTTGTTGAAGACCATCATCACTGTTTGCAGTATCAGTCTTCATTCGTACCTTACAGGAGTCATTTTAAATAGACTATGACAGGATATAATATTACTACAATATGTGCCAATATGCCAGTTTGACCTTTCTACGTAACTCAAGCCCAAAATCAACATCAAAAGAATAGTAATCATGGTAACCATGGCACAAGCCTCCACCATTAGCAAGATATACAAAAGTTACTGTGGCAAATTTGCTGTTATCCCTATTGTAGCAATGATAACATGTAAATGTACCCTTACCAGTTTTCCTAATTTTGATTATTCATTAAGAATCAGAAAATGACAGCAGCATACATAGTGAAGAAATGTGGTGCACATTGAGTCCATGTACATTTTAACCAAGTCTGACGAAAATGCAACATACAGTTTAAGAGGAGAAGAAAAAGCAAAAATGCACAAAAATTCATTTAAACAAGAGGCCCATGGGCCTAATGCTCTGCTGGCATCGTGGCTGTATTCAGCCTGTTCATTTCAAAGCTGTGAGTCCTCAAGTGGCTTCTCAACATATAAAGCTTAATGTAAAAATTATCCACCAGATAGCACTTCACTCCACATGTTATCATAGTTAATTTGTGCAACTTCTGTGATGAATATTGTTGCATGTGCCAAGACAACAATGAGGGAGTCCTTCCTTAACTTTATGTCCTCAGTGACCTTGGGACAGAAAATAGAGGTCACCTACATTATGTAATACAAGAGGCCCATAGGGCTGCCTGGTGCTGTGCTGACATTGCCACTGAAGTCCAGGCTACACCCTGCCATTACAAAATCACCTCTTTCAACTTTACAGGCTTGGTGACCTCACAAAAATAGGTCAAGGTCACTGACATTACATGAAATTCTAGCTTTGGACATTGTCTATATGTCATAAATTTGGCAAGTGTAATCCAATTACTTTTCGTGATATGGAATTTTATATCTTAAAACCCATTTTGGCTCATAAATTCCATCAAATTATAGGTGACACCACTAGTATCATTACAAACATAGACTTTGACCTCCCCCACAATCCAACCAAATTTGGTGAAGATCTGCAACAAATTAAAGATGCTAGAGTGTTCACAAGATTTTCCTATTTTGCTCCCTATATTGCATAATATTGTAGGTGGTGCCATCAATATCGAAAAAAAACTAGATTTTTATACCCCCTATAAGTCCTGAAAGTTATATTGGGCTAACTTGAAAACTGTGGACAATACTGCTGTCACAAGATTTTCACATTTGGACCTGTATATTACATAATACTACAGGTGGCGCCACCAACATTGATGTGGACAAAGATTTTTATTTACTTTATAACTCCTGAACATTACATGGGCATATCTCAAGAATTGTGGGGTGCAGAGCATTCACGAGATGACCCCAATATACAAACTGGCCATTTGACCTTGACCTTCAACTTGGATTAAAAAATTGGTAGTGTTCAAAATATACACGCAACATCCAGCTTTCCATATATAGTCTGTTTGTTGAAATTGGGTAATAACTCTCCAGTTATTGAGGAAAAACAATAAACTTGGACAAGCGCCAAACTCCATAATTACTGGGTCACAGTGACCCAAGAAGCAGGTCACCAAGTACAGTTTTGTGTCTTATGTAATCAAGTGCAATTTTGATCTAGAGGCTCAATTCTCTTCGCCATTGATGTGCAAGCTACACCCAGCCATTACAAAATCACCTTTTCATCTTTACAGGCATGGTGACCTCACAAGAATAAGTCAAGGTCACTGATATTATATAACATTCCTTGGCCTCAGTCTATATATCGTATAAGTTTGGCAAGTCTTATCCAATTACTTTTTTGAGAGATGGAATTTTATATCGTAAAACACATTTTGGCTGATCATTTCTGTCAAATTATAGGTGGTGCCACTAGTATCATTAGCAACTTAGACTTTGACCTCCCCCACAATCCAACCAAATTTGGTGGAGATCTGCCAAAAATTAAAGATACTAGAGTGTTCACAAGATTTTCCCATTGTGACCCCTATATTACATAATGTAGGTGGCGCCACCAATATCGAACTCAGCATAGATTTTCATACACCCTAGAAGTCCTGAAAGTTATATTGGGCTAACTTGAAAACTGTGGATGGTATCAGGCTAACGAGCAAAAGTTTACGGACAGAGGGACGGACAGACATGAGCGATCGCATAACCTCTGCGACCTTTGGTCGGCAGAGCTAAAAAACTGCAGTTTCACCTCTTGGACATATGAAGGCTGATGGCTTATGGGTCTCCAGGAGTGTCCCTGTGCAATTTTAAAACTGACCAAACAGTGCTGGAAGTTTTCTTAATTTTACCAAAAAACTAGAGAGTGACCATTTGAACAAACTTGGTTGAGACCCCCCTAAGGTACATTGTACATCCCCACCAAGTTTGAAGTGAATCTGGTTAGCAGTTTTGGAGAAGTCAAAAGCGTGAATTACCATTGCAATCCCCATTCTTATATAGCAATCAACAGGAATGTAAGCATTAACTGATAAGTTCCCGAATGGAAAAATTTATTAAAAACCAGATGAGATTCACAGCAATGCCACCTTGTAAACAACTTTGTTTGGCCCTTCTATAAGGACCATTTCCACCAAGTTTCAGCATAATCTGAGTGTCAGTTTTGGAGAGGTTGAAAATAGCAAAACATGGTTTTTTTTTACATTGAAAATATTTGAAAAATCACACCACCACCTGTTGAACAAATTAAGGTCTCAGGGTACCCATAAGTCTCCCTAGGTAATTTCAAAGCAATTGGCCAAGTGGTTTTGGAGAAGATTTTTTAAGACTTGGCAAAAAATGAAAAACATTCATAAACTAGACATACCTTCAATGCAAAGTATTGACTGAAGGGTCTGCCAGGGAAAAATACTGCCATTTAATCAAATTAGGTCATGGTGACACAAAAATCTAATCATTTCATCTTGACATGCTAGACAAGCATACTGCAAAATTTGAGCCAAACACATATGAGCATTCTGGAGGTATTGCGGTAACAAGCCCTAAGGAGCATGTAATTAGGCTGCCATTTGCTCAAGTTAGGTTGTGGTGATACCAAAACCTAGTCAGTTCATCATGCCAGGTAAGGTAAGCATATTGCCAACAATGAGGCCCGCCTTAAAAATATTTCTGTTTTGTATAACAGGGCCTTGAAAAATTTGAT
The DNA here is from genome assembly GCA_964020975.1 of Hermodice carunculata. Lineage (NCBI taxonomy): Eukaryota > Metazoa > Annelida > Polychaeta > Eunicida > Amphinomidae > Hermodice > Hermodice carunculata. The sequence continues at coordinate 31,838 of CAXHWN010000019.1, read as the reverse complement.
GAGGCAGGGAGGAATTTTTTTTTTTTTTTTAATTTTTTTCTTTTTTTTTAAATTTTTTTTTTAACTACACATACCTACAACGTATTACTGCAATATGAGCATCATGCCAGTACAGGGACTGATGGACTTAGTATTGATACAAGATAAACAAGATTCCAGGTTCAACATTTTCTATTAAATCTGTATTAAAGCAAGAGACTGCCACAGATGAGGTTGTAGCGGGACAATATATGCTTCAGGCTGGTTTGGTGGTGCTGAGACAGAGTAGCCCTACTGTAAATACACCTCGGCTTGGCTTGAATTGGGGTGGGTCTTTTGCTATTTTAAACATGTACATGTACAGGGCTTCAAGAAACAAAGGATTAGCGTAATTATTAAGTTACCCTTTTTGTTTTAATATCACAGAAGAAAAAGAGTAAGATATCAAATACAAAAGTGTAGTTTTATTTTCGCTTGACAACAGCAGGGGAGGAGAGGGGTGTATGATGAGGGTTCAGAGTAAATATTACAAGTCATGAAAACACCTCTTTTGTGTGTATGTGCAGGGACGTGGATTAAGAGTTTTATTGCTCCATGGTCAAGTCAGATTTAATCTCGGGCAAGTTAAAATCAATAGGTACTTGCCCGGTCGGGCAACCAACTTTTTTTACCCTGGGAACTCTATTCATCAAATTTTCATGACAGTTGCAAGTTGCAGTTGTTTGCAAGGCTGGCTATGGGGGGGGGGGGGGGGAAGGGTCACTTACAAAATCAGAGCTTTCGCAGCACGTGCATGGGGCGCCGATAGGTGATAAAAATCGCCAATTCATAAACATTCCAAGTTTAAACAATTACTTGGTCTGCAGTTGTATTCATCAGAACTTTATCTCTGTCAACACAAGCAGACATTTTCACTGTCGTACACTACACAGGATTACGTTACGATCCTCGATAGCAAAGGTACCGGCCGTAATTATTGGTTTGCTGAGCGGGGTCACACTACTCACCATCAGTGTGATTTGCCCCAACGATGTCAAAGCAGGGTCAAAATACAATAAAATTTGCATGGCGAATTCATCTGCAAATTAACATCAAATGCCATTTATCGGTGGGTTCTAACAGTGTTGGAAAAAATAGGTGCTTTGAGTCTTGACAGGACTTCCAGTCAGTCACTCGCAAGTGACAGCGTGGAGTGGATCTGCGGTGAACTGACCCAGTCTCACGGACTGATTTGGGACACATTCAGCTATTCCCGCTATCCCCTACCTTTGTGTATTTGCGTGTGACTCCAAATAATTGTTGCAATTAACACTGGAATCTTAATTTTTGCATGCTGTAATATAAACAAAGCTTCCCATTTGTGTGTGCCCTCCGTAAAATACGACAGATTCACACATGTTCACTGGGCGGAAGCCATGATGAAAACACTGTAACACGAGCCGTGATTGGCTCATTTTTGCATGTGACTAAATTGACCAATCGGGTGATGTGTTTTGCGTCAGACCACATGGCCAAAGCAGCTGTTTGTTTACAGTTGCAGGAAAGATGTTGACGGTGCGCACACTCGATTTCTGATTTGAAATATAAAAATTTTCGTTTGAATTTGATTTAGGAACACCTTTTATGGCAAGGAACTTGCCAATACTGTATACGCAAATTTACTACGATGTAGCGATAGCATTCATGGTGGGTACGCAAACGATATGCCTTTACAGAACTGCCACACGGGGCGTGCGAGTAGGGTTAAATCAAGCCTGAAAAAAAAATTTTTTTGCACTGTTGAAAAAAATATTCCAACCGCAACGTTTTGCGCACACGGGGCGTGTTATACGAAACAGAAATATTTTTAAGGCTGGCCTGAGCAAAATACACAAAGGCATTCTGTAGATATCACAGTAACAAGAATGTGCACATCTGGAGGAACATCCGGACGGACAGACAACCTGAAAACAGAAGGGTCCCCCTCAAAAACCACTGGAACATGACCATTTGAACCAACTTAGCAGAGACCCATCCAAGGTGCATTCCCACCAAGTTTGAGGTACATCTGGCAAGTGGTTTTAGAGAAGAAGTTGAAAATGTGAATTGTGGACACCGGCAGATGGATGACATATGGTTGCCTAATCACCACATAAGCTCAGCTGACTGACAAGTCACCTGAGCTAAAAATCACTGAAGCATGACCATTCAATCACACTTGGAAGAGACCTATCCAAGGTAGATAGATCCCCACCAATTCTGAAGTGCATCTTGCAAATGATTTTGAAAAAGTTGAAAAAGTAATTATGGACAGACGACAGATGAACAATGGACAACAGACACAGATTCATTCCTTCAGCTCGCTGACAGACAAATCAGCTGAGCTAAAAACAGTCGCACAGTCTTTATACTATACTATCAGGCTGCTTATAAGGGCATGGAAGAAACGTGATAAGTAAACAACAAAAGTTAGAAATTTAAAATACAGAAAAAAAGTATGTTAATTTTCAATACTAAGGATATCAACAAACTTTACACAGTACATGAATTATGATTACACACTATGACTGTCAAAGAACAGTGCACACCTTGGCAATATCTTTTTCAGACATGACCTTGCCCTTGCCATGTCTTGCATTATGGTACTGCTCACACAACTTCTCCCTCTCTTTGGCTGAGGCATAGGACATTTTCTTATGCTGGAAATAAACCAGGAACATATGATATATTGTTAAGTATGGACTCAGGAGTGGGATTCAAAAATTGGTCATGACTGAACTTAAATTTCTCAGGAGCTATGTAATCATATGCTGTAGCAGTGTGTCTTATGTTCCTCATAAAGTGCAACTTTTTTGTGTTCTTTCTTTCCCGTGAGATTATAAGTGAGATGGTTGATTTTTACAGCCTGAATGAGCAGCACATAAGTTTTTCACAATCAAATAGGCAGTAAAGTTTTATTTCAACAAGACTCTACTTTGTTTTAAATTTGCCTGCATTTTAATGATGGTAAGTTTTGCATATGCACACTCAAAGTAGCTAAGAATTACATCCTTTGTTAAATCTACACATGATATACATTTTGTTTTTCTTCATTTTCAGGAGGGGGAGGTTAATGCTTTAATAAACTGCATGGTGTAGCAGTTAAACTCCCATTCTGTCAGGAAATCAAAGGGCCAAAAATACTTTAGTTTTAGTTTTCAACACTAGAGGGCACAGACGTGTACATATCTACACAAACATACAATACAATATGCAAATACCTTTGCTTCCTCATTCCTTCTGTCTGCCAGTGTTGTCATTGCTTTATCTACCACAGAGTTTATCTGAAACAAAACATAAGAGATTCAAGATAAGTCTTATAAAACAGTGTTTCTGAGTGAAGACACATCCGGTTCACACAGCTTGAAAGCAGCAGTCCAAAGCTATAGTGATAATGGTCCTGGAAATGAAGGCCAGGTTTCAGTGCATGCCTGGCAAGCCTAACATTATACTGCTTCAGGAGCCATTCTGTATGTCCCGTGCCAGAAGTCCAAGTAGCACACACTATTAGTTATTCACTGTTTTAGCGTGAAATACAGGAAGTATCTCCCCCAAAGACAGCTGTATTACCTGAGGCGAAGCCGAGGGTAATGCAGCTGTCTTGGGGGAGATACTTCCTGTATTTCACACTAAAACAGTGAATGACGATTTTATCCCATTTTTGATGATGTAATTTCATGCCCAAAAAATCTTCGCTGTTCGACCCGCTGCTGCTGCAGTTCACTTCACAGTCCGCCATCATGTTGTCGTCTGCAGCGCGTCAAGGCTTGTATCGCATGACAGAGACTTCTAGTGGCTGATCGATGCACTAACCAGATAGAGAGATACAGCGAGAATACCGCTGTATTCCCCGGTCAGTTTCAGGAATCGCGCTGTATTTCACCTTTGCAGTAATTAATGCACAAATAAGGGTAATACAAAGAGTGTACCATAGCTATTAACCAATCAGAAGCCAAGGATTCTATCAAAAATGGGATAATATTGTATATCCACTGTAAAACACCAGCAGCAAAACCTTGTTCCGTGCAGAATGTCACAGTCAAAGCAGCTTATGGCAAAAAGATACTGTTAGACCACTTTCAGGCAATTTGCACCTGTGACCTTGGCGCTGCCTGATACTACCTGGTGTGAAAAAAATATGCATGAACCTACCTCACTATCTCTGTGTCTAACAGGTCACAGCTGAACTCTAATTTTTTTTCTTTTCTCTCAAATAAAGTAAAATCCTGCACTGCAGGCAGATTTTAACAACTGTTTTTGTAATTCAAATTGATATTTAAAAAAAAAAATAAAAAATAAAATTGCGAGGAACAATTTTACAATATATGAAAAATAGACCAAGGCAAAACACCAATGTCTAAAGAGAGGACTGTGACAGTCCTGTGCTAAGCTGACATACCAAGATATCAGTCAATATGTCAGATTTGCTGTTATCCTTTTGTACAGTAACAGTGCTAATCATGTACATATACCCTTTGGGACATGTATCAAAAACAAATTCCAAAATTCAAAAACAAACAAAAAAAACAAAAAAACAAGAACAAAACAAAAAAAAACAAAACTGAATTGATATTACCCCCCTCCTCCGATCCCAAATCAGAATTTCCTGGAAAATTGTGACTGGATATTTTACTATGCCCATGCCCAGTTTATATTGAAACAAGACAATATAACCACATATCACAAGGTCTACCTACGTTTATTTGCCTGTTCTGAAAACACAAAATATGTACAATCAAGGTACCAGCATATCTTGAACAGCTTTTCAGGTCCATTATTAATAATTTATTATTTTTTCAGTTTTATTTATTGTTCTTTCATGTATTTTTTCTTAGTACACATCTGTAATATGTGAAAGAAATCCACAATAACAGTCTGACAATTCACATGTCGCATGAGATTAGACTCCCCACCCGCCCACCCCCCAAAAAAGGTCTTTCAGTTATATTCCATCCACATTTTTAACAGTGTTTATATCTAAAATCTTTGATTTTGAAATCAATTTATTTTTTGAAGACTGAAATGTTGGTTTTTAATGCCTATGATAGGCCTGTTGCCAAGGATAATCTAGCGCCTGTCTTTCATTCAATTATATCATTTACGTTTCTTCATACCTTTCTGCCCAAGCTACCAAATTCCTCAAAGTATTTTTTTTTCTTAACGTACTTCATTAGTTAATGAATTTATCTAACATAGCACGAATGCATGTGGTGCTTGCCAGGACTTACTGATTAGTGTGCCATCTAGAGTCACTTTGAGGAATTACTGAAAATATGTGCATCAGACTGTGAATATGAGGAGATAAATCCACACTGTTGGAGCTTCAGGATTATACATTATAAAGGATTAGGTGAAAATATGTTGAATCAACATACAAAATAGATTACTGTACAAGTAAGGGGAAAATGTCAAGCTCTGGGGAAACTTTTGAAACAACGGTAAGTAAAAACCCTTTTTATCGTCCATTGCAATCTTTTTGTTTTCTTTGTTGAGTTTTGATAACAAGATATGTTTGTAAAACATAGATGCCCCCCTCCCTCATTACCCTTGCCCTCGCTACCCTATTGATAGTGGTAGATGGGGCACTCGTGACCTTACAAAATTAGTGAAGGTTGATCATACATCAATGTCATATATCTTTATACTTTAACCTAGCCCTTAAAAAATGACTAAAAACCTGGGCAATATAAAAGTTGTAGCTGAAAAATAAGTCATCATTTAGAAACCATATTCAGCAAAGTGGCTTTATGACCTTGGGAATTATGGCAAGGTCACTCATTTTCACTTGACCTTCTTCAGTTATTGTGCAAAAAAAAGGAAGTCTACCGTCTGTGTGTGACCCTCAAAACTGGGTCAAGGTCACCCATCTACAAACTCAAACTAGCCCTTATAGGCAACTATAAAGCTGTGCAATATAAAAGTGCTACCTCTAAAATGCAAGATATACAGAAACAATATTCAACCAAATGGCTCTGTGACCTTTGAAATTAGGTCAATGTCACCCATCTTCAAACTTGACCTAGACCTGAATACGGACAATTATCCAGTGGAATATAAAGTCCTAGTTTAAAAACCTCTTCAGTTATCATGTAGAAACCAAAGTTAACTCAGGTACCAACCCATATTCAGTACAGTGACTCTGTGACCTTTAAAATGAGGTCAAGGTCATCCATCTTCGCCTAGCCCCAAATATGGACTATTATCCTGTGCAATATAAAAGTCCTAGCTTAAAAACCTCTTCAGTTATTGTGCGGAAACCAAAGTTAACTCAGGTACCACTGTGACCTTGGAAATTAGGTCAAGGTCACCCATCTTCAAACTTCACCTAGCTTTTGATTAGAATGATACACCTATACAGTATCAAAGTCCTAGCTCAAAAACTTCTTGAGTTATTGTGCGGAAACCACAGTCTAACTACAATCTCTCTGTGACCCTAAAAACTGGGTCAAGGTCACCCATCTTCAAAATCAACCTAGCTCTTATAGAGAACCATTAAGCTGTGCAATATAAAAGTTCTAGCTCCAAGGTATAAGTTATCATGCAAAAAGCATGAAACCATATTCAGTAAAGTGGCTCTGTGACCTTTAAAATGAGGTCAAGGTCATCCATCTTCGAACTTCGCCTAGCCCCAAATATGGACTATAATCCTGTACAATATAAAAGTCCTAGCTTAAAAACCTCTTCAGTTATTGTGCAGAAACCAAAGTTAACTCAGGTACCACTGAGACCTTGGAAATTAAATCAAGGTCACCCATCTTCGAACTTCGCCTAGCTTTTGACTAGAATAATACACCTATACAGTATCAAAGTCCTAGCTCAAAAACTTCTTGAGTTATTGTGCGGAAACCACAGTCTACCGACCGACTGACCGACCGACCGACCGAATGACATGTGCAACGCTAATATGCCCCACCTTCTTCGAAGGGGGGCATAATAAAATCTCTGTAAACTTTATGTATTGAAGCTGTGTATTTTCTGGAACTTTTCCAAACAATTGCTGAAAATCGGATTTTGGCATCAACTCCCTCCCCCCCTGCGGTTTTCTCAGATTTTTGGAAAGGTTCTTTTTTTGCACTACCCCTTACCAAAGTGGTGGTCACCAAATCATTCATTTCAGACAGTCTCCATATGAATGTGAACTCATGCCCCTTGTGAAGTACAATGTATGGTTTTTGTCAAATCTGTTCCTTTGTGGTTCCCATACCATGGAATCTCCCTATTAGGACCACCTAAGGGACTGAAAAATGTGGTCTTAATATGATAGAATTTAAGTTACAGTAAACAATAACAGGACTATAAGTTTGTGGTCTTACTATGGAAATGGTCTTTTTATTGAGGTGGTCTCATAAGAAACTGAAACAGACTATGGGGACATATTCATTACATCTAAAACAGATTCGACTCACAACCCTTGGGTAGATACTTTGCCCATCTAGACCACAAAGGCCTAGATTTGTAAGTCAGAGTTTTGGAACACATCCAAACACATCCTCCACAAGTGCAAACAAAATTGCTACGCTTGAAAATAAGAAAAACACTGGTGCCATCAATTGCATTCCATTGAGCCATGCAACCTGAATAGCATGGGGAGATAAGCTCACTTGCTCTGTCTAATGCTAAATTTTTATCTGAAGCTCATCCCTATATGAAACTTACATCAGTGCTTTATTGCCACAGTAGTGCACAACAAAAAATACCGTTCAAAAAACAGTACCCTTCAGCCGCCTTCAATCTCTTTTGCTGTAAGTGAATAGGAATAGTGTCCCATAGTATCAGGTAGAGTGTATAGACATAAATTTTTAGGAGGGATAAATATTCACAAATTTTCCTGAGTAGACCCACTTAAGGAATATTAAACCGTGGCATATTTTTGGCAAATTGGGTGTTGAATGAAAGCCTGCATGAAATTTTCAGGATACTTTACCCTCGAGAATATAAATGATTTTACAGTAAACTTACATGTTCTTTTAAGAGAATATTGCAATCCACACTCCTTTATGGAACGATAATAATTTTCAGCTACTCCTGAGACAAATTTTGGAATGTTTGTGTAAATAGGGGTCTAAAGACTGGTCCTTGTGTGATCCCTTTGTGAAACTCTTTGATGAGGTCACTCATTGTTCTTGTACTAAACTGTAACTGCCTTGATGCCCTTTGTTGCCTATTTTCATACTGTCTGTGATTCTTCAGTTTCCGTTTCCGTCGTTTCCAACAAATATTTAGTGATTGTTCTCTTTCCCTCTTACCAGCATCTTTTCTTGATTCTGTCTTCCTCAAAATGTCTATATTTTGCTCTGCTTTTCTTTTGACGGAGTCTCTCCTTGATTCTGCTCTTCTTGTGGTGTCCCTGGATTGTTCCTTTTTTCTATTGGTAGGGTCATTCCCCGATTTTGCCTTCCTTATAACATCTTCCCTAATTGTACTCAAAATCCTGTTAAGAAAAATTGTTTTGATAACATGCTTTTGACATAAATGCTAATGACTTTCATTCTTTTCTGACATGCCTTAATGCACATTTACTCAAAATTGACAGTATTTTCTCAAATGTCACAAACCTGACACATTAAGTTGATACATTGACTCAGGGTTGGCAGTTAAATAGAGCTTAATTGTTTGAGGGGTAGGTGTCATCACAGAGTTTGTTTTACATTTCTCATGCAGGATGTCCATTGTTGCAGTCCTTGTTGGGATTTCCCTTGGTTTGTACAGGTGGTCTAGCTGCAACTGTTTATTTTACTATCACTGGGACTGAATATAAGGCCCTAGCTTGTTTCCACTTCAGTTGTACACTGGCAGGTGGTTTAACTAGGATAAGCTGTCTAGCTAGAAAGTAGTGTTCATTCTTGGTCTGTAAATAATGGGGCCCATGGGATCAATAAGGCTGTGAAATAGGGGCCCATTCCTTGCAGGGATGGGCAAGCTAGGGGGATCCGGGGGCATGCCTCCCCCTCCCCCGGAAAATTTTTAAATAAAGCATGCCAAATGGTGCATTCTGAGGCCAAAATCAAGCATTTTGAAGGTTTTATTGTGTGGTGAAAATTGTGTCTTTTTTGGTCAGTTTTTGATCTTCAGCGGTACCAATTCCTGTACAGCAGTATATCAATCATGTAAATGTTATCAACTGCACCAGGAAGGATCCGATCAGATCAGACTGTAGTTCTGCACAAGTAAAGGTTATTTTTTATACTTTTAGACTGCCAGTGACAGTGCATGCCTCGCCATAGCAAGTGGAGTCAGATTGAAATATCCTCCTCTGGGCCTCTAATGTACCATCACTTTGTTACAGTGTGAATCAATTTGAAAGGCTTCCGATAAAACACTCAGATTCAGAACTGCAAAAATTATGACCAGACTCCACAGACAATCACAGTAACATTATGATGTGATTCTTGAAGTTCATAAAAATATTCAAGGACAGGAAGATTTTAAACTCAAAACAGCCAATTTCATTGTCCAACAAATAAATGAAATATAAACAATACTGGGAACTGATATCATATATCATCTTATCAGTTACCACTGTAATTAGTATTTCAATTATTTGTATGACAAATTCAATGAAATTATCTCTGCTGGTAGTACTAGGACAAGATGGATAAAATCATCTACCAGCAGTGCCAGAAGTTTCCAGTATAACTGCTGGCTTCAACAGACTTCAACAACAAGCCAGCCAAGGAGAAAAAATTCTTCAAGTGCCTAAAATACACCAGAAAATATCCATGACATTTCACTCACATCTCACTCATGTCAGTTTTCACAATAATAAATAAATCATAAATAAATCAAGCTGCAACACAAGTAAGATTGAGATATATAATTTTATTACATAAATGACACCCGGTGTCATTTATGTAATGAAATTATAAATCTCAATCTTACTTGTGTTGCCGCAGGGGTCATATTAAGGATTTTTTTTAGTGTGGGTCCGTTGGACCCATCTTTTTTTTTTTTTCAGAAAAAATAGTGATTCCAAGGACTGAGTCGATGGGTCCAGTCTGAACTTGTGCAAACTAGGCTTCATTTTGTGTGATTTGATTGATTTTATTTGGTCTGATCATGGAGGTAGAAATAGGCAGTATCTGATATCGCACACCGTGTGCCATCGGGAATTTTTTTTACTCTCTTGCACAACAAGCGGCATGTGTATTGAGCATGCCTGGGCTCTGTTATTTTTGCGATTCATTCCACAAGATGGTCAGAAATTACATGATTTATACTTCTGTGCACTTTCTATTTCAATATACCTGAAAAATTTGTTGGCGTAGGAGGTGTCAAGAGCCTGATATTTAGTGCGGTCACTTTTTTACTGAGCAACACGGTACAGGCTGTGCAACACACCACAAGCGAGTGTGCACAGCCTGTCACAGGCATGGATGATTTTCCGCTATGTTGTAGGCCTGCGTATCTTTTTTTGGCCTGCGATCGTGAATTTCATTCCTCTCTTGTTCTGTCATACAGATTTGTTCCATTCAAACAATGTAATAAAATTAAAACATCAAAATTTTATTAAAAATCACCAACGACGACGTGACGCATAGGAGACAGCAATCAACAACACATGATCACATCGTGTTTATGCATCTTCGCTTCGACCACGTGTGACCATGCGGGGACTAATCTGCGTATTTCCTTTGCCATCCATTAGGAATTTTCATTCGTGCCTTTATCTGTATCTAGATTTGTTCGATGGAAGTCTTTTTGGTGAAGATATGATGCGAAAATTAAACATCTCGGTCCAATAATCCTCGCTTTAATACCACTTATTCCCCCCCCCCAACATAGCGGACACGAGACAGGCACATGTCTGGGCAACAACGAGTTTGATTGGACAGTGAGCGGCACGTGATCGAATCCACCCAATGAGGAACCTGGAAATGCTCTCAGCGCATTTAAAATGAGGTGAACCGTGACGTAAATTTTTGCAGGAATACCCCAGGAATATTAGAAAATAAGAGAACTTGTTATAAACAAAGACGAACATCAGAGAATTCAATCAGTATAATGCATAATCATGGTCATGGTGGCCAATGCAAAGCACCGTAACCGCAAAGGTGCAAAGTTACTAAGTTTTGGGTAATATCTGCAGTTGTATCATTCAAAATGCATTGCGTTTTTGTGCGTGCATCCACAGAGACGAAAATTGACAATGTTTTATTGATTTACAGGCGTCTTTTCATTATTTGCGTCTTTGACGCAGGACGCACGCTAAATGTGACCCCTGGCTCACTCTCAGTCTGTTCATTGTTGGCTGCTTTCGGTTTGTCAGGCATGTTTGGAGTTGTGCAAGGCAGCGTGGCGACGTCATTCATAGAAGTGTGACAATGTAAATAAGGCTGCTATTGGACAATGACCGAGGGACCTTTGCGCTCTGTCCAATCAGGGCTGCCATTCCACATGACTGCACCGTGCCCCCCCCCCCCCCCAATGTACACGAGGAGCACCTGACAGAGTTCTCACTCGATTTCTGTAGCTTTGAAAACCTACGCGCTTCGGTTGGATATCATGAATTAATTACACATGTTCATAAAGTATTCACAAGTTGCAACAAAATTCTAAAATTAGAAATTTATACAGTGCGCCCGGCAGGCCCCGTCACTCACGTCAATGTGCGTCTTCCCTGAAAAAAGTGCGCTAATCCCGCAAGACCGCACCCAAGAATAAATACTGAGAAAGGGTACAGATTGGTTCAGGCGTAAGTCAAATTGTTCTTATCTGAACCTGTACTATACAAATTTAGTAATTATGGTTTTGTTTGACAGGTATTCTTCTTTCATAATGAAGCTCTGCATTTATAAGCAAAACTTCACGTATTTAGCTAATTCATCATTTGCCACATTCATATATTCTTTATTGTGTGGGTTGTCTTTGCTGAATATTTAGCTTAGACAATGAGCCGCTACTCAGAGAGACATGTACGGGTAAAAGGTTCCGAAACATGTTGAGTAGTTACCCGCTGAAGACCCTTTAATTTATTTGGGCTGATACAGCCTATGTCAAAATTTTACAAAAGAACGTGTGCAATATGGACAAAAGTAATTCCATATATATATATATATGGGTTTAACAGGGACAGGTTAGCTTATAGAGAGTAAAGAGTTCGGACTGCGGAATAGGGGATAGACTACTAGGAAGTGGTTCTGGGCAAAAACACAAATACAAATCTTTATTTTGCTCGGCTTTTCTTGTGACAGGGTCATTCCTTGATTCTGCCTTCCTTAAAATGTCTTTATTTTGCTCAGCTTTTCTTTTGACAGGGTCTCTCCTTGATTCTGCTCTTCTTGTGGTATCATTGGATTGTTCCTTTTTTCTTTTGGTAGGGTCATTCCTTGATTCTGCCTTCCTTAAAACACCTTTATTTCGCTTGGCTTTTCTTTCGACAGGGTCTCTCCTTGATTCTGCCTTCCTTAAAATGTCTTTATTTAGTTTGGCTTTTCTTTTGATGAGGTCTCTCCTTGATTCTGCTTTCCTTGTGTCGTTCTTGGATTGTTCAGTACTTCCTTTTTTAATAAGCGTTTGTTGCTTTTTATCTTTTTCTTCTTGGAATTCTCTCTGTATGCGCCAGTACTTGCTCATGCTGAATTGTGTATTCCCATTATCATAATGTGTTTTTGCTGCTCAAATGGCCTCCATGTCCTGTCTTTTTACAGCATTTCTTTTTTCATGGCTCCGCTTCTTAGTTTTGGGCATTTTTAGTAAATTCACTTGAAGGTGCTAGACCAAATTTTTCATGTAACAGAGTTCTTTCAACTCAAGTTTCATTTCAAATCTAACTACATGTGAACTAGTAACACATCTAACTAGTAGTAAACATTAGTAACATATGTACACATAACAGTATGAACGTTGAAGTATATCAGTGAAAATAACTCTTGACATTTAAGGAACAGAGAAGCTTTAATCTGAAAGCTCATCAGAAAACAAAGCAGAGCACGCCTCTTGACTGTCATGGAGTTGTTCTGTTTGCTTCAGATCTTCCTATTTTTTTCTTTTAACAAAGTTTTGGCCTTTTCTAGTGCATTCTTTTTGCTTGTTGACTTAACTTGTAAGTCATGTTGACTTTTCTTACTGTAGCTAAGTTTGCACTCCTGAGACTTCATTTGGGCTTCAACTTTTCGACACTCTGTTTTAATGGTTTCATTATACATTCTAACCCATACTGTAATAGCATCAGTTTCGGTTAAGAGATCTTGTTGGACAGATCCTCTAGCAGCCATTTTCCCAACTAAACCCATAATCTATAAATTCATATTAGCTATTTTCTGTGATGTTTCTCTAATCTTCTCTACAGACTCCATTTTTTAAACCAAACAATAGAACTAGAACAGACTGATTTTCCAACAGAAAATCAAATGTCTCCTTGTGGAACACTTACGTCTCTGAATAATCTACAGGTGATAACAAATTACAAATGACCAAGTTTACTTGAAAATTACAATCCTATTTTAGCTCTCACCTAGATACATTACTCTAGCAATTCTCTGCATCAAGTTCTTCAAGACTTATTGCAGAGAAACCAATTTCACATAAATGACCCTGTGACCTTGCAAATTAGGTCAAGGTCACCCAAATACAATCCCAACCTTGGTCTTACCTTGATACATAATCCTACCAAGTTTCATCAAATTCCATCAAGTTCTTCATGACTTATCGAACGGAAACCAATTTCACATAAGTGACACTGTGACCTTGAGAATTCGCTCAAGGTCATCCAAGGTATTGCCTAGATACATAATCCTACCAAGTTTCATCAAATTCCATCAAGTTCTTCAAGACTTATCGCATGGAAACCAATTTCACATAAGTGACCCTGTGACCTTGAGAATTCACTCAAGATCATCCAAATACAATCCCAACCAAGGTCTTGCCAAGATACATAATCCTACCAAGTTTCATCAAATTCCATCAAGTTCTTCATGACTTATCGAACGGAAACCAATTTCACATAAGTGACCCTGTGACCTTGAGAATTCACTCAAGGTCATCCAAATACAATCCCAACCTAAGTCTTGCCTAGATACATAATCCTACCAAGTTTCATCAAATTCCATCAAGTTCTTCAAGACTTATCGCACGAAAACCAATATCCATAAGTGACCCTTTGACCTTGAGAATTCGCTCAAGGTCATCCAAATACAATCCTAACCAAGGTATTGCCAAGATACATAATCCTACCAAGTTTCATCAAATTCCATCAAGTTCTTCATGACTTATCGAACGGAAACCAATTTCACATAAGTGACCCTGTGACCTTGAGAATTCGGTCAAGGTCATCCAAATACAATCCCAACCTAGGTCTTGCCTAGATACATAATCCTACCAAGTTTCATCAAATTCTGTCAAGTCCTTCAAGACTTATCGAACGGAAACCAAGTGTTGAAGAACCTGAACAACAACAACAACAACAACAACAAGCGGAAGAAACGGGCACTAAAACAATATGTCCCCCGGCTTCCACCGGGAGACATAATAATCTACTAGGGTACAAAATAATTGTATACAAGTTTGCAGCTAGCTCCAGAGGCAAGGGATGCCATCCCTTTCACCTTTCTTCTGCATCAATTAAACAAAAGAAAGCTGCTGGGAACCTGTTTAGACTGTTTGTATAGCGAAAGTCTGTCGCTAGCTCCAGAGGCAAGGGTTGCCATCCCCTTTCACCTTTCTTTTGAAGATAAGTCACTCAAAGGAAAGCTGCTGGTAGTCTGTAGTGTAAGAGATCACAGCCATTTTGCAACTCATCAAATAATTTCACAAGTGGAGATCTTGTCATAAATTCACAATATATTTGTATAAAATTATAAGTTTGTATTAAATAGCAAGCCAGATGTAGCTGTAGAGAATTTTCAGCCATATTAAAAGCATGGGGGTAGTAAAACGAGAAGCTGGGAGGCAGCTTGAAAGAATTTACACCACACATGAAGCAAGACAGCTGCAAAAGAAAGTGGGAGGAATTACTTTAAAGCACACAATACTACACTACACTTCTACTGATGAGCGTTACCCGCACCACCACGGGGAGGCTGGCCATGCATGAATGAAACCTGATATCACATATCATACATATTCGTTTTACCTGATTTACTGAGATATGTTTTAAAGCCCATACAGTTCAAGATGAACTAGGAAAACTACAACAGATCAAAAATGGAGTATGAGAAATTTGTATTCAAGTGTAGTCAAAATCAAGAAGTGGCTTATCAGGTTTCATGTTAATATTAACCATAAATAGAGGTTACTATAATAATTTTTTTTTTTTTTTTTTTTTTTTTAACTAATACTGAAAATTTACCATTTTCAGCGGGTTTTTTAGCCGCCAGGCACTTGTCTGGTATTTAAATTTACTATAATAAATTACATTTAATAACAAAATCCATGTCTTGTTTGAAAGAAATATGTTTTGTTACAGTTATCCAATTCACATTACACAGAATGTAACTCTGGTTGTGCCAGCCATATAGTGAAAAACACTTCCCAACTGCCATATACCTATCTTTGGGGCATGTAATTGAATAACCCCTAGCAATTTATCAGGGGATACCAAAATATAGGTATATGACACAACCGAGATAACGTATATCCATTGTAGGGCAATGGCTTCATTCAGGTAACTACAGCAAAACTCAAAAGTTGGATTCCATGTAGCCTCTATTTTGGTTTGGTGCCATTCTAGAAACATGCAAGCATTATGTAAGAAAAACCCTGTGACCTGGAAAACTGTGTTTGAACTAAGTGCAGGCCTCAAAGAGGTGCTTAAGCATGCAGTGCTTGTGATACATGTGTGTGATGTTTCATAAAACTGACTTTAAAACTTTCTTACCTACACAAATACTACTATTGTACACTTGACCTTTGACCTCGAAAACATTAGGTCAAATATAGAGGAATAACCTTGAATTTCAATAGCCTTCTAGATCACCCTATGTTGCTTCTTTTGTTTTGAGATCTAGATTTCTAGATGCACAATGTCACTCAGCAAACTTGTGACCCGTGTGTGACCTTGAAAATTAGGTCAAGGTCAATTATGCTTGCACACAAAGCAAGCCTTATAGTGGTGTACTATCATATGCAATTTGAAAGTCCGGTCTCAAAAACTTCTGAAGTTATAGTGGTAAACAAAATTTCAATGAATAGGTCACTGTGACCGAGATACTTGACCTAGTGACCTACTTTTGATTCATGACACATTTTTTGGTTGGTATACATGTGTGTATAAAATTCCATGTAACTGACTTAAAAACTTCCTTACTTATACCAATACCACCATTGTGCACTTGACCTTTCAACTTAAAAAGTACATCAAATATAAAGCTATGACCATGATTTTCAATAGGCTTCTAGACCACTCTTGGAAGCTTCTTGTGTGTAACATTCAGATTGCTACATGCAGGCTTTCAATAGTTAGAGCAGTAATGTTGCTCAGCACATGTGACCACTATGTGACCTTGAGAATTAGGTCAAGGTCAACTATGCTTGCACTCAAAGTAGGCCATATAGGAGTGTAATATCATGTGCAATTTGAAAGTTCTGTCTCAAAAATTTCTGAAGTTATGGTGGTAAAACCATGGGAAAGATGGACAGATGGACGGACATGTCCTTTGAAGCTTAAAAGCTTCATACACTATTCCACCATACCAACACTGGTATAAACCTGTAAATAGTAATACAATTTACAGCACCATAAAGTTGACTAGAGGTGTTATAAGGTAAAGTGTACTAAGGTATTAGCTGAAAGCCACCTCTTCCACTGTACTGAATGAAGATTAAAAAGAAAGAAATCCTGCAAAAAGTGAGTATGATCATGGTTTTCCAACTTAAGACGGACTAGAGAAAATTTTCTAGGTGCGTTAAGTATACTTTACCCCGGGTATTTTCCCTCTTACCACTCTAAACACTTTGAGGACTAATCTCATTTCAAACTCCACCTTGAAACAATTTGAGTAATGTTCTTGAGTTAGTGTTGTAGTTATTAGGTATTTTGTCATATCTGTGGAAACATTTCAACAGAGTTTTGTGTAGTTGTTGTTTTTTATAACCTTTGTGTTGTAATTTATGTTCTAACCCTATTGACAAAATCGCTAAAAAGTGTGGTGTTTCTAGCAATACGTAACACTTGTCCGATACAAACTCCATATGCTTGCTTCTCTGGAATGTCAGGTCAGGGTAGGAGATAATATCAAATTTGAACTGGACTCTTTTGTCAAATATTTTTGTTACATACTGGTTGTTCTTTATTTCTATATCCAGATCAAGGAAAGTAGCTTTTGTATCACTTTCATTTTCCAGATTTAATATTAGTTCTTTGGGATATATGTTTTTCCAACTCCCCTTTATTTCATCTCCATTGTTTAAAGCACACATGTCATCTATAAATCTTCTTGTGTGAGAATATGATCTTCTTGCAGCTGTAAAGTTTGTTTATGCCAATTCCTCCATCCATTTTGATTCATAAAAATGTAAATAAAGGTTGGCAATAAATGGGGCTGGATCTGTTCCCATTGGTATGCCTACTATTTGTTGATAGACTCTGGTTCTAAGGAAAAGTATGCATTATTGATATTGTATTCTATCATTTGAGCTCACTCTTACTGCGTGTAAGATATTCCTTTGTTCTTACTGTTATCAAATTTAGCCTCAGCACCACATATTTTAATATACTGACATGTGCCACCTTTGGACGCTTTATCCAACATTGAAATTAACATGTTGTTTAAGTCTGTCAAGTTGATCTTTGTATACAATGTTAAGAAATCAAAAGTATGAATTGATTTGGCACCATTTTTATTGTTGATTTTGTCAATGTCTAGTAGAATATCACTTGTGCTATCTGTAATCCACATTCTATTCACTCCCGTGTACATATTCACTTTTTTGCAGTAGTTAGTATGTGGATTTTTGACAAGTTTGAGGACTTTAGTGAGTCATTTGGCAACTTGTTTCGAAACACATTTCTTTGCAGCAATGATGAATCTGAATTTAACAGAGTTTTTATGCATTTTGACAGCTGCATATATGATTGTTAATTTCTTGTCCTCATTTGAGACAATGCATTTCAACTCCTTGTTTTTATCCACTTGGTCCTTGATCACAGTATCAGAGGTTCCTGTCTGTTGATAACTTTCATTATATAATTCACTCAGTGTTTTATTAATGTAGCATGGTTTACAAGTTAGTGCAATGTTATTGCTAGCTTTGTCAACAGGTGTGATGACAAACTTGTCACGTAAGTCTTGTAATTCCTGACTACAATGTGAATCCTGCAGCACTTGTTTAATCTGTCTCCACTTTTGAAGAGGTCCTTTTCTCAGGTATTTAATTCTTTCATCCACTTTCTCCATTACTTTAACATTCCATTCATCAAATGCCTTGTTAGACGCACGGACGGCGCAGGATACGACAATACCCGTCAGCCTCATAAGGCTGAAGGGTAAAAACAGGGATTCAAGTACTTTTGATATAGCAGTACAAAAATTTTCTACCAGCCCCTGTGACAGGGCATCGGGTGGAAAAACAAGCAATTCAACTGGTGTAATGGTTCAATTTTTCGAAAATTGCAAAAACACACAAAAATTCATAAAAAAAAAGAAAGAAAAAGCAGCACCACCTGTTGAACAAATTAAGGTCTAGGGGTCCATAGAAGTGTCCCTGTGTAGTTTCAAAGCAATTGGCCAAGTGATTTCGGAGAAGAAGATTTTTGAAGATTTTGTCAAAAAATTAACCAAAAAATTCATAAAAAATCCCAAAATTACTGGGCCGTGACCATTTGAACAAAATTGATAGAGGGACCCACCCAAGGTACATCCCAATTAAGTTTCAAGTGAATCTGACCAGTGGTTTTCGATAAGAAGTCGAAAATGTGAATTGTGAACGGACGACGACAGACAACAGACGACAGACGGACGATGGATGCCTCACCCTCCTATAAGCTCAGCTGAATTATCAGTTGAGCTAGAAAATAGAAAAAAATCGCAGCGCTCTCTGGTGAACAATTTAAAAAATAGGTGTCCCTGAGAGTGTCCCTGTGGGATGTCAAAACAATTGGGTGAGCGGTTTCAGAGAAGATTTTTTAAGATTTCTCCCAAAAATGAACAAAAAAAAATCATGAAAAATCCAAAAATCATTGGACCGTCACCATTTGAACAAAACTGGTAGAGACCCACCCAAGGCACATCTCCACCAAGTTTGAAGTGGATCTGGATGACGGATTTTGAGAAGAATTTGAAAATGAGAATTAGCATTAGAATGTCCATTGACTTACATAGTGATCAACAGGAAAGCTGCATTGACCGCCAAGTACCTGAATTGAAAAAAATCGTTTAAAATCAGGAATCCACAGCAGTGCCACCTAGTGAACAACTATGTTTGACCTTTCTACAAGGAACATATCCACTCGGTTTCAGCTTAATCTGAGTGACGGTTCTGGAGAAGTAGTCGAAAATAGCAAAAACACACAAATAATCATAAAAAAATAGAAAAAAATCACAGTGCCCTCAGGTGAACAAAAAGTTTGAAGTGGATCTGGATAACGATTTTTGAGAAGAAGTCGAAAATGTGAATTGTGAACGGACGACGGATGCCTCACCCTCCTAAAAGCTCTGCTGAGATTATCAGCTGAGCTACAAATCACTGGACCGTGACCATTTGAACAAAGTTGGTAGAGACCCACCCAAGGCACATCTCCACCAAGTTTGAAGTGGATCTGGCTGACGGTTTTTGAGAAGTGGAAAATGTGTATTGTGAACGGAGGACGACGGATCACAGACGAACGACGGATGCCTCACCCTCCTAAAAGCTCAGCTGAATTATCAGCTGAGCTAAAAAAATCGCAGCGCCCTCTGGTGAACGAATTAAGAATTAGGAGTCTCTGGGAGTGTCCCTGTGGGATATCAAAGCAATTGGGTGAGCGGTTTCGGAGAAGATGATTTTGTAAGATTTCCCAAAAAAAATCAACAAAAAATTTCATAAAAATCCAAAAATCACTGGACTATGACCACTTTCAAGAACAAACTTGGTCGAGACTCACCCAAGGCACATCCCCACCAAGTTTGAAGTGGATCTGGCCAACAGTTTTGGAGAAGAAGTCGATAATGTGAATTGTGCACGACGGACCCTCACAAAAGCTCAGCTGACTGACAAGTCAGCTGGGCTAAAAATTGCAGCACCACCAGATGAACAAATTAAGAACAAGAAGTCCCTAGGAGTGTTCCTGTGTAATATCAATGCAATTGGGTGAGCAGTTCCAGAGAAGATTTTTTCAAGATTTGCCCCCCCAAGAAAGAACCAACAAATTCATAAAAAATCCAAAAATTACTGGAGCGTGACTACTGGAACAAACTTGGTAGAGACCCACCTAGGGTACATCCCCACCCAGTTTGAAGTCAATCTGGATGACGGTTTTGGAGAAGAAGTCGAGAATGCCAATTAGCATTAGAATGCCCACTGACTTACAATCAGTTGGAATGGTTCATTTACTGATAAGTTCCCAAATTGAAAAAAACATTGTTCAAAATCAGGAATCCACAGCAGTGCCACCTTGTGAACACTTTTGTTTGACCCTTCCACAAGGAATGTATCCACCAAGTTTCAGTTTAATCTGGGTACTGGTTCTGAAGTCAAAAATAGCAAAAACAGACATTTTTTTTTTAAATTGAAGAAAAAAAAATTGCAGCGCCACTTGGTGAACAAATAAAGAATTAGGAGTCCTTAAGAGTGTTCCTGTGTGATATCAAAGCAATTGGGTGGGCCGGTGGGCAGTTCGGTGGTTTCAGAAAAGATTTTTGAAGATTTGCTCCCCCTCCCAAAATACAAAAAAATCATAAAAAAATCCACAAATCACTGGAGCATGACCATTTGAACCAACTTGGTAGAGACCCACCCAAAGTACATCCCTACCCAGTTTGAAGTAAATCTGGAAAGTTTTGGAGAAAAAGTCACAAAAGTGAATTGTGGACGGAAGATGGACAGATGGAAGGACAAAGGACCATCCAATTAGCTCACCTGACAAGTCAACTGAAAAATTCATTAAATAAAAAATAAATAAGTCACTGGACCAGGACCACTTGAACACAAACTCAGTACAAACCCACCCAAGGTACATTGCCACCAAGTTTGAAGTGAATCTGGGTAATGGTTTCAGAGAAGAAGTCAAGAATGCGAATTAGCATTAGAATGCCCACTGACTTGCATAGTAATCAATAGGAAAGGTCACAATTAGCTGTAAGGTGTGTATTTTCTCCAATTCACAACTGAATACACAAACATTTGGAGGGCTAGAGCTGTGTATTCCCATTAGTTTGTATGTTAAAGCAACCTTAAATAAACCAGTCACTTTTGTAGGTGTAGTTGAAGGATTTTTGCGAGGTATCTAGTTTTATGTATCTCTATTGACTGTCCGAAATTTGGTGTTTCTATGTGCAGTACTTTTCAAGTTATTAAGTTGCAAACTACAACGTAAGTAATGGGAATACACAACCCTAGCCCTCCACTGACTGCAGTGCCCTCTTTTAGGCAGTTCTTGCACCTTCTGTTTTTGTCCCTTGTCTATCGGAAAGGTTCATTTACCGATAAGTACCCAAATTGAAAAAATTATTTCAAATCAGGAATCAACAGCAGTGCCACCTTGTGAACACTTTTCTTTGGCCCTTCCACAAGAAACCTATCCACCAAGCTTCAGCTTAATCTGAGTACTGGTTCTGGAGAAAAAGTCAAAAGAGCAGAAACACAAAAATTTTAAAATTAAAAAAGGAAAACAATTGCAGCGCCACCTGGAGAACTAATTAAGAACTAGGAGTCCCTAGGAGTGTTTCTATGTGATATCAAAGCAATTAGGTGAGTACTTTCGGAAAAGAAGTTTTTCTAAGATCTGCCCCACCCCCACCCACCCCTAAAAAACAAAAAAATCGTTAAAAAATCCACAAATCACTGGGGCATGACTATTTGAACACAAATTCGGTACAAACCCACCCAAGGTACATTGCCACCAAGTTTGAAGTGAATCTGGCTGACAGTTTTGGAAAAGTCAAAAATGTGAATTGTAGATGTACAGACAGACAGATAGATGAGAGATGACTGACCATCCTATAACACTATGATTTGCATTTTTAACTCGGCTGACTTCTCGGTTAGCTAAGATTAACTCCTAGCACATGGGTTCCTAATGTACTCGAACAACGCGCCATTGCATATTGCCACCAGTTTCGAGCAGACTCGAAACTTTTGAAGAGGCTGATTAAAGGCCGCCTCAAATTCCCGGTGTTGTTTATTTCCATGCAGGCAAGCACAATTTATTGTAGAGAAACTTCAGTTCTTGGTGATAACTATTTCAATTTTGCCTTAAAAATGAATATTTTCCTGAAACGATGATTTAAACCAATGATTGGGCCGTTGTTTGTGACAATTTGAATGATGCAACCTTGCAAAACTGTGCAAAAAAAAGGGTTATTTTATTGTTGCAGTCTGGATCTTTTTTTCGTATACCGATCATGTTCTTCACATCATCAGAATGTTGAGAACCTTGTCAATTTTAAGAACAAGCTATCCCATTGGCTGAAACGAAAGTATTTTAGGACAAACTCCTTCTAATTCAAACAGATACGTCATTATTGTAGTCGGAAAAACTACCGAAGATGATTCTCTGGAATATTCTAGGTCAGTCAGGGGGCCGGAATTGATCACATGGTGTTTGCCATCCAATAAAATGCATCGTTTTTCTACCGATGATTTGTTCCAGAGTACTCGCTCCCTAGTGCTGTGAGGTCTGGCTTGAAAGATGGGCGACACTTGTATGAACACAAGTGACAATTACAGACAAAATACTGCTCACATGTGTTGATCACATTGACAGTTCAACAGTGACAGCGATAAAGTGCATTTATCGACTATTTACTGCAGCAACAAACAAACTCACCACAACAACTTAATGACAATTACCACACACAACCACTTTTACGAAAAAATTAAAGAGGAACCATCGTTCGTGGCGCTAACCAAGGAAAATGCGCAGACCAGTACACATGCAATTGTATTCACACAGGCTTGAGCTGTTTTGATCAACTCGTGATTGAGATCAATACAGTGGTCCCTGTCACCAGAGACCACCCCTATAGCAACAAAAAAAGTGGTCTTACGAGACAGGTGGTCTTTCACAACAGGTAAATTAACATGGGAAGTATAGGACTTGGGAATCTGGTCTCTCATGAGAGGGTGGTCTCTCACGACAGGGGTCTCTCATGACAGGGACTACTGTATATTCACTTTGTTCCAGGGCATGAGTTTTATTTAAATTGACAAATAAACCACATACAAATGTATAGAAGGTTTTACTCAACAAAAGTCATGTTGATCATTTTGCATGAATTGCAAAAATAAAAAAGTTACGGCAATTTTACGGCAGCGTGTCGCATGTTGCGCAACAAAATAAAAAATGCCCAGTGGCTGGCTGTGCCAGATCCCCCAACCGCCCCAGAGTGCTAGTTGTTAAATGCAAATCATTACCAAGCGTATATGTATAGACTACAAATGGTGTACTTCAATTCAATTATTCATATTTACTTATGGAGCTGTGCTAAATCTTCTTGGGATTGTGGGTTCTGAATTTGAAATAAGCACTGTGACCAGGGTCAACACAGGCCTCACCTGCCCTGCCCCCCCCCCCCCCCCCCCCCCCGTCCTTTGAAATGAAATATGTGTAAACAAAATAACGACTTAATTACATATCACAATTTTACCCAAAGAACCTCATACGACATTAAGATGACGAAGACAACGATGAACCACTTACAGGTTTCCTCGTTTTGTATTGAGTCTCAGCCAGGTTCTTCATTGGTTTGTAGATGTCTTCATGCAAGGCCTGAGCCAGAACCCTGAAACCATAAATACCCCTTTTAACCCTTACAGTGCTAGTCAATGCTGTATTCGTAAACCCATTATTGTTAAACATATAATGGTTAAAAGATTTAAATTAATCATGAAGATACAGTGAAAACGCGTTATAATGACACCATCTGTTCCCTTAGAAATGTGTCAGATAACTGAGTATGTCAGATAAATGAATCAAATAACAAAGAAAATGAACTTTTTCCTAGAACATTTGGGTACACTGTGCTCAACCTGTTAGAATATCTTATCCAGTGTTCATTCTTGGTCTGTAAAAAATGGGCCCCATAAGGCTGTGAAATAGGGGCCCATTCCTTGTAGGGATGGGCAAGCTAGGGGGATCCAGGGGCATGCCTCCCCTCCCCCGGAAAATTTTTAAATAAAGTATGGCAAATGGTGCATTCTAAGGCCAAAATCAAGCATTTTGAAGGTTTTATTGTGTGGTGAAAATTGTGTCTTTTTTGGTCAGTTTTTGATCTTCAGCGGTACCAATTCCTGTACAGCAGTATATCAATCATGTAAATGTTATCAACTGCACCAGGAAGGATCCGATCAGATCAGACTGTAGTTCTGCACAAGTAAAGGTTATTTTTTTATACTTTTAGACTGCCAGTGACAGTGCATGCCTCGCCATAGCAAGTGGAGTCAGAGTAAAATATCCTCCTCTGGACCTTTAATGTACCATCACTTTGTTACAGTGTGAATCAATTTGAAAGGCTTCCGGTAAAACACTCAGATTCAGAACTGCAAAAATTATGACCAGACTCCACAGACAATCACAGTAACATTATGATGTGATTCTTGAAGTTCATAAAAATATTCAAGGACAGGAAGATTTCAAACTCAAAACAGCCAATTTTAAACAATACTGGGAACTGATATCATATATTATCTTATCAGTTACCACTGTAATTAGTATTTCAATTATTTGTACGACAAATTCAATGAAATTATCTCTGCTGGTAGTACTAGGACAAGATGGATAAAATCATCTACCAGCAGTGCCAGAAGTTTCCAGTATAACTGCTGGCTTCAACAGACTTCAACAACAAGCCAGCCAAGGAGAAAAAATTCTTCAAGTGCCTAAAATACACCAGAAAATATCCATGACATTTCACTCACATCTCACTCATGTCAGTTTTCACAATAATAAATAAATCATAAATAAATCAAGCTGCAACACAAGTAAGATTGAGATATATAATTTTATTACATAAATGACACCCGGTGTCATTTATGTAATGAAATTATAAATCTCAATCTTACTTGTGTTGCCGCAGGGGTCACATTAAGGATTTTTCAGTGTGGGTCCGTTGGACCCATCTTTCTTCTTTTTCAGAAAAAATAGTGAGTCCATGGACTGAGTCGATGGGTCCAGTCTGAACTTGTGCAAACTAGACTTCATTTTGTGTGATTTGATTGATTTTATTTGGTCTGATCATGGAGGTAGAAATAGGCAGTATCTGATATCGCACACCGTGTGCCATCGGGAATTTTTTTTACTCTCTTGCACAATAAGCGGCATGTATATTGAGCATGCCTGGGCTCTGTTATTTTTGCGATTCATTCCACTAGATGGTCAGAAATTACATGATTTATACTTCTGTGCACTTTCTATTTCAATATACCTGAAAAAATTGATGTCGTAGGAGGTGTCAAAAGCCTGACATTAAGTGCGGTCACTTTTTTACTGAGCAACACGGTACAGGCCGTGCAACACACCACAAGCGAGTGTGCACAGCCTGTCACAGGCATGGATGATTTTCCGCTATGTTGTAGGCCTGCGTATCTTTTTTTGGCCTGCGATCGTGAATTTCATTCCTCTCTTGTTCTGTCATACAGATTTGTTCCATTCAAACAATGTAATAAAATTAAAACATCAAAATTTTATTAAAAATCACCAACGACGACGTGACGCATAGGAGGAGACACAATCACCAACACATGATCACATCGTGTTTACGCATCTTCGCTTCGACCACGTGTGACCGTGCGGTGACTAATCTGCGTATTTCCTTTGCCATCCATTAGGAAAATATTCATTCGTGCCTTTATCTGTATCTAGATTTGTTCGATGGAAGTCTTTTTGGTGAAGATATGATGCGAAAATTAAACATCTCACTCCAATAATCTTCGCTTTAATACGACTTATTCCCCCCCCCCAACATAGCGGACACGAGACAGGCACATGTCTGGGCAACAACGAGTTTGATTGGACAGTGAGCGGCACGTGATCGAATCCACCCAATGAGGAACCTGGAAATGGTCTCAGTGCATTTAAAATGAGGTGAACCCTGACATAAATTTTTGCAGGAATACCCCAGGAATATTTCTTCTTAGCAAATAAGAGAACTTGTTACAAACAAAGACGAACATCAGAGAATTCCACCAGTATAATGCATAATCATGGTCATGGTCATGGTGGACGATGCAAAACACCGTGACCCCAAAGGTGCAAAGTTACTAAGTTTTGGGTAATATCTGCAGTTGTATCATTCAAAATGCATTGCGTTTTTTGTGCGTGCGTCCACAGAGATGAAAAATGATAATGGTTTATTGATTTCCAGGCGTCTTTTCATTATTTGCGTCTATGACGCAGGACGAACGCTAAATGTGACTCCTGGCTCACTCTCAGTCTGTTCATTGTCGACTGCTTTCGGTTTGTCAGGCATGTTTGGAGATGTGCAAGGCAGCGTGTCGACAACGTCGTTCATAGAAGCGTAACAACGTAAACTAGAACAGACTGATTTTCCAACAGAAAATCAAATGTCTCCCGGTGGAACACTTACGTCTCTGAATAAGCTACAGGTGACAACAAATTACAAATGACCAAGTTTGCTTGAAAATTACAATTCTATTTTAGCTCTCACCTAGATACATAACTCTAGCAATTTTCATCAAGTTCTTCAAACCTTATTGCACAGAAATCAATTTCACATAAATGACCCTGTGACCTTGAAAATTAGGTCAAGGTCACCCAAATACAATCCCAACATTGGTCTTACCTTGATACATAATCCTACCAAGTTTCATCAAATTCCATGAAGTTCTTCATGACTTATCGCAAGGAAACCAATTTCACTTAAGTGACCTTGAAAATTAGGTCAAGGTCACCCAAATACAATCCCAACCTAGGTCTTGCCTAGATACATAATCCCACCAAGTTTCATCAAATTCCATCAAGTTCTTTAAGACTTATCACACGGAAACCAATTTCACATAAGTGACCCTATGACCTTGAGAACTTGCTCAAGGTCATCCAAATACAATCCTAACCTAGGTCTTGCCAAGATACATAATCCTACCAAGTTTCATCAAAATCCATCAAGTTCTTCAAGACTTATTGAACGGAAACCAATTTCACATAAGTGACCCTGTGACCTTAAAAATTAGGTCAAGGTGACCCAAATACAATCCCAACCTAGGTCTTGCCTAGATACATAGTCCTACTGAGTTTCATCAAATTCCATCAAGTTCTTCAAGACTTATCGATTGGAAACCAATTTCACATAAGTGACCCTGTGACCTTAAAAATTAGGTCAAGGTGACCCAAATACAATCCCAACCTAGGTCTTGCCTAGATACATAATCCTACTGAGTTTCATCAAATTCCATCAAGTTCTTCAAGACTTATCGATTGGAAACTAATTTCACATAAGTGACCCTGTGACCTTGAAAATTAGGTCAAGGTCACCCAAATAAAATCCTATCCTAGGTCTTGCCTAGATACATGATCCTACCAAGTTTCATCAAATTCTGTCAAGTCCTTCAAGACTGATCGCACGGAAACCAAGTGTTGAAGAACCTGAACAACAACAATAGAAGAAGCGGAAGAAACGGGCACTAAAACAATATGTCCCCCTGCTTCCACCGGGAGACATAATACGGCTGCTATTGGACAATGACCGAGGGACCTTTGCACTCTGTCCAATCAGGGCTGTTATTCCACATGACTGCACGGTGCCCCCCCTCCCCGCAATGTACACGAGGAGCACCTGACAAGAGTTCTCACTCGATTTCTGTAGCTTTGAAAACCTACGCGCTTAGGTTGGAAATCATGAATTAACTAGAACAGACTGATTTTTCAACAGAAAATCAAATGTCTCCCAGTAGAACACTTGCGTCTCTGAATAAGCTACAGGTGATAACAAATTACAAATGACCAAGTTTGCTTGAAATTACAATTCTATTTTAGCTCTCACCTAGATACATTACTCTAGCAATTTTCATCAAGTTCTTCAAGACTTATTGCAGAGAAACCAATTTCACATAAATGACACTGTGACCTTGAAAATTAGGTCAAGGTCACCCAAATACAATCCCAACATTGGTCTAACCTTGATACATAATCCAACCAAGTTTCATCAAATTCCATCAAGTTCTTCATGACTTATCGAACAGAACCCAATTTCACTTAAGTGACCCTGTGACCTTGAAAATTTGCTCAAAGTCATCCAAATACAATTCCAATCTTGGTCTTGCCAAGATACATAATCCTACCAAGTTTCATCAAATTCCATCAAGTTCTTCAAGACTTATCGCACGGAAACGAATTTCACATAAGTGACCCTGTGACCTTGAAAATTAGGTCAAGGTCACCAAAATACGATCCAACCTAGGTCTTGCCTAGATACATAATCCTACCAAGTTTCATCAAATTCTGTCAAGTCCTTCAAGACTAATCGCACGGAAACCAAGTGTTGAAGAACCTGAACAACAACAACAACAACAACAACAATAACAACAAGCGGAAGAAACCGGCACTAAACCAATATGTCCCCCGGCTTCCACCGGGAGACATAATAACAAATGTTCATAAAGTATTCACAAGTTGCAACAAAATTCTAAAATTAGAAATTTATACAGTGCGCCCGGCAGGCCCCGTCACTCAAGTCAATGTGCGTCTTCCCTGAAAAAAGTGCGCTAATCCCCCAAGGCCGCACCCAAGAATGAACACTGCTTATCTTGTTGGGACTCATTACAATTTTCATTCTGCTTTATTGCAACGAAAAATGTATGAAGAAATGCTGTAACACATGACATATGGGCTATTTGAGCAAGTGTGCTTGACACTGAAATGACAACTTATGTCACTATGTGGGTGCAGATAAAGGTAAACATTAAACATATTACTATCAAAGGTATAGTTGAAGATGGTAATATATGTATATATATATATATATATATATATATATATACATCTTTCACAATGACCACTGACTGCATCCATTTGTAAACATTTGTAAAGGCAAATAGCCTCTGGATAAAACAATAAGATAAACAGCTGTCCATCCATTTGTCACACTCAATTAAATCTTACATGCTCCAGGCAGCCATGTGTACCATCCATAAAATTAACTGTTGAAAATAATATAACAAATCCACTTAAACCAATGCAAGTTCTTGGCTTAATGGACCATAAATTTCATGCCTATGAAAACACATCCACACATGGGTACAGTTGTGTTGTTTTACAATAAGCCCTGAATTAAATTTATGAATAATCAGCGGGTGACACTGCTGATGAAATTGCACAAAATAAAACAGGAGTTTTTGTGCCTTCTTGCCAGTTCATCAAATACCAAGTTAAAGTAATATTTTCAAGCTTTAAACATGCAGTATACACAAATGTTTTACAAAAAGTTTACTGCTTATTTGAAGCTGAAGGGCTACAGGCTACAATTTACAATGAAATGACAATCATGTAGTTTGGGTGGTAGCCCACTCAGGCACACCTCTTTCGTTAAGCCCATCCCATTTCCTGTTTCCAGAAAGTCTGAAAGAGAGGTAAATGTTCACCATTTTTACCACTTTTTATAATCTAACATCACTATGATATTCCCAACACAGATCCACAATTTTGGTTTGTCAGAATGAAATTTTCTGAGCACCTGATTATATGGGGTATTTTTCTCAGGCACTTCGGACATTATTTTTAGTATTAACTCTTTCAGTACTAAGTTTTGGGACCAGTCAACAGCCTTGCTCGGCATGCTTTGGGTGCAATGCATCCACTGCATGCCGAGCAAGGCTGCTGACATGGGCTACTATATTCTCTGAGACTACCGACATGTTGGTACTTGAACGAAAGATCTTTCTACAAGGAATTTTTATTTTGTATCCATTTTATAATTCAGAAAGCTTATCTTAGGAACTTTGGCTTTAGTTGCAGTTGGCAGTTAATGAGTTAAGGACCACACTTCTTTTTACCTGTGTAGCTCTGCCTCTGCCTCCATCTCTGTGGCCGCCATGCTCCATGCCGATGCCAGCGTGCTGTCAAAAAAGCAAAGAAAAAAATCATGGATTTACCTGACATACCAATGCCACACTTACAAGGCAAATCACATCATCGTAACTTGCACTTGCCACTATTTTATAGACAGAGAGTCGTAAAAACAATAGCAACTAGGAAAGATGATTTGCTGCATAGCAAATCAGTGTGTGTGTCTTCAAAGCACATTGGTATCGCAATGTACAACTATTCCATAAAACAGGAGTAGAAGTTCGAATGGCATCTCTATTATTCAAGATTTGAAATTTCTAATGGTGCTTTTTTACATAATTTAAATTGCTACAACTTTTATTTTAATTCATCAGGTGATTAGGTGCCAATGGTCAACACCCCCCTAGGAGAAGTTGGAATGACATCTCTATTATACTGTTGAAGATATTCAAGATTGACAATTTCAAATACCCCTAATTTGCATAATTTTAAACATCTTTATTTCTCTGTAATAAAACAGTCAAACTCCTTGTATGGGAGGTACAATCATGCCAAGTTTGGACTTTCAAAGTATAATAGTGTCCGAGAAAAAGTGTCGGACAAATTTGCTGGTATACAGAAGAAAGAAAAAAAAAGAAAGAAAGAAAGAAGAAAGAAAGAAAGAAAGAAAAGGAAAGAAAAGAAAGAAAGAAAGAAAGAAAGAAAGAAAGAAAGAAAGAAAGAAAGAAAGAAAGAAAGAAAGAAAGAAGAAAGAAGAAAGAAAGAAAGAAGAAAGAAAGAAAGAAAGAAAGAAAGAAAAGTGTGTGTCGACACACACACTTTAATGATAGAATGCATGAGCAGGGATCTTGAGCATTTCCTGGACTGTGTAATTGTATATGAATAATGTAGCCCAAAATGTTTTCTTTAACAGCCACTGAACTGACTGGTGTCCAGAAAGAAAACATTAACTTATAATTAAATTACCAAACAGACATAACCATTCAATCAATGCAGCCAATGTTTATATGACAAAATTAACCCATTCAGTGATGAACCCAAAGGATATGCTCTTTGCTAATTCTCTCAAATTTGCATTGCTAATACAATGTGTGAAACAAATAAAAGAGGTCAGAATATCACAAATCATGAGCAGATATTACACTCTATTATGATTGTCAGAAATTGAAATCAGAACCCCCTAATTTAAAAGGTAAGACATACTCAGTATATCCCTTTGATGCAAATTTTACTGACAGTAAATGAAGACTTCTGTCCTGATTGAGTCCAGGGATGCTGGCATTTTCAAAGGGTCATTTTGATGTCACATCTTGTAAAACATATACCAGGATTTATGGCTTGTTTGCAGTCTAATTGAGATGTGACACCCCTGTAAAAATGTCCCACAGGTCTTACGATGTTGATAAAGGCTCTGGATTAGAAGTGAAATCTATTGGGGGTAATAAAATACACATAAACTTCAGGAGGAAAGGGTAGGGTTTATTTTGATGTGGTTACACTTGCCAGGACTTTGGAATACGCTGGCCATTCGATACCAATCATTCACTGTCACTGGTCATGTGTGTTTGGTGGGGTGGCAGACACATAGCAGAGCCAGCTCCACAGCTATATAACATATTGAAGATTTAAAACTTTAATTAGCCCTCATTTGCATAATTTTGAAAAGCATGACCTCTCATTATAAAAAGGCCAGACTTTATCTATAGAAGTATAATTGTGCCAAGTTTGGAGTTTCTACGTGTTATACTTT